>JARHVA010001577.1:600000-1085000 GCA_037957365.1 Torreya grandis
ATTTCAAAATAAAAAGAGAAAACATCTCTGATCCTTGTAAGCCATAAAAATTTGGAGAAAGTTATATGATTCTCTAAATAAGCAAAAAAATCGGTCATTGATTTCATAGTAAGGAGAATATCTAAATAAATATGATAATCTATTTTAATGTTTATGGAATAAATCTCATAAATATGATGTATAACCTAAGAATATGTTGATTTGGTTCTATATGAAGGTGGTGTGAACAAACTTTAAATTGTGCCAAGAACCCCTCAAATTGGAAGGTAATTGAATCCTAGTGTATCTTGGAGGTTGGATGAACATTGTAACTTAATGTTGAAGCTTTAAGGAAATAGGTTCTCAAGGTTATATTTATTTGGACGAAGGGTAAGCTCTATAGATATCATATTTGATACCCATATTCATCTCCCTTTTAAATACATCTACATCATCAATTAAAAAATTATATATGGAAAGAGTCTTTCTATGTCAATATCTACAAGACCTAGTAGAGTGGAAGTCCTAATACACCAACTAGAGTTGTTGGCACATTATGCCCACTATGTAGAGGATTTAAATGCTTGAAATAGGTAATTTAAGAAATCAACAAAAGAGTTGGTTACCTATTTAACCTTGTGTATCATAATAACCACTTGAAGTATTACAACAATAACAAGAAAGGATGTACCAAGTTTAACATAAATGATGTCTTAAGATGCTTGCATAAAATGAATGTAAGCACTCTTTCAATTTCATTAAAACGCTTCATATTATATTAACAAAAAAATGTAATTACAAAATGTTACAAAGTAAAGCAACTGGACACATCATAGCTTAAAATCCTTATCGAAAGAACATTTCGACTATGATACAATAAATCAACTAATTAAAACATGGCCCAAAAAATTACATATAACCAAATCAAATTCTTATAAACAAATTGTTGCCCAAATCAACAAGGCGGAGGATCAACTTTCCTAAAATAAAACCCACACATTTCAATATCATATAAATAATAAATAAATATAACCAGTAAAGGATCACATTTTAAAAGTCCACACGAAACATTAACCCTGAGAAATAACAGAAAGGCCTAAATAAGCAACCAAGGACCATACAAATGTCCAAACAAGGCACTAACAAAAGTGGGAAAAAGAGTATCTAGAAAGAATTCCAAGGAATCTTATACAAGTAAATGCATGTCCAACACATTTATTAATACGGGGCAGCATCATACATTGCACGATGTACCCTCTTTTATATGGGTAGTTTGATTTTGCGTGTTAATACAATTTTTAAGGCACGACTATGTTTGGGTTTTCATGCATAGGGAAGTTTATTTCATCATATTTAATTTTGTAAGACTAGTACTTTACCTTGGAATTGGATCGTCACCGAAACACAAATTGCAGTAAAATAATAATAGAAATCATCGAGGACCATTCCATTCGGCTACTTTTGACCCATAGAGAGCACTATATACACACCAAAATGAAGAAACCTCATATTAATTGGTCTACATCCCATTGACAATATAAATCTTCCATAACACCTTACCTGGTTTGGGTTTATTCTAAGTCTATGCTCGTAGACAAACATGCATATTGGAGTGTGACTTTAGCGGCTTGCTTTAAGCTTTCTATCAAGTCTCCTAAGGATATTATTGACATGACATGTAGTGACCCTTTTAAAGGTATAGTGAAAGAATATCACTGAATTTATTAATGTTATTTAGGGAAAATCTTACATGCTCCATCATTTTGGATTAGTCCTATGAAATCATGGGATTTATCATGATAGGATTGGCCATGTGAAATCATGGGCTTTATCATCACGAGAGTACAAGAAATCATATGTCTTGAGGTTGTAGCAAGAACCTTTTTCTATCTCATATAGGATGATGGTGTCTGACATTTCTTTTATCCACAAATTTCCCTTGAATAGATTTACTTTGTGTTTCTTGCCACAATTCTTTCATCCACAAATTTCCCTTGAATGGATTTACTTTGTGCTTCTTGCCACAATAAAGTTGACATCAATTATGTTGTACTTTTCTTGTCAATTATTATATAGCTCTATAGAATTCATTAAGCATGTTTTACTAATGTGAAAATCTAGGTTATGTGAGGAATGTGATCAGATTCATTCAAGAGAGAAAAATAAATTAATGTTTTGGTTTTTAAAAAAAGTTTTTTTTTTTTTTTTGCATTAGTTGTCTTTTCTATAATTGTATATTAATACAAGTGGATGATAGTGGTAATGCACATTAGATGCAATGTAATATCATCTAGGAATGTCAGATGAAAATACATAGGCTATTAAAAAGTGAAACCTTCCTTTTAAAATGTTCTTCACAGTTTGGATTGATTTTGGCCCTGTTTTTACTCCCATTAACAATGTCTATGAACATCAATATTTGCAAAATTTCATCACAAACTATAACAAAAATGTCTATAGTGGAACATTTAGTTTGTTAGGCTTTTGCCCTTCCAAAATATGTTGATTGTGAGCACCCACATTTTAAAAACCTAATAAATATACAACTTATATTCCATTACACAAAGTAGAAATGAGTACTAGAAGCACAATCCCTTCTCTTTTAGAACTCTACTTTCCACTTCAGTATTATTTCTTGTAGCTTGCACTACATGGTTGTCCTTGTTCTTATCATTTCCTTCAAATACCTGAAATCTCAAGGGAATAGAATATATTCTATATCAATGTCTTATCTTAAATTTTATACATATAAAAATAATCTAAACATTCTAATCACCATGATCTTGTCAAGATCTATGTATCAGTACATATAAAATACATATACCATTATTCAATCTCAAGATCCATAATATCACCAACAATAAATATATCTTGAAATACCCATAAAAGAATACAAAAAATTCTGATTACAATGATATTCTAAATTATTTATGCTTTGTAATGAATAATAATGTCCACGTAGAATCAAATAGCTAAAAAAACCTATCAAAGTACATTAAGTACCCAAATTAATGGTTCATAAATTAACTAGAGCAATCAATGAGAGTAGCATAGAGTGCAGTGTTGCTCATGTGAGTTATTGCCTCCCAGAATGGAAGAATATTAGGTTGAGCAAGAATTTATTGTTAGGGTGGGTTCAAATCTTGGTGCCACATTGTATAAAGACTATGGAACAACAACATAATGCTAGGATTACACGTGCCTTATATTTTGATGTGTTTCTACCATTTCCAATGAATTTAACTATGTCAAATTCATTGATAAGGTAGAGTGTCAGCTTCAAAATTACTTGTCACATAATTATTGTGGATGATATTTTGTGATTATGTAGCATAACGGTCTTGTACACTTGGCAAACTCAAACCTTGGTTGTTCCTTTTAGTTCTACACATGCATTACTTCTGCAAGCCTCACATTTGCTCTATCTTGTGCCCCTTGGCTTATCTCTTAGTCCGACCAGCCTTGTATTGATGAGACATATATATTATCTTGCCTAGAATGTTTAAAATGTACTTATCTTACAACTCTATAAGTTTTGAATTTGTATTTGCTTTCTTGCTCCCTGGACACTAACATTTGAACCAAATAGTAGCGTTGACATTACTGTTTTGACCGAATGCAAGTGTATAGCTCCCTAAAGTCATCTAATTTACAAATGAAACATACTCTAATTGTCAGCCTAAGTGCTTTAATGTGAGTTATCTTTTGATAGGATTGATATAAATACAATATCAACCCTCATTCATTTCTCACCTAACAATCAAACCAAAAAAAACAAGACACTTATTAAAAACACTCTATCAAGCATTCAATTGATAAAAAATTCCCTATTTCCACTCTAGTCATAGGTACAATACATATGCAAGTTAGAAGTACTAAAGGAGTAGTCATAAGGTCATATTTACAAAGTTACAAGCTAGGTCACTATTGTACTTGCTTTACATACATTGCATGATTCACACAAAAACCAATATGTAGGGGATAACTACATAACTCTGCGGCTTGCTTCTAGAGTATTAGATATGTAGGCAATTCCCTTGATAGTGGGGTAATTGGGGTCAACTCGACACTGTGTGCCCATTAACCCATTTTTTCTAAGGTCACATTAAATATGGAAAACTATGGTTTTATCATTTCTTGAGGAGCGATAGTCAATGACCCAAATCTGAATGCACTAGAGCGAAGGCAAAGCTAAATCTAGAATCATATACAAAAATAATAATTAATTGTTATCTACAGGTCAACAAATAAAAATACATGAATTTACACTACCCTACAATTATCATTCCTATAAACTCAACTTGTAAACATTGATTAAAATAATGTCAAGTTTTCATGCGGAAGAGATAACCACATTATAAATATCTATCTCATCCTTATCTTCTAATTTCCTGTATTTTCTTCTATTTCCTAATGTTTTTTCCGTGTTTTAACCTAATGACTAATGCCAATTCGTAGTCATGACTAATTTTTTTACTATAACAAGTTCGTAATATGGTTCAATCCCACTTTAATAACAACAAATTACAAAAATATTAAAAAAGTTTGCATGCCAAAAAAGACTTTATAATGTGAAATTACAACATATATAATATATTCTAAAACTAGACAAAGAATTAAATTCATACTACAATATAAGTCTTTAAACCTATATCATATATATCAAGTTAGAAGTGATATTATTATTAAAAAAAAACCATTCATTTTTACACACTACTTCATAGTTAATGTTTATAAACATTGATCCCATGGAAGTTAATATTGGCAAATTAATGTTATGAATGGGCTTTATAATTTATGCTACGATATTCTATTATCGAAATTCGTATTTTTATGTTTTAATTCTTATATGAATTTTATTCTCTTTTAAATTTATTTTATTCTATTATTATATAGAATGGTATCACTGCAACACTCTCTCTCCATATTCATCATTAATGACTCTCACTTTTTAATATACAATTTTTTACATCTTATTCTTTTTAAAATTTATTATATTCTATTATTATATTTAATGATATAGTTATAACACTCCTCCATATCTATCACTAACTACTACCTCTTCCTAATATAACTTTTTTCCTATTAACTTATAACTTTATTTTATAAATGCCTTAAATTATCTTAACACAAATTATATTATAATTTCATTATATTATATTTTTTAATGTGCCAAAAATGACCCTTATATATAATACAAATTTCGTAAGTGATGGAGGCTAATCTTAATTTGAGAAACATACCAAAGACAACCCTTGTTTATAATACAAATTCTGTAGGTGATGAAGGCTAATGTTAATTTTAAAAACATATAAATATTTATGCATAGACGGTGACTTAAACCGCATGATAAATAGAAGAGCCACGGAGGAGAGTAACTAGGATTTGAAATCTAGTTCCATTCCAACCCAATGACTCTTTGATTTCACCCACCATCACCATCATAACATAACATGGCATTATATATCATTTATTTTCCCTGCATCTTGTACGGAGATTTTTTAAATTAGGCATCCCATGACACGGTAGGGCAGGGCACAACACGGTGCAATGTGGCATGACAGGGCAGGGCACGACACGACACGACACAACAAGGCATTCAAGAGTAGTCATTCAATATTTTAGAAAGAAAAGGTAATTGCATTCAGTGAAACATTAGATTTCATGAACAAGTCCATGATAAAAATAAAATGTACATGAATAAACCAACATAGAATTTTGTGGTGCCTTTGAATAACCTAACATAGAATTTCATGATGTTTTCAATTGAATTCTTTTCTCACACAGAAAATAGACATGGTAAATTTGAGTGAGTTTGTTGGGGATGTAAAACATAATTAATCTTCCATTAATTTTAGTAAATAAATTTTAGATTTTTAGAAGTTTCAACAAGACAAGGCATGGTACGACAAGACATGGCACGACATGGCATGACATGATAATGTAATGGAGAGAAATTTACCAGGTAGGTATAACCCTAATCACTCTTAAAAGCATATTGAATAAAATATTATTTTAAGATAAAATTAAAAGAACATGCTAATAAAATATTTTCTTATGAACTCTCTGGATCTACTCACTTTTTGTTTTCCTTTTCATTACTTTTACAATACCTTGTTTAGTTGGTCATTTTATGAAAACATTTCCTTAAATGGGCAACACTTTTGAAATGCTATGCCAAATGAATCCTTCCACAATACAACACAAAAAAGAAAACCTACTTTGCTGATAAATGAAACCCCAACTTTTTTGATGGAAAAAGTCAAACACTTCCACATTTCTCTATGATCTATTTTTGATGGATTCATATCAACCACTATAATATATGCAATTATCTAGAAATAAATTTGATTTAGTTATTAATTTATTAAATTTAAATTGAAATGACACCTCTCACAGTTCTAGCAAGCTGATTTTATGGGAGCCGAATAATGTTGTCTTATGTAAAATTAATTTATACCCTTACACCATGAGTTTGTAACTTTTTAGGGTTATCTTAGTGGAGTTAGGAGTCTGGTAAAAAAAATTTGGTACCAATAGTGTGACTGAGTACATGGTTAAAACTTATATCAATAGCCATAACTCTGAATTAGACAAATGATAAGATAATATATTATTATAGGTACAAAATTAATATTCTTATCAAAGTTTGCTAAGGGAACAACTGTACATCCCTAATACACTACCTCAATAGTAAAAGTATGTTCATCTACTTTTGGATTGAAGGTAGAATACAAAACCTAGCCTTACGTGTAGTTACTATTATATTAGGGAAATGTACTTCCAGGATAACTTGAGGGATTACAAGTTTATTGACAACTCAAGACAAAAGAACATGTTTAACATTTTATACATTTTATACATTCATCATAGTGTGATTATGTCTTTTTTCATATTCACATCTAATGACAACAATGTGCCCTGAGCTTGGGTATTACTGTTGTCCTTACCTAAACATTGTTAATATGTTTTCTCAAATGATCACAATGCCAACAATATTAAGTTAAGAACAAGAGTCAAGATTCCTAGAGATCCTTGACCTATGGTAGATTATAAGTTGTATCTATCCTTCAACAATATTGTTGGCTACTCAAATAATGTTATAGACTTTAAATACATTTGTACCTGTTCTAAACTCTTTGTTTGATCTAGGATTTCTTGATCCCTACAAGTACAAGACTAGTTTACATTTGAGATCTTATTCACATAGTCATAATCTATTACAAGGTTCATCCCATGATTACAAGAGGGTCACCCCCAACACAAAATTCCCTTTTAGATGGTGTAGGCATAGTACTTAACAATAATAAGTGTCCAAAATAAGTTTAAATCATATTTTTCTAGACCAATAGTCACTTCCTATTAAATACTTATTAGGTATAATCATGAAAATTATATAGGCTTCATGAAAAACCTCAATACAAACTTAAACAAATGTATGAAACTATTCATCACAATATGATGCTTAGCTTAATGAATAGTACATTGTGATTAAGGTCAAGCATGGAGCCTAATCTGACACAGCTTATAAAAAGACATCCCACTTCCAAACATAACATGTCATGTTTAGATTAAAATTTTGAAAGTATAATAGTACTTAGTGTGTAACATTTTTATAATATCTAGAGCATTTCTCAATTTCAATACAATGTACAAATAACACATACATGGGTTCCTACAACATATTGATTACAATTGTTATAATAAGACGGTCATTTTGCATTTAGCCTTTACAAAGTTAGCCAAAAGGGTCTTAATTCAATAGTAAAAGCATTACTTCCCATGTATACTTGAAACAACTAAAATTTACAATAGATCAATTCAATTTGCTATTTTATACACATACAACTACAACAAATATAACCTTTAGAGGAACTTAAGTCATGAGGCCATGAAACTTCTTCAAGAAGCTTTTCAATAGACATGACATGATTTTGCATTCACAAATAAGCTATCAAATTTCCATTAGTCATAAAATAAAAGGTTAACATATAGTTGGCATGGCTTTATCTTACCCATATAAGAACATTCAAGAGGAAATGATCCATTTATTGCACCCCACATAAAATTTTAGAAATAGAGATAGTGATAGTTCATCAATGATATAACAAATACATGTACATAATAGATTTCCACATGAAAAATCATTTCCAAAATACTTTGCCAAGATCTATGTAAGCTTAACCATGACTAGAATGCCTATAGGTAGAGAATTTATCACTTTAATGGACACAACCATTTATTAATGCATAAATCCATATATGGACTATTCAAAGTCCAAAAACATTTGACATAGCATACTAGGGTGCATATACACCTCTATTCGTATGCTCTCACATTGGCATAGGGTTGTATACCCACATGCTAAATAAATACCATGCAATGAAACATTCATACCCATTTTCAATTCTCAATTGTCAACAAGGTTATCAAAATAAAGCAACCATGAACAAAATTCAACTCAAAATTAAAGAGTTTGCTATAAAACTTGGCAATATTATAATACATAAGAATGAGAAGCAAGTCAAAGTAAGGAAAACTACGAGTAAACCACATTTGTTATAATCATTGACCAATGAACAAGTGTACATTATTAAAAAACTCATAGGAATAAAGATAAGGAGATTTTCCTTATCTAAGTTTCTACAGTCAAGTCTGTGAAAAAAATGCTATAAATAAAAAACACAAATAAATGGGGACTTTTATTGAACGTTGTGAATCATGCCCTATTGAGCTTTGGGACATCTACAATAACCCTCTAGTTACTTTCAATCCAAAATTTAAAATCACTTACACCCCATTTAAGTGTTGATCCTTCATCTACCATTGAGATTATGACACTTTCAACACATGGTAAGGACTATCGTAGTCAAAATCCTTTGGCTCATTGATTTGCACCATGGGACCCAAGATGATGGTGCAGAACACAACTCAATAATATACTATGTTATAATAATTTGGATTGTCATTATTGTGTTATAATAAAATATCACAACACAATAATGCTCTTCTATTCAACATGATTGATATAGTACATGTGTACAATAAACCAAAATATTGAGATAGAAAATTCCCATGATTAGTGCCTAAAGATGAGAATCCTAACTGATTTGTTTAGATGGAATGGAACAACTATGAAGGAGTCACTTTTATGGAGGTCAAATACAATAATATATACAAGTAAAAAAAGGAAAAATTAGAAAAAATAGATTTGGCTCTATAACTATTGACATTTCATATTATTTGGTCTCGTACACAGTGAACATGTAGGTGATGTGATAGGTTCCACACATGTGCAAGTGTTCCACACACAAGTTCATTTCTCTAGGGCATGGTAGTATTCTTAGCACATGGTGTTACTAAATGAGTCTATAGCACACTATTGCAAAAAAGATGCATGAATGGAAACAATAGAGGTAGAACATAGGTCACCCAAGTTGGGCTTGGATCATTTTCCATTGTTAAGAATAAATGAGCTTAATCATGCCTTTGGTAAACTATGCAAATGGTTTGAAGTTGTTAAAGGTTGGTATACTTAGCCTAATTTATACACTGTCAAACCTTGACAAATTTAAACAAGGAATGTACATCTCAAAAAGTGCACATAGTAGTAGTAGTCTTAATGATATGGTCTTTCATTACTAGTTGCATATAATCAAGATCTAAGTATAAAGGATGTTAAACTATTGAAGGCTCAAACAAAGGAAGAAAATATGACTTGAGGAGCTCAACATTGAAAACTAGGTGTAGGCCCAAGTATACAAAAGCATTATCTCCAACTTCACGTAATATGATGTAGGGACCATACTCTAATTCCAATAAGGACCTTTGAATTACCATTTATGAAAATGAAACCAAACCTAATGGCCAACTTTGATTGTAAATGAAAAAATATGCATCATTTTTGTCTTTATACTTTTTGTGGCTGGCAAGGTAGGATGTGTTGTACTTATCGAAGGGTTTTTTTCCTCTTTGAGCATGAATAAGAACTCATGAGTGTGCCATATGTAATTTCAATAGGCATGTTTTCCTAAAACCCAAGACGTGTCTTAAAGAAACTAGACCCAATAAAACTATCCAAAGCTTTGTTGTAAGCATGTAGGTTGTATGGAAAACTCTTATCCCATGTGTGTGGGTGTATGTTTTTGTACATGTGCAAAAAACAAACAATAATTTGGTTGACCACTTATAAAAAAGGATAGCCTTGTCCTTGTAGCCTTTTACCATATACCCACACAAATTATGAGATTGGAAACCCAAACAACACTTATATTAGTCTTTCTTGAGTAAGAACAAAGATCACACACAATAAATTCACTCCCTCTCCATATGATTACAACATGAAAATAATGACACATAAACTCTTTTTAGATTGAAAAATACTTTTTGATCTTCTAGGCTTCTTACCCAAACACCCACACTCTATTAGTATATTCCTCTAACTCCAACCAACCTGCTCTAAATCCTTCACTTTGATTTTGTGCCTCATGGAGTGACTCTTGGAATCCCCATTAATTTTGGAAACATTCAAAATGGACATCCAATTTTTTTTTATCATTATTGAGAGTATTCAGAGACCACGAGAAACATAATTGATTAATATAGAGTGATGGTTTCATCATTTTTTGTTAACATAGACTCATGATAACAAACACCCACTCGACTGAAATCATTTTTTCCCACTTTTAGGAGTCTGTAGAAGTGTTGAATACTGATGTAGCTTCTCTTAATGCTACCAATTGAGATAAAAACACACAAACACTAAGAATATTGTTATATGATGCAATATTGCTTGATAACCCATTGCTCTTGCATCAACATTCTCACTAAAAAAAAGTGGATATCATTTTTTTTGGACCTGTCATAAGCTCCATCCTTAATGTTGTATAAATTAGGATCAAACACTATCCAAAGCTATAATAAGCTCAAAAAATCAAGACTAAACATTGTATAAAGCTATAATAGGCTATAAAAATTAGGCCCAAACATTATCCAATATGTTGTAATCTGTAAAAAGTTGTAAAGACCAATCCTCATGCCAATATGAATAATCTCAAGCTAACACATCTGGGACAACTTCAAAATTAAAATCATTAGAACTCAATATGCCAATATATACCTAGGTAAAACATCTAAAATATCTAAAACTCATACATAATGAAGCTTTGAGATACATCAACAAATGTCTACAAGTAGTGTGCAAAATCCTCAAACAAAATTAGACCTACACATCTATCACAAGTATCCAATCAACAAATATCTAGTTGTACTAACAACATCAAATCTTCAGTAACAAAACACACAAAGACTTTATTTATTTCTCATCAAACGGGTACTTTGAGAACTATAAGACACATCCAAAAAATTCCATTAAGCATACAAGTAGACATGTCAACAATTGATGACTTAACCAAATATAAACAACAATGAGCCAAATCCATAAATACCCATCCATTAGATCAGATATTAAATTACTCAACAATTTCCATCAAGTAGCAATAATTATCTATAGATCATCCATACATTCAAGTTCTCATTCATAGTCCACAAATTTGTGGAGCATCAGAAACCTCAAGATTCACCACATCAAAGCACTCAACAATCAACAAACTAAAAATTGAAATATAAAATATGTATTCTTAAATCAGCAAATTACAAAATTTGATTCCTTATGTTCTTCCCCAGTGAAATGAGATTGGAGAATTATTTCATATAACCCTACTTGAAAGGCAAATAATCTACATCACAAATACAAAATATCTAATATTTGTATGTACAAATGCATAACTCAATGATTCCCTAATGTGATATTCATGACAAGTCTCCATTAAACCACCCTTTTGGGTTTTCAACTTAAACTTCACATGCATAATTATTGGTCAAAACTACCCTATTAAATAAAAAAGTAGGGGTTAAAATCCAATCTCCATAGCCTCAAATACACAAATTATTTAAAGAACATTATGTGCTAAGTAATCAACCTCTTCAATAGGGAAATAATCACTCTTTTAGAGGTACAATCCACTGAGGGGGGTGAATCAGTGATGGAAAACAATCCAATTCAATTTCCAAACCCTTGCAATTACTTAAGCATTCAAAAAAAACATTCATAAAGCATAGAGATCATTCATAGTAGTGAACAATGATCATAATTCAAGATCACATACAAAACATAATATCTATGTGGGAAACCCTCTTGGGGAATAAAACCCACTCTCAAGCATGCAAACACATGGACTACTATCCTAAAACATGATTAAAAACAAGAGACTGATCAACTCCTTTAGAGCAACAAACCTTGATCATGTCTTCCTGACCAAAGCTATTTAGTGAAACACTTATTCCACAAGGAGATCCTCCCTCTTAGATGATCAATTCCTTTAGACCACCTGACTTTAATAAAACACTTTTTTGTGAGCAACTGCCCCTAAGGAATACCAACTCCTTTAGACCATCCTTTGATAAAACCACTTCCACCTTAGGATTGATGTCTTCAACACCTGATGATGGATCTATAAAATATTTGGTAACTATACAAACTCTCTCTCTTTCTCAAACAAGCCTCTCACATAGGCATGCCATACTCTCTTTCCTTCTTTACTCAAAAAATCCTCATATACATACTCATAGCTCTTCGCACAACTTCACACTATAAGAACACTATACTATCATTAAAAACATGACCTACATGTCATATACACAATCAAACAATTTTTATACTCATTAACTCCAGCAATAGGCACACTACCTATCCTTCAATCCAAAAATCACACACAAGCCTCTCTTCAATCTCTCCCAAATCTCTCTTACAAGTCTAGAACCCAACACATTTGGTTCCACTATATATAGAGCAATCATGAAATAAAAAAATCACAATATTTCATGTCAGCCATAATACATGCCTTCACCCTTAAGGAATCTCACATGGGTCTCACTTAAGCACAATTCCCTTTCAAAATAGGCCTAAGTCACTTTTAGGTCCTATGGAGACCCATTCACCTCTTTGATACATCTCTGAGCAAATTAAGAACATAAGACCAATTACAAATACATAGGTCCGTTCCTTATGTCTCCTAAGACATCCTCAAATGATCATAGTCACTTTAGCTCACTTTTGCATGTGTTCAAACAACTTAAATAGAGACATTATACACAAGAACACCATTAATGAACATACAGTCAAATTTTTAAGCATTGTTCATACTCAAGATAGATTGATCACACCTATAAAAACACCACAGAGTAACCTTATAGAGTCTACAACACTCCCCAGTATCCAATTCACCATGAAACATCAAAAAAACATCTACATGAGCTTGAATATACTTCTTAGGTCACTTGTAGAACATATAAAAAAATCAACCAACTTTAGAGCTCAATATCTATGTCTATACATACTTTCAAATCTTCTAATCCATATAGCTAGATGTAACTTGGAGTCCTCTACCACTTTTATTTTTATTTCATTAGCAAATTCATCTTCTATCAAAAGATATGGTAAAAAAATGGAGCTCTAGTTTTTCCTATGTTAAATTCAAATATCGTGAACTCTTAGCTCAGGATCAATCTCGTAGCGTCGATCATGCTTGAGCTTTAATGCATAGACTGCCAAAGTCAAATGTTAAAAATCTATCATGTTGACCTTATCTCATGTAATCTGGGAACTTTGACTCAACACACTCTATCAATCCCTGTGGATCAAATAGGTTATTTAATGATCAACGCTCACTATTTGATCAACTATATGAATGGCCACCCACCATTGGATTGTTATCATGTACCTTTGCTCAGTTGTTAAACATCATGTACCTTTATTCATCTTGTTACCTCATGACTCCTTCAAATCAATTCACACCACTGATCTTTCTCGAGCTTTAACACTTTAAAAAATTACAAAGTATGGGGACCCTTTCAATATGTATGAGTAGCCATTTTTTCACCTTAATAACTTCTTATGCGCTTACTCATAGGATCTCAAATTTGGACAAGATGATCTCTCATAGGATAATCCAACCATGTGACACATTACTCATGTAACTCTCATGTGTGTGAGATATAACTCCATTAAAGTGCCTTCTTAAAATATTCTATCATAGAGCCAACCGTGTCGAAATCTACTTGAGAGGCTAACTTTGAGCATCCTTAACTTTTATTGTGATTTAGTGAGTGAATTCAAATTTAGCAAAAATGATTTATGCTCAAAACTGAACAAACCCATATAATCAAATGATCTTGATACCTTCACATGTGTAAGATATAAAACCACCAAAATTCTCACTTGGATCTTTCTTCCATACTATAAAATTGGCTAAGTATGGGAAAAACATAGTCAATCAACCTAAGAGCCTAACTTTGAATATGCATATCTTCTGATGCAACACTTCACATGATCTAGAAATTAGCATAAATAAAATAGGTCTAAAAATAAACAAACCCATATGATCATCTTCTCTTGAATCATCCACATGTGCAAGCATTGACCTCATCAACATGCTTACTCAGAGGTTTCTGACCACTTTACAAATTTGGTTTAAGTATGGGAAAATAATGAAATCTGTCTGAGAAGCCAAATTTTCACCCTCATATATCTAACCATGCTTTGACATATGAATTGATATTTGACACAAAATAAATAGGGACTATAGTGATCACAACCATATGACTAGCTCTCCCAGACTCATTCCCATGTGGCAATGGTGACATCATCAAACTACCTACTCAAATTTTTTGCCACTGAACCTAAAGTGTCTAGATGAAAAGTATGATCAACCAAATGAATTCCACTTATGCACATAAGCTATCAAATCTTAGATAACATATTAGGGACCCCTTTCACATGCTTCAATCACCATACTCAACCCTAAACACCTTTGATCAGTCAAACTCTGAAGATCAACTGAGCCACCTTCAATCATACTTAGAATAGGCACATTACACACTTTGTCATTGTCACTAAGACTATCAAGGCACTTCATCCACTCATCTTAGCATCTCCATGACACCACCATGACATCAACATGGCAACTCTCCAATAATCTCCCTCTTTGTCATTGATGTCAACACCCATCAATATAGCAATATATAGCTCACCTTCTCTCTCTTCAAAGTACTCTTACAATAGGAACTTTCTCCCCAAAGGGAAATTTATCTCCCTTTGACACAATGATAAAGTGGGTACACATTGACCTTAAGGACATAAAAAGACTAATGAAATATGAAAGGACCATCTTATAAAGATGATACAAACTCCCCCTTACCTTGAGACTACCTCTTCTTGTCTTGATAACTTCCTCTTGCTCCATGCCAACACTTTCTTCAATCAAGCACTACTACCAATGAAGAAATAACACACAAAACCATATAATTTTGATGGAACACATTAAAAAATAATTGAGAGGGACTCCCCCTAAGATCTATAAGCCATTGCACCTTCTGAGCATCTTCAAATCTCCACACACTATGAAGAACCATCACACATGCTAACTAGCCTCTTCTCTGAAGTTACTACTAGGACCAATAATAAAAAATTCATGCCACTCACCAAATATGAACATGCTCTCAATCATCCTAAATAAACACCCAATTTGACCCTGTACTATAGCTCCTTCACAAACCTCTATATCAAGTCTTATGAACATGTTGATCCCCCTTAAGCAAAGACTATCTATTAATTCATAAAGAAAGAAATGACACCCAAGCTCTGTCTTAGATACTCAAAAGTAGATTTTGACAATGGTTTGGTCATAATATTTGAAAGCTACTCTTTTGTAGGCACATACTCCAACTTGACACATTGATTAATCACTTGTTCTCTCAATAAATGATATCTAATAGGAATGTGTTTAGTTTTTGAGCGCATAATAGGATTCTTTGAGATACTAATTACACCAGTATTATCACAAAAAATAGGACAAGGTCTATTTTATCTTACCTTGTAATACTCCAAAGTTTGTTTCATCCACATGACTTATGTGTAACAAGTGGTAGTTGTTTTATACTCAATTTTTGTACTTGATAGAGACATTGAGGCTTGATTCTTGCTTAGTCAATACACCAAACATTCTCCCATGAAGAATACCCCACAAGTGGTACTCCTCCTATCATCCACACATCCTTCCCAATCGACATCAGTATATGATTTTAAAGAGAATTCTTTACTCCTAGGATACTATAAACCATAATCTATGGTGCTTTTGAGATATCTCAATATCCTTTTGATTGCTTTCAAGTGAGATTCTCTAAGATCAATGTGAAACCTTCCTACAATACCTACTACTTGCATGATGTCAAGCCTAGATGCATTAGAGTATAAAATACTTCCAATCATGGATCTATACAAAGTTTGATCAACTTTTGGTGAGTCATCTAGTTTACTTAACTTGCATCTTGTGATCATTGGAGTACCCATTGGCTTACACTTCATCATGTCAAAATTCCTTAGCATATCCATGAATTATTTAGCTTGAGAAATGAAAATTTCTGCATCAAGTTGATTAATCTGTAATCCTAAGAAGTAAGATAGTTCTCCAAACATTGACATTTACAACTTAGTATTCATAGTATCTATAAAATCTCAACTCATTTTATCATTTTTAGATCTAAAAACTATGTCATCAACATATACAAATATCAATTAATGATTACCTTCTATCTTAATGTGCAGACTACTATCAACTACCCCCCTTTTAAAACCTTAACTCAAAAGATATTTATCTATCCTATCATACTAAGCTCTAGGGTCTTGTTTAAGACCATACAGAGCCTTCTTTAATTTACACATAAAATCTTGATTTCTTGACATGAAGTATCCTTCAGGTAACTCAATGTAGATTTCTTCTTCTAAGTTTCCATTCAAGAATGCAAATTTCACATCCATTTGATATACCTTAAAACCTTTGAAACATGCATAAGCCATAAAGAGTCTAATTGATTCCATCCTTGCCACAGGAGCAAAAGTCTCATAAAAATTTATTCCTTCAACCTAAGCATATCCTGTACACACTAGTCTAGCCTTATTTCTTATGATTTCTCTTTTTCTCATTCATCTTGTTTTTGAAAACCCATTTGATACCTATCACATTTTTATCTTTTGGTCTAGGAACTAAGTCCCATGTTTCATTCCTTTCTATTTTATCAATTTCTTCATCCATTGCATCTTTCCATCTTTCATCTTTTCTAGCTTCCATAAAAGTTTTGCGTTTAGTAATGGATAATAGAACTGAGTCTTATTGATTTTGATTGATCAACATTCTCCTTCTAGTTTGAAACTTTGCACCAACATTTCCAATAATCTGAGAGATTGGATGATCTTTCTAAATTCTTCTAGATGGAGCTTTAGTATCTTTTCTTTCTTCCTCTTCTTCATTTTCATCATCTGTCTGAATAGATAACTTATCATTATTTACAACAACATTTTGAGTTGAGCCACTTACCTATAATTTTGGTTTCTTGACTCTACTTGTCTCATCTAGTCTTACATTTGAACTTTCAAGAATCTTGTGAAGTCTCTTATTGAAGCATCTATAGGCAGTACTAATAGAAGAATATCCTAAGAAGATGCCCTCATCAAATCTTGAATCAAATTTTCCAAGATTATCATCATATCTTTTGATGAAGCACCTACTCCCAAACACTCTAAAATGTTTCACATTAGCCACTCTATTCTTCGATAACTCATAAAGTGTCTTATTACTATTTACTCTAATTTGACATCTATTTAAGATGTATACAGAAGTCTTGGCTGCCTCATTATAGTGAAATCATCAGTGAGAAGCATGAAGTAATTATTACATTGAATACTTTGAGTTATCATAGGTCCACATAGATCAGTGTGGATCAATTGAAATGGATATGTAGTGGAGAATTCCTTGTTTTTGTATCTTCTCTTGGTTTGCTTCCCATGAAGATAGGCCTTCCAAAGAGAATGAGGAATCTTATAAATCTTGGGCATATGCCTTACCAAGCCCTTTGAACTGATCTTTACCATATTATCAAAATTTATATGTGCAAGCCTTCTATTCTAAAACTAGCTTTCGTCCAAATGAATCATGAAGAACTTCTCCTTCCAGGACTCATGGAATACATACATGTTGTTATCTATTTTATGAACCTTTGCAACTAATCTGTTAAAATTTGTCTTTATTCACAAACATCATCATGAAAAGTTACAACATTTCCTTGCTTACACATTTGGATTACACTTAAAAGGTTATGTTTCAAACCTTCTACATATAATACATTATCAATCTTCGTATGGCCATTTTCCAAACTCACAATACCTTTGCCAACAACATTAGTAGATTTGTTGTCACCAAATCTTACTACACCTAGGTTGGTATTCTTTAGAGAGACAAACTTGCTCTTGTCTACTGTCATATGATTTGAGCATCCACAATCTATGAACCATCTCTTATTCTCATCCTTTTGAGTATGCAAAGATGCTTGAACAAACAATGACTCTTCCTTTGGTGGTCTACTTGAATTTTTCTTCTTTTCATCTTTAGACTTAGTCTCCTTGAATGATTTGATGGTGTCAATGACTTGTATATATTTTTACCAAAATGTTCTTTTACAGTTTTTAGCTATATGACCTTGTTGGTTAAAATTGTAACATATGAGATCCCTTTTGATCTCTAGAGAGAGAGAGCAATTTATATATCTATGAGTGAATTGATTGTAGGATAAGTAATACCCGTTGAAGACATTATTCATGTTTGATCCTCTTTTCTCTTGACCATTACTAATTAAAGTATTTTCAATCTTGTTTTTTTAATGCAATTAAAATCCTTATTGTCTTTTGAAAGGTGCACATCTGAATTCATGACTTTATTTTAATTGAGATCTTTAATTATCTTTAACTATAGATTCTTGATCATTACCTCTAGATTTTGCACTTGTGTCTTCACTTCTAATAAATCATAGACTAGATTATCTTGAATTCAAGCCATAACCTCTTTGTTAACCATTGTACCTTTGGTCACCTTCAAGTGGTTAAACTCTGCATGAAGGACCTGCTCTGATACCAATTATTAGAGGTATAATCCATTGAGAGGGGGGAGGTGAATCAGTGATGGCAAACAATCCAATTCAATTTCCAAACACTTATAATTACTTAAACATTCAACACAAGCATTCATAAATCATACATATCATTAATATTAGTGAACAATGAACATAAAGCAAGATCACATACATAACACAAGATCCACATGGGAAACCCTCTTGGGAAATAAAAACCACTCTCAATCTTACAAACACATGGAATACTATATTAAAACATGATTACAAATAAGAGACTAATCAAATCCTTTAGACCAACAAACCTTAATCATATCCTCCTGACCAAAGGTATTTAGTGAAACACTTATTCCACAAGGAGCTCCTACCCCTAAGATGATCAACTCCTTAAGATCACTTGCCTTTAGTAAAACAATTATTTTACAAGGAACAACTTCCCCTAAGGAAGACCAACTCCTTTAGACCCTCTATTTCAATAAATTTTAACTTATATTTTAAAGAGGGAAAATAAGAAACTAAGTATGGGTATGGTTGAAAAACCTATTTTATTGTGCATGCATTGAATTAGAAGATTGTGAAGAGCTCCTCTTTGGCTTGGGAGGATGACTTATAGATAAGAAATCACTAAAACAATTTTTTTTGTTAGACATATAGTTGGGTGGATTGTCTAGCGATAGCTAGATCCCATTAGTGAGAGCCTCCTTAGGGGATATCAATCCACATGTTTTAAACAATTATGTTTATAAACATAATAGAAATTACTTACATTGATAATAAAAAAGGTACTAAAATTGAACACAAGAATGCTTGGTAAGAGATATAGACTAGAAATGATTAAATTAGTGATAAACTGATTAATGTTAATGCTAGGTGATTGGGGTATGCTTTATAAAATCAAAAAGGGGTCCGTGAATAAGTAGGAACACAAAAAATATAGTTTGGTTGGGGGTAGATGGGTGAAAATAACTTGCTAGTTTTTCACTACCATAGAGATTGTTGGTGGTTGGACTAACCATCAGTAGTTAAGGTGACTGTTGGTAGTTAAGGTGACCATCAACAGTTGAGTCAATCATCGATAGTTATTGTGTATGGATCTGGGTTCATAAAAAGGATAATTGATGATTTCCAAAAGATGGATTTTGAAAGATGGGTAAGACCTAGGTTGATTGTAAAATGGGAATAAAGTAAATGAATACTGAGAAAAAAGTACTTGTCTTACCAAAAGTCAATTGGGTCGATGGTGTATGTAGTTAGTCTATTGGTGGAATCTAGCTTGATTTTGATAGAGTAACGATACCTAAAAAATTGGAGAGGCAGAGACAAGTTGACTCTCTAGTATGATTGTTAGATTACTGATGATGATTGACCTACAAAAATAAACTCCTTGATACACAAGTTCTTGATCATGATTGCAGATGGATTTCACCTCTCAGCTCCTATCTTCTTATAGTCAAGGTAAGAGATTTACAATAACACATGAACTGGGCTCCCTAATGTTAATTCACTCATGTAATGGCTCATAATAGGATTAATATGAGTTATTTTTGGAAAATCAAGGTGGGTGACTTGCATGTTAATTGTTAGGGAGGTGGACTTTGATTGTCGATGGTTAGGGTGACCATCTATGGTCAAGGGTAAAGGATAAAAAGTGGAAAAAGTATAGGTTAAGTTAGTTACATTAAACTATCTACATATTAGGTTCAGATAAGGGTTAAAAGGTTAAAGGGTCCCTAGGGGCTCCTAATGCAATCTAGGGGTAATTTGACACTTGAAATCATGGTGTGCAGATTTTTAGTGTTTACATTTGGCCCCTTTTTGTTATGCAACTTGAATCAACAAGATGTAAAGCAAAAATTGATGTTGGTCAAAGGTTCAATTACCCTAAGTATGGGAGGAGGTTTTTTCCCTCAAATAAGGAGATGATGAGGTAAAGCAAAATCGGGTGTTTGTTTGACAAGGAAGGTGAAGGTGATGATGAGGGTGGATGTCATGAAGGTCGATGATAGGGTTGACCACTAAATATTAAATAGGTACACAAAGTATGAAGAAAGGTGTGATGGCTATGATTTCACAAAGACTAGGTTACCATAGTTGATAATAATAAAGGATGGTGCCAGGAAGAAAAGTGATTAGTATACTGTGTGATCATATTTACGCATGGAAAATGGGTACACTTGTTAGTCTCCTAGACAAGGTCAGTGTTTCCATGGGTATTCAAGGTAGGAAGTACTCCTATGGAAGACACAAATGGGTCAAGTGTCATAGATATTCAAGGTAGGAAGTATTCTTAAGAAGACACAAGTGGGTCAAGTAAGCGCAAGGTGGCACAAGTTCAAAAACAAAGGGTCAACATGGTAATGTTGTTGCTGTGGTGAAAGGACTAGGCAATTTTTTTAAAAAAATGTGTGCTAGTTGGGCCAAAATAGACCAATGACAAGGTGATGAGGTGGTCAGGGTGGGTGGAGAAGGTAGTCTTCATGGGTGGGTAAAACTAGGTTAGTTTTGCCAAAAAGGGGGTTTGCTTTGGTGGAAGTAATAAAATGGGGCATCCTAACCATTGAAGGTCAAGTTGCCCAAGGGTGACCATTAACGGTCACCTTGACTATCAATGGTTAGGGTGAAAACCCTAAATTCCCACAAAGTAAAAGTAAAATTAGAATTACTTTTCACTCATAATTACTATTGCTTGGTTGAGTTGGAGCTCTAGAAAATTTATTAGTTTGTGGTGATAGTGCTTTGTTGGATAGTAGTTTACTGAGGTGGATTTTGACATTTAGCTAAGGGGGACCTAGGTGACTAGCTAGGATGTAGGGAGAATGTGGGCATAGCTAAGGACGAGTAGGTTTATGGGTGATTCCATGGTAGTGGTCATGAAATGAGGTAGGGGGTGTTTTGATTTTGATAGATAGGTGTGATTTAATGTAATTGTATTGGGTTGGGAGGTTAGGGTAGGTTGGAATGCATAGTATGGTTTGCTATGCTCTAGGTAGGGTTTTAATGGGTTTTGTGTAAAATTACAAGTAAAATTAGGAATTAGTGGGGTGGTTAGGTAAATTGTGTTGATTAAGGGTTTATGATAGCTTACTTTGTTTTTTAGCTAATGCATTTGGTAGTTTTTTGGTGTGATAGGGTTTGGGCATTTTGGACACATAATGCCCACAATGACCATATATAGTTAGGTCTGATTGTTGATGGTTGACACCCTAGAAAACATGGGTGTCTAACCATCAGTGGTCACCATGACTGTCGGTGGTTTGACTGGGGTAGAGAAGTTTGTTTTACTTGTGATAAGTGGTTGAAAAAAGTTAAGGAAAATGAAATGGTGTGTGTGTTAGGCATAAGTTGGTGGGGTAGGTTGAGAGGGAAAACTTAGTGGGTAGATGGGTAGGATAGATATGGGAATAGGTCAATCATGTAAAGGTTTAGGGTAGACGATATTGGTGTATGGAATTAAGTCATGTTTTTGACTTGGTGTAGGCCAGGAAGCAAATATAGATGCATGATCATGTGTCACATATCTTCATAGAGATTTAGCAGGGGATAACCCCAGCCGACTGGGCTCATATGGATGAGGTGGTGTTGGGAGTTATGAAGCACTACCAACATGTCCCCAAGATGCATCCATAGTTGTATCTCTCATCGAGAGATAGGATATTGATATTAACACATTTTTATTACCTATCGAGGAGATGTCTATTTTTCTCAAGGATGTTCATATGATCACTTGACTTCCACTCTGTGGCAATCTAATTTACCACATAGAGCAGGAGGAGCAAGATGATCACATCGAGCTTTTGTATGGAGATGAGAGTGATCAAGTTAGATGGCATATTGGGGGGTTCAAGTATAGTGTCTTATATCAGAGGGATTTAGCTAAGAGTAGACTCATAACCATGCTCATGATTGCTATGACATGCTTTGGGATTCTCAACTCAAGCAACAAGATATTTCCTTACTTGATATTGGGGGTACTAGTCAAGTTATTGCTAGGTCAAATGGTATTTGGTTGGGTGCCTATTTTACTTGTATAGATATATAGGGGGTTATTTAGGTTTAGGGCCCATAAGAGATATGATATCAACATCAACCTAGTTCTTCATTACTTGCATTATGAGCACATCAAGTTACTAAGGCTATTAGGGTTTTCATGGATAACTTTCACATAGATAGAGTCCCCATTGGCTTTATGCAGTGGAGGGGTGACTTCTCTATGTTAGGTGCAAGAGGAGGAGCTCATAACATGAAGTAGTTTAGGGGTGCACTAGTGATATGAGACATCACTTGGAGGCCATACATCTAGTTAGCCATGATGGATAGGTAGAGCACAACTGATTACCAAGCAACTAAATATGCAGAATTAAACGAGAAGCAATAAGTAACTAGAATCAGAAACAACACAGAATTTGAGAGACAATACACACTCTTGTATTAAATAATCTTCAAAAGGAAATACAATAAAGAAGATGCCACTTCTTCTTCCACCTCTGAGGCTTCCCACACCTAGGACTTTCAGTAATCTTCCCTCAAAGCTCTCTCTCAACTATGATCCCAACAAACAACTCACACATAGAATTGTTGTTCACTTCCAACCAGTCAGTCTCAACACTGCTAGTACCAAGCACTCAAAAGTACTTCAAGTAGATCTCCTTAATCTTGCAACAACCTGAAAATCAACCTGATCTTACTTACACATGTAGATCTCCAAACGTGGCCTTGCACACCTGCTAACCAAGATCCTACAACTGGAAGAAATCTTTATCTTGCCTTAATTACAATACAACCCATGAGTCTCTTAAATAGACCTCATGCAAACAATAATTAGACTTTCTTAATTACAATAATTAGAAATGCAATTCAAGACTATAATTAGCCTTCAACATGCAAATTGGCCGTTCAACTAACTGTTCATGCAACAAACAGTTTTGAAACGCACAAGTGACCGATGTCGGTCTCTGTTTGACTGGGGATGACCAACGTCGGCCGATCCCTATCGATGTCGGCTACTCTGCACCCTGTATATGACCGACGTCGATTGATCAGACCGGCATCAGTTGCTCTACAACTCAACATCCTCCTCCATTTGCATCAGTGAAGCTTTTAGCTCCACAACCTAACAATCTCCCACTTGGAGATAAATAGCTGCACCTGTACCTGTACCTGTACACCGCCTAATTTGTTTCTTTGGGCTTGTATTCCTCTTCAAGATCAATCTTGAAGACCAACCACCACACAACCTGTGGTGCAACATCTGTCAACCAAATCACCTGCCATATCCAATTCTACATACCCATGTAGAGAAGCGCTTGACCCTGCATCACATGTATACCTGCTACTAGTCCCTCTCAGATACCTGAGAATCCACTGAACTGCCCTCCAGTGCTTCTTTCTCGGATTGACTACAAACTTGCTGACAACTCCCACTGCTTGGGAAAACTTAGGTCTACTACACATGTACTTAACCTCATCATGTGATTGGGGACACTGCTTTGTTAACCATCCATCCATAGGTACGCTAATTGGTTCTGCATCCTGCATCCTGAACCTCGCCACTACCTTATTCACACAATCATCCTGAGACAACATCAACCTGTGACTTTTCCTGTCTCTAAGAAAACTCATGCCATAGAATCTTGCTACTCCCAGATTCTCCATGACATACCTCTGAACTAACTTTACCTTTAGCTTAGAAACTCCCTGCATGTGTGACCCTGCAACCAACATCCACACTACATACAGTAACAGGATAATGTAGCTAATATTATCCAACCTGGTAAAGAACACACAATGATTACCATGACCTTGACTAAAGCCCTGCTTTATCATCCACCTGTCAAACCTCCATTGCCCTGCAGCCTGCTCAAGACCATATACCCTGGCCTTCCATCTCACGTGTTCATTCTCTCTCTTCTTTGACCTCAGAATCCGTTCGTCTTTCAGTGCTTTCTCTCCAGCTGGCAACTCCACCAAATCTCTCGTTTGGTTCTCTTCCAAGGAATCAACTTCCTCCATGCCAAGCTCCCACTATTTCTTGGATCCTACCTATTCTACTTCTTTAAAACTTCCTGGTTCCTGACCTTCAGTGAGCAACAAGTAATCTAAAGAAGGGGAATAATGAATTTGAGGCTTATTCACCCTTTCAGTCCTTCACATGGGCGTTTAAGACTCCTTGACAGCTTGTTGTCTGCCCATAATCCATTTTAACAGTGACCGATGTTGGTCACCTCTCAGCTTGCATCAACTGACGTTGGTCCCATGCGACTGTCCTGACTGCCAACGCCATTTTCTTGACTGACACTGGTGTCCCTTCTGCCGATGTCAGTTTCCTCCTGATCGATGTCAGTCTTTACCTGCCTGACACCACCGATTCCTCTGGTCTGCACATGACCAATGTCGATGACTGTCTGTTCGACGTCGATTCTCCCTGACCAATGCCGGTACTTGTGTTTTCCTGTGAGTGATGACTTTTTCCCTGCGAGCTTGCTTTGAATCACACCCTTGTTCACACTGCCCTGCTTATAATTATTCAGCCCCTGTGACTGATCTCTGTCCGTCATCTTCTCCTGAAACACCAAGACTTTCTTGTTCTTGTCAAAAACATCAGATTCCCTGTTTGTGCCATAAACCCGATCCTTTCTTGTAGCAAGTGTATCAAGAAACCTCACTTTCTTTTGTTGCTTACATAAATCTCGTTCTATGCTTTTCAGATCTAAACGCTTACCCTTTGATTCAAGAACATGCATCTCCTTCTTATTCATGTGACCAAGTCTATGAAGCCACATCTTCGAATCTACAGCTGAAGTAGATAAACCAGAAGAAGAATCAGTAATACAAGTAGATAGATAAAGAGTACCTACTTTCTTACCCCTTGCTAAAACAAGTGCACCCTTGGTAACCTTTTGAGAGTCCGCTGTGAGAGTTATTGTGCATCCCTCATCACCCAAACTTCCTACAGAAATCAAATTCTGCTTCAGGACTGGGATATGCATGACCTCCTTCAACACCCATGTGTTGCCCATCTGCAATTTCAGCTTCACTTTCCCTTTGCCAACCATCTGACAAGGCTTACCATCCCCTAAATAAATCTCTCCAAAGTCTCCCTGGACATACTCATGAAAAAATTCTCTATTTGGGGATGCATGAAAAGAGGCACCAAAATCTAAAACCCAAGATTCCACTTTATCCAAGAACATACCAGAGCATCCTGTCCAACAATACTTGCAACAATACCTGCAACACCTGCTTCTTTAGTTCCTTGCTGATCTTCAACCAACCAACAATCTTTCTTTACATGCCCTTTCTTTTCACAATTCTAGCAGATTTTCCTGCCGGGCCTGGATCTAGATCTCTTCCCTATCTTTGACCTTGATCTCCCTTGCTCGATCTTCTCTCTTTGCCTTCCCCTGCTTTCAACACTCAAAGCATTCCTTGATGATTCACCTGTGCTTTTCTTGCGAATTTCTTCATTCAAGATTACACTCACAACATCATCCACTTTTAAGATTTTTGAAGCAGACGCAGTATTACTAACTGCCATTACCAAACTCTCCCAACTTTCAGGTAATGAGCATAAGATTAAGAGAGCCTTAATTTCATCATCAAAAATAATATTGACTGAAACTAACTGGTTTACCAAACCATGGAAATTACTAGGATGACTATGTACCGATCCACCTTCCTACATTTGCAAATTAAATAATTGCTTCATTTGAAATACCTTATTCGAAGCTGAGGGTTTTTCATACAAATTTGCCAAAGATTACATCAACTCTACCGTTGTCTTAGCCTGTGATAAGTTAGAAATCACAGACGATGCAAGGCTCAACCTTATAGTTCCCAGAGCCTTCCGATCAAGAACCTCCCATTCTTCATCCTTCATAACCGTGGGCTTGCATGCAACCCCATCCAACGGTAAGTACAAATCTTTTTGATACAGATAATCCTCTATCTACATCCTCTATAATTGATAATTCGTGCCATTGAATTTCTCCATCCTTAGCTTACTTTCTTCTGCCATTGCTACTCCCACTCAATCAAAAACCCCTGAGAGTGACCTGTAATCAAACACAAAACCTGCTCCCTGTAACCTTAGCTCTAATACCAACTGTTAGGAACCCACGGAAGCACAACTGATTACCAAGCAACTAAATATGCGGAATTAAACTAGAAGCAATAAGTAACTAGAATCAGAAACAACACATAATTTGAGAGACAATACACACTCTTGTATTAAATAATCTTCAGAAGGAAATACAATAAAGAAGATGCCACTTCTTCTTCCACCTCTAAGTCTTCCCACACCTCTAGGACTTTCAGTAATCTTCCCTCAAAGCTCTCTCTCAACTACGGTCCCAACAAACAACTCACACACAGAATTGTTGTTCACCTCCAACCAGTCAGTCTCAACACTGCTAGTACCAAGCACTCAAAAGTACTTCAAGTAGATCTCCTTAATCTTGCAACAACCTGCAAATCAACTTGATCTTACTTACAGATGTAGATCTCCAAACGTGGCCTTACACACCTGCTGACCAAGATCCTACAACTGGAAGAAATCCTTTTCTTGCCTTAATTACAATACAGCCCATGAGTCTCTTAAATAGACCTCATGCAAACAATAATTAGACTTTCTTAGTTACAATAATTAGACATGCAACTCAAGACTATAATTAGCCTTCAACATGCAAACTGGCCGTTCAACTAACTAACTGTTCGTGCAATAAATAGTTCTGGAACGCACAGGTGACCGACGTCGGTCCCTATCTGACTGGGGATGACCGACATCGGATGATCCTTGCTGATATCGGCTGCTCTACACCTTGTATATGACTGATGTCGATTGATCAGATCGGCGTTAGTTGCTCTGCAACTCAGCATCATACTCCATCTACATCAGTGAAGCTTTTAGCTCCACAACCTAACAATAGGTAGGGCTATTGGGATTTACCCCCACAACATGATACCTAGTTATAGTAGAGGAGGTATGGTATTATGAGGTTATTTTTCTAATATAGGGTCTAAATGAGCCCTGATGGGGTGAGTATAGGGCTAGCTTAATAGTGGTGATAGTGTAGTGACACTAGGGCAGTGGATGAAATCTATATCTCGGTAGATAGGGATAGTTGGGGGATCAATAGGTATATTAGGTGGGTAGGCACCAAGATCCAGTTGTGCTCTAGGAAGCAGTGGTGCCCTTGGGGCATAGACGTAACTGATTATGACATTTTGTATATCATGTGATGGGATGTACATTTTTGAGAGAGAGATGTTTATCTACTTGTACATACTATGTTATTTTACTCATGAGCTATACATATGATTAATATTTATGTTCATGTTCATGGTTTATGGTTATGATGTTATGGTGTGATGTTGATTTGTTTATGGATTATGTTTAGCTAGGCATGAGATGGGTTTGATTTATGGTTATGATTATGACATGCTAAGTTTTAATGAGTATAAACTACATTATTTTAGACTTGGACATGTGGTGGAAAATGGTTGATTGATTTAATTGCTTATGGATGTTATGATATTAAGATTTGATTATGCTTGTGACAATTTTTGAATATGGTCATGTTTATTGTTATGCTTTGATTACGTTCTATTGTCAATTTGGCTTAAGGTAAAAACATATAAGGTAAATGAATCAACAACATAAGATAGGTGGATAAATAATACAATCTAGAGATAAATAACATAATGGAAATATCAACTAGCCATGACAGGGTAAGAAGGCACGATGCTTCTTTGTTGATGAGGATGAGACAATAAAACTGAAGTGGATTGGCTTAATGAAC
The DNA here is from genome assembly GCA_037957365.1 of Torreya grandis. Classification (NCBI taxonomy): domain Eukaryota; kingdom Viridiplantae; phylum Streptophyta; class Pinopsida; order Cupressales; family Taxaceae; genus Torreya; species Torreya grandis. The sequence continues at coordinate 628,794 of JARHVA010001577.1, forward strand.
ATAATCCCTTTAAATTATTCACATTAGAATTTTTTAGTTGGTTAAAAGGTGTCTTGACCACATAATGTCAAGTAAGCTAGAATGACCCTTGCATATAGTGTAAAAGGGAGATGGGTGAAAAATGCAACCTTCTTGTGAGACTAACATGCCTCTTCTATAGGTTTCTGAAGAGTTAGTAAAAATAAGCCTATGCTAAACTATGTAGGTTGATTGATGTAGGAAGTCTACTTGTGAAAGATAATTATAGCTTCCACCTTATTATGTTGTTTGATAACCGATTATGACTTTCAAAATTAGTTTGATTTTGTTATGATTGTGATAGTGGGTTTGTTGCTTTATTATTCTATATGGGAAGCTGATCGATGTGGAAATCTGATTGATGTGGAAAGCTTCCAAGAAATTACCATGCTTTTGATAAATGTTGTACTCAACCATCCTTTGAGGGAGTGGTCTAAGTTTATGTGCTTTTTTAAGGCTTTGTGATAGTTGTCCTTCAAGGGAGTCGTCTACTTTACATGTGAAATTTTTAGATATGTTTATGCAGTTATCCTTTGACGAAGTAGTATATACATGCTTAGGAATGACCCATGATTGATATTGGTTTGTATTTTGCTTATTTATTTCTTTGACTTTTCTTGACATATACTTGCTTAAGTTATCTTAGTGGCTCACCTTTATGAAGGTAAAACTAAAAGCACAAAAAGGTTGATTAGGTGTAAAAGAGGTTTAGGTGACAAAGATCATGGGGATCCATTCTAAAAAGGGGTAGAAAGTACCATGAGAACCATGCCATGGGTAGATCCATGGTACACATTATTCGAGATTAGGCTATGACTGTGATGGAAAATCACATGATTAATCTTTAATCAAATAGGGGGATGGAATGTGGGTGGATGTCAAGGGATGAACTTAAGTTAAACAAAAGGTGAACTTGATCTTTCTTAAAAAAATAATGGATATAGATGCAAAGCATTGAGGGGCTCAAGTTTTGGGTGGTCTTTGAGAGAAGACAACTACTAAGCTCCTAATCCATACTTGTGGGTTATGATATAGGGTCTAAGCCAATTAAAAGTAAACTTTCCCGGTTTGCTTTTCTCCATATTAGTGACATGTTGATTTTCATTTAGGATGAGGTCTCTAATATTGAATTCTTACACTTTAAGGTATTTATTATAGGTACGTTTGACACACTCTTGATATACAAAGAGGTGGGTAAGGGATTATAAAATTTGGCCATCGAGTATCTCTAGTTGGGCTAGATGGTGGTGACAATAATTTTCCTCAAAAATAAGTTCTTGCAAAGATATGTGAAGAGAGGGGATTTGGACTTCAAGAGGCAAGATGGTCTCTACTCTAAACATAATAAAAAATGGGTTAGCACTCGTAGGGGTTCTCATGATAGTACAATATGCCCATAAGGTGAAAGAGATGTGCAAATGCCAATCCCGACTAGATTCATTGACCATTTAAGTTAACACATTATTAAGAGTTTTATTAGAGGCTTTTTCCCATCCATTAGCTTGAGGGTGATAGGGTGAGGAGAAACTTAACTTAATTCTAAATGCATCACATATACCCTGGACTTGCTTTTTTTTAAAGGATTTACCATTGTTAGTGATAATATTATGAGGAACATAGAAGCAGTAGATAATATGATGATTGATAAAGTCAACAATCTTTCCACTTTGGTCGAGACTAGAGGAATAACATCTACCCACTTGGTAAAGTAATTAGTTGTGGTGATGATATAATGGTGTCGCTATGAGGAATGGGGATTAATTTCACCAATGAAGTCTAGACCTCACTGTGAAAAGGGCCAAAAATTGATAGAAATGTGAATATTGTGGTTGGGTGTGTGATGCAAATTAGCATGTTGTTGACATTTGACACACTTTTTCACATAATAATAATAGTTTGGGTTAAGGGTAAGCTAGTAATAGTTGAGATGAAGGATGTGCTTAGTCATAATGAGGCCACTAAAGTGTCCCCCACAAATACCATTGTGCATTTCCTTGATAGCGTGAGAGGCTTCTTGACTAAATAGGCAATGGAAGAGGAGGCCATCAAAGCCATGTTTATAAAGAATTCCTCCCATAAAGGTATAGAATGAGGTACTTTGGATAAAATCTCTTTAATCATTCCTAAAAATACTAGAAGGAACTATGCCAAGGTTAAGATAGTCTAAGGTCTGCTGATACCAAAGGTCAGGTTGGGTCTCCTTGACATTAAAAATGGTGGGAGAAACTAGTTTGACATAGGAAGGTTGGGTAAGTCTATGGATAATGATAGATAGATTAGAGTCTGAGGGTGTAGATAGGATTTGAGAGACAAGGGAAGCCATGGTATCACAAACTTGTTAGTAGATCTTGGGGTTGATTGGATGTGTAAGTATCCAAATAATGTTAAGAGTTCATCAACTAGTTACTTGTACTATTGTAGAACATCATTCTTACACTGGTAAGAACCATTGATTTGATTGACCATAAGTTGGAAGTCACCAAATATATTGATGGTTCTGACTCCTAGAGCTAAGGCAGTCTGAAGGTCTATTACTAGGGCTTCATACTCAACCATATTATTGGTACATTCAAAAACAATATTGAAATACAAAGGAAGGGATTAATCATCAAAGGGAATAAGGATGATACTAGCTCCCCCACCAAATTGACACTTGGACCCATTATAGAACATGGTGACTTGATAGGTGAAATCCACTTGAGAGAGGGTTGTGATAGACTCATTAGGGAACTCAAGAGGAGGGGGTTGGTTGTCTGTTGAATGTGCTTCAACCAATTGGTTGGTAATTACTTGCCCTTTAATTGACTTTTTATAAAGGAACTCAAGGGAAAACTCTACTAAGAGTATGAGCCACTTGGCCATATGCTAGTTTTGGTATAGATGGGAGTACAAATACTTGAGTGGGTCAGTGTTAGTGATGACATAGGTTATATGGTTAAGAAGGTAGTGATGAAGTTTGGTGGCCATGAAGACTAAAGCTAAAAAAATATTCTTAGTATGGGTGTATCGAGTCTCATATTCTACTAGTGTGCATCTAATGTAGTATATGGATTTCTCTCTATGTTGTTTGTCTCGGTGAGCTAGCATTGTCCCTAGGGAATGGTTGATGGTAGAGATATAAAGGTCAAAGGGTTGGTCATCTTTGGGAGGGTTAAGGATAGGTGGTGAAAAAAGGTACTCTTTGAGTGAATCAAAGGCCTTTTGATAGTCACCACTCCACTTGAAATAGAAATCCTTCTTCAAAAGGTGGTAAAAGGGTTAGCACTGGTCCAAAAGTTGGGAAATGAAATGATGAATGGATTGAAGCTTTCCTTACAAACTATGGAGTTGCTTAAGGTTGGTTGGAAGAAGCATGTCTAAGATGGCTTTGATTTTGGTAGGATCAACTTCAATTCTGTAAAGAGAGAAAATGATAACAAGAAGCTTTCCTCACAAGACCCCAAAAATGTACTTCTTGGGGTTAAGATGAACATGGTAATGGATAAATCACTCAGATATGATTTTGAGAATGGCTAAATGATCCTTTTGGATTTTGGATTTTTCAAGAAGGCAATCCACGTAGTCTTTTACAATCTTATGGATAAGATCATGGAAGATATAGGTCATGGCACGTTGGTAGGTTGCACCAGCATTTTTTAGTCTGAAAGGCATGAATCTATAGCAAAAGCTCCCCCAAAGGGTAGTAAAGGAAATTTTATGCTGATCTTCAAGAGAAACTACTATTTGATTATAACATGAGAACCCATCCATGAGGGATAACATCTCATGGCTAGTTTTAAGATCAACAAGTTGGTCTATGCTCAATATAAGAAAGTTATCTTTGGGGTAAGTGAGGTTGAGGTCATGAAAGTACACATAAATGTGTAGTCCTCCCATGGATTTAGTGATAGGTAAAACATTCAAGACCCATTGGAGGTAGTCAATGTGTTGAATAAAGCTGATAGATAGAAGGCATTGAAGATCTTCTTTGACAAGAAGGGCTATGCGAGGATGCATGCATCAAAGCTTTTGCTTGATAGGTTTGGTATCACAGTGAGTGGCTATGTTATGGGTATAAATGGTGGGGTCAATTCTAGGCATATCACTATAAGACCAAGTAAAGGCTATGCTATGATATTTGAGGAAAGAGGGAAAGTCCCAAAGTTCTTCCACATTCAATGATTGGATAATTTTGAAAATGTGGGGTTTGTTCACAGTGTCCAAATTGATATCCATAGTGGATTCATTCAACATGGTCAAGGTCTCAAGAGGAAGGGATTTGTGGATTGAAGAATCCAAGATACCAAGGTAGGCTAGGATAGATTCATCATCTCATCATCCTAGTAATGAACAATGTTAATGGTAAGAGAGTCTTCTCCTATCATCTCAGGATAGGTTAAGGGGATGGTTACGATAACCCCTTCCTTTTGATAAGTTAGGGGTCTTATATGATTATGTTGATGAAAAAAATTTAGGTGGGATGATTTCATCATCTTCACATGTAGGTAGAGGAGAGGTTGCTGAGGAAGGGGCATCTTCTTTAGTAATGGTAACAGTGGGTTGTTTGGCTTTCTTCTTATTAGGTAAATATGAAACCAATCCTGTGCTTCTCATATGACTTCTTGGTTTTGATTGTGACCAATTCATGTGGGTAATGTTTATACCACCCAAGATCGAAGCCTTTCTAATCACACTGATGGAGGTATGTTTTGGTGAAGCTCAATTTATCTAGGAAAGAAAAATTGGTGGTGAATGATCAAGATGGAAGAGAGGTGGTAGAAGCATCAAGGGATTTGTCAATTCCCCCACAGACAAAATGGGTCTAATGGTGGGGAGGTACAAATGGAATGATAGTTATAACATCAGGGTCATATCTCAGTTGGTTAATGTTGACCAAATTTTGGCCCTTCAAGCCAAAATTGGGCACCCTTATTTGAAAACTTAACCACCTAAGTCTATACCTTAGGCTAGGTCTAGTATGTAGGTTTCATTCAGAAGAAGTGTTCTATACAAGCCTAAAACAAATGTACAAGTCCAATTCTTTCAAAAAAATTAGTTTTGGTATTTTGCTAAGCCTTCGCATAGTAATCCTTTTAGGTCTTTTGTTTTTGACTAAAGTGTTATTTTTTTGAAATTTTCATTCGACCAAAGTGCTGAATTCTTTTGAACAATTTGTTCGAGACAAATTTCTTGAAGATGAAGACTAATTCCTTCGAGAAAATTATTTGAATAATTTCCCTGAAGGACCTTTTTAGGCTAAGGGATCATTTTAAAATTTTCTTAAGGGTAGTTTACATGTTTTAAAGGGTGATTCTATAGGAAATGGTCCACTTCATTATTTTCAAAGGATACTTTTTTTGAAGAAATGTCCCAAGCAACTTTCCCGAAGGGCACTTTAGAAAAAAGTCATCTTCAAATTTTTTTGAAGGGAACTTCAATTTTGCTGAAGGGCATTTGTAGGAAGGATGAAAGGTACTTTACAAAAAGTCTATAGGAAACTTTAACTTTCCCAAAGGGGCATTTTTAGAAAGCCAAAAGGACACGTACAAAAGGTCTAAAAGATTACTTTCATGGAGAATTTTTGATAGGATGCTTATCAAGCCGAAGGGGTAATATATAGGATTCTGAAAACAGTCAATTCCTTAGAGAGATGGCCCATAAACATCTTTACAAAAAGGCACTTTTAGAAAAATCTTGAAAGATTGTTCAGAATAAGTTATCCACAGAATTGTCTAAAGGAAAAGTCTAAGGAATGAATTCTTTAGAGAGAAGTCTGAGGGAAACAAGAAGTCCAAGGGAAACAGAAGTCCAAAGAAAATACTTGAAGGATGATGGCCCATAAAAAGTTAGTTTTAAACTATGGAAAATAGTCATTGGTGTCAAAAGGCTTGATGGGAACCTGAAGGCGAATATAGAGGTAAAAAATGGACAAATGTCCCTAGCATTTGATTCAATCGTAACTGATTCAATTGTAATTGATTCATTTGGTGCAATTGTAACTTATTCAATTATAACTGATTAATTTTTTGACATGGCATAACTTGCTCACCTCTCTCCCACATGCAAATGTAACTAATTATCTCATATAGACACATGTCCAAGTGACCCTTGAACTCCCTTTGCTTGACCTCCCTCCCAAAGGCTATATATATGATTCTTTTGGCTTGTTCAACAACCTCCACTGGTTATTAGGAAAACTCTAGCTAGATTTATACTTGAAGAACTCTTGAAGAAATATACAAGTGTTATTGCCATTCATATAATGTAATATAGGGTAATGACTTGAATCTTGTTGGTCTAATCTAGTGAAATATTGTCTTTTATATCTTGTACTCTTGATCATATACCAATTTGTAGAAAGGAGATTATTGCAGGTCTTTGCTAGTATTCTTTTCTAACTATAGAGATATCCTAGAAGTGATCCATGATTGCATCCCTCTTTGGAATCATTCATTCCCTTTCTAATAATTGTATACCTTCTTGAATCTAGCATAAGTAACATTGATGTAACAATGAATCCTAAGTTGTGAGTCTTGTGTGAGAAACACCTTGTTTGTCTTTAAGTAGTGGTTTTAGTCAATTGAGAGGACATTATACATTAGTGCATCACCCTTTAATTCATTTAGTTGTTTCTCTTAATCCCTTTTCATATCCAAATTTTTAAGTTGAAGAGAGAGCTTTAAAGTTGCATCAAGGGGAGTTAGCCCCTTATATAGAGATTAATTTCTCAATATTGTCACCAACATTAAGAGAAATGTCTCCATGGTGCCACTTGGATGAGGAGAGTTGAACATCTCCTCAAGGGTGTGAATCCAAGTGTCAATTTTTTTTGGCATGCCCAGTGGGACAATTTGTCCAAGGATTTGAAGAATTTTCGGTGTGTTCTTTAATCAATCAACCTTTTAGAGGCATTTCAATCAACACCAATTGTAACTCTGAGTTGAATCAGCTGGTTAAGCAGCCCTAGTGCATCAAGAAATCACATTTGGTATGTATAATTCCATTGTTGAGTAGTGTGGAACTTTTGTTCCTTGATATTATTTTGATCAAACTCATGTTGTTCATGGAGAAACCTTAAACAACTTTCCTAATTGTCCTTCTCTTAGTCAATCCAAGAGTGCTAGGTAGATAATGTTGGAGTTTGAGAATTAAATGTTGGAGATAGATAGGTTGAATGAGCATAATATGTATCAACAAGAGTTTATGTATAAGGAGTGCTTGTTTAGGCAAGCTCAAGCCATGCAATCTATGAAGGAAAAACAAGTAAGATGGAGGAGTCAATCTGTTAAAGGGAATCAACCTCGTATACCTTTTTCCATCCCAAAGTAGCCTTGTCTTATTCAAAATAAACCCTCTTCTTTTACATCAAATCCTTTCTATCAAATATAACTTACTCACCAAAATAAAATGAGCCAACCTTCTAACTCATCTAATGCATTAACTACTCTTGTTGATATTTTGCACTTAGCAATCCAACACCAAAGGATATTGGAATAGCCTTATATGGAAAATAACTATTTAAATTCATTAGATTGTGAGCCCTCCTTTGAAATAAGTCATCCTATTTCCTTTGGAAAATAACACATCCATCCTCAAGAAAATCTTCCTATGAATGTGCAGACTCTTCCTAGTCTCCCTCAACCTCCTCAAGTCATTCAACATGATGTCAAGATTCTAAGTTAAAGAAATGTCTATCATGAACCAAATTAAGACCTTAAAAAAGATGAAGTTTATACCTATCCTCAAGAAGAGAGTTTCAATCCTAAGATCATGAGTTGGAATGAAATAGTGGAATCATGGGGTAAGAAAGAAGAGAAGAGTATTGTTCAAGAGTGTGAAGTAGAAAATGAAGCTAGTCCTCCTCAAGTCCTTCGCACCCTTCCTCAAGAAACCTCTTCTTTTCCATGTCAAACCTCTCATAATCTTCCTCATCATGATGATGCATATGATCTCCAATAAAGACTCTTCCAAGAGAATCTAGCCAAGTAGATTAAGGAATTAGAGTCAAGAATGAGGTTGCTTAGTCAAAGTGTAATGGAAGCTTTAGACCCAATAAAAGATCCCATGTCTAAACACACCCTATATACACCCATTCAAGAGAGTTATCAAGCTACATCTAATGTAGATGAAGTGGTGGTCAAGTGGAAGGAAGAGAATCAATTGATTTTAGCCCAAGGTTTACTTCCTCTTCCTCATGAGTTTCTCAAAGAACAACCTAATTCTCATTCCCAATCTGATTTTGATCTCACTAGTGCTTGACTCTTTTCAAAGTCCTCTCCTTCATCCCACACTCCATTTTCACTTCCTAAACCTATCCATTCACCCTTTACTTCATTCCCTTCTAAAGAGGAACCTATTTTGAGGGATGTAAGTGAACGAGAGAAAATGAATTTTTTGACTGATCAAGAGGCTATTATGAGTGATGATGAAGATAAAATAATTATAGGTACTCCCCATGAGCATCATCATGAACATGAGGTGGAATGCATTATCAAAGATGAATAATGTAGTCAAATCATATTTCAAGAGATGGTTGCTCTAGGAGGTTTTCATGAGAATAAGGTTGAAGAAGTGAATCTTGAAAGTGGCATGATTCAAGGAGAAGATATAGGTCACACATATATGTAAATGTTCCAAAAATATGAAGATTATATTGAAAAACTTCACTTGTCAACGTTGGATGGAGAATGCAAGCATGGTGAGCTCTCTTTCCCTTTGTTTGATGAACCTTCTTGTTGCTTTGATGAAGATAATGACTAGGCCATGGGATCTGAGTTGAATGAGGTTCAAGAGCATGTTGTTGAGAAGTTAAAGACTCTTGTTTATGAATAATAAGGAGAGGGATCACATTGGTTTGATATAAGCATTGAGGAAGGAGTTATTGAGAAAGAAAATGATGATTTTTGGAATAAGTTAGAAAGATTTTTCCTCAACTCAAACATCACACCAACCACCCTTCCTCAAGAGAGCCATGAGGAAGTAAGAGATCGGTTTGACAAGATTCTCAAAGAGATAGAAAAGAATGAGTTGGTCCATGATACATACCAAGAGATTCATGAGTCAAATGAGCCCTATAATGATGATATTGTATCCATTGATGCCTTGATGGACTACACCAACATGAAGGACCAACATGAAACATACCTCAAAGAACAATATGAATACATAGATGTGGAAGATATGTTTGACCCTGATGAATTGGAATAAATGCCAATCAAGATGGCAAACAAAAAGGGTGAGTCACCAAGTTTCCACTCTAACAAATTACTTGGTTACCACCATGAGTTTTTTTGCCATGAAAGAGACCTAAGAAGTTTCCCCTTTGATCGAGGAGGAGGAGAAACATATCATGTTATATGTACATATTAGTTTTCTTTCAAGTGTGTCTTATTTTTCCTCTAAGTTCTTATGTACATGTGTTTGTCTTGTGTCTTGCTTTACTTTGTTTCTTGTTTGTTTTGTTCTTATTGTGTGTTGTGTTTTGTAGCATGGGTTTTCCTTCTAGTCTAGTGTGTTGTTCAAGGTTTTGAGTCATGGCCAATGTTTCCTTGTTTGAGTGTCCTTAGATGAATCCATACCCAATGGATTAATTTTACTACTAGTTTGGTTAGTATAGAAGGCATAATACCCCTACGAGTCACCAATTTGTTGACCATAGTTTAGCCCTTTAGGCCAAAATTGGGCACCCCTATTTGAAAACTTAGCCACCTAAGTCTATACCTTTGGCTAGGTTTAGTATGCAGGTTTCATTTGAAAGAAGTGTTTTATATAAGCCCACAACAAATGTACAAGTCCAGTTCTTTCATAAAAGTTTGGTTTTGGTCTTTTTCTAAGCCTTTGCATAGTAATCCTTTTAGGTCTTTTGTTTTTGACTAAAGTGTTATTTTTTGGATTTTTCATTCAGCCAAAGTGCCGAATTCTTTTGGACAATTTGTTTGAGATAAATTTCCCAAAGATGAAGACTAATTCATTCAGAAAAATTATCCAAACAATTTCCCCAAAGAACCTTTTCAGGCTAAGAGATCATTTTAAACTTTTTTGAAGGGCAATTTACAAGTTCAGAAGGGCAATTCTATAAGAAATGGTCCACTTCATTCTTTTCAAAGGATACTTTTTTTGAAAAATGTCTTGAGCAAATTTTGCAAAGGGCACTTCATAAAAAAGTCATCTTCAACTTTTTCGAAGGCCACTTTAGTTTTTACAAAGGGCATTTGTAGGAAGGATGAAAGGTACTTTACAAAAATTTTGAAGGGCACTTCAACTTTATTGAAGGGGTATTTTTAGAAAGCTTAAAGGACACTTATAAAAGGTCTGAAAGAATATTTTTTTAGGAAGGTAGACCAAATAGAATTTTTGAAAGGATACTTCTCAAGCCAAAGGGGTCATTTAAAAGATTTTGAAAAGAGTCAATTCCTCAGAGAGATGGCCTAGACACATTTTTCTAAAAAGGCACTTTCAGAAAAAGCTCAAAAGATTGTTAAAAATAAATTTTCCATGGAATTGTCTACAGGAAAAGTTCAAGGAATGAATTATTTCAGGAGAATTTCAAGGTAAACAAAAGTCTGAAGAAAATACCTGAAGGATGATGGCCCATAAAAAGTTAATTTCAAACTATGGAAAATAGTCGTTGGTGTCAAAAGGCTCAGAGGGAACCTAAAGGCAAATATAGAGGTAAAAAATGGCAAAATGTCCCAAGAATTTGGTTCAATCATAACTGATTCAATTGTAATTGATTCATTTGGTGTAATTATAACTTATTCAATTGTAATTGATTCATTTGGTGACATGGCATAGCTTTCCCACCTCTCTCACACATGAAAATGTAACTGATTATCTCATGTAGACACATGTCCAAGTGACCCTTGGACTCCCTTTTCTTGACCTCCCTCCCAAAGGCTATATATATATGATTTTTTTGGCTTGTTCGACAACCTCCATTGGTTATTAGGAAAAATCTAGCTAGATTTATACTTGAAAAACTCTTGAATAAATATACAAGTGTTGTTGCCACTCATATGTTGTAATATTGAGTAATGACTTGAATCTTGTTGGTCTAGTCTAGTGAAAGATTATCTTTTCTAGATTGTACTCTTGATGGTCTACCAATTTGCAAAAAGGATATTATTGCAGGTCTTTGATAATATGCTTTTCTAAGTGTAGAGATATCTTAGAAGTGGTCCATCATTGTATCCCTCTCTGGAATAATTCATTCCCTTCCCAAGAATCGTATACCTTCTTGAATCTATAATATGAAACATCAATGTAGCAATGAATCCTAGGTTGTGAGTCTTATGTGAGAAACACCTTATTTGTTTTTAAGTAGTAGTTTCAGTCAATTGAGAGGACATTATACATTGGTGCATCACCCTTTTATTGTTTTAGTTGTTTCTCTTAATCTTTTTTCATATCCAAATTGTTAAGTTAGAGAGAGAGATTTAAAGGTGCATCAAGGGGAACTAGCCCCTTATCTAGAGATTCATTTCTCAATATTATCACCCACAACAAGAAAAATTTCTCCATGGTGCCACTTGGATGAGGAAAGTTGAGCATCTCCTCAAGGGTATGAATCCAAGTGTCAATAGTTAGTAAGCTTTCCATACTTGTGATGAGTAGGGAAAGTGTCAAGTGCTAAAAGATGATACTCCCCCAGTGAAAGGTGATGGAACATGGATTCTAAAGGTTCTATGGTGGGGATTTGGTATAAAGGTATAGAGGAACTAGTTGATGCCTCATCAAGGGAAGGGGATATGATATCCATTTTAGTGGTTGAGGGTTAGGTTTTGGCTGGTGAAGATGTGCTGAATAGGGGTATGAAAATGTTATTAGGGTGATAGGTCATGTTGCATGTTGAGAAAGGACTTGGGTCAGCTTAGATGGTGAAGACCTAGCCTTCATGCTCAAAATTAAGGCAATGGTGGAGGGTAGAGGGAATGAAACCCATGGAGAGAATCCATGGTCATCCCAATAAGATGTATTGGAATTTACCTTCCACAACATAAAAACGTTTGGGGAGCATGCATGATCCTAAATAGATATGAAGGATGATAGATCCCAAGGTAGTGGTCATGTTATCATTTAAGGAATGAAGGACAATAGAGGATTAAAACATGACATTGTTTGAAAAGTTGAGTTGGTTGTAGGCATGAAAAGAGATGATGTTAATGATAACTCACCCATCAATCATGACCCATTTGATCTAGGTTTGGTTGATGTAAGTGGTGATAAAGAGAGGGGGATTTAGGTCTTTAGGGTGGATAAAAGGTATTTTTGAATCCTTGAAGTTAATGAGGTTGGAAATTTTAAGGGCAGTAACAAAGGTTTTTATTGGTTGGGGGTCATATAGTTAGACCTCAATGGATTGAAAATCCTCTATTAGTTCTTGGTGGTGATTGGGAGAAGTAGAGATCTATTCAAACAAGCTCATCTTCATCGAGGTCTAGTGAAGTTGCTTGAGTATGAATCTCTTGATAGATTCCAAGGGGTTAGATTGGGAGGTACCTAAAATAGACACCTTGGGTTTGGTGGAATATGGAGATGGATGGGTATGGGTTGGTTAGGAGGTTGAAGATGGATACATCCATGGAATGGACACCTTAGCCACATTGATAGTATGGATAGAAGGAGAGGTTGAGGTAGTAGACTAGTCAGACTCATTTTCAATTTTAGGTGAGAGTGGAGGAGTAGGTAAGCATTGAGTAGGTATGTTTGGTGTTTGGATTGGTATGGAGATCATAAGAGGTTCATCTGTTAATAGATCATCCTCATCATAGAGCTGGTGGATAATAGTTTGGAGAGCCTTGCAGTTCTCCATATCATAGTTGGGTGTCCTATGATAAGAACACACTTGGTGGTTATTATACTAGGTAGGTTTTGAAGAAAGAGGGTCAAAAGGTCTAATGGGGGTAAGGATAGATACTAATTTTGCAATAACCTATGGAAAATGGTTGAGTAAAACTCAGCTAAAGGTGGTAGGGTTGCAACCATCTTTTCTTTGATGGTATAAATAGGAGGTTGTTTGTGGATAGGTTTGGTAGTAGGTTTTTTGGGTAGGGTGGTGTAATTGGTTGATGACCTCAGTTTAGGCAAGGAGATTGATGAGCTAGAGGTGGAAGATCATAAGGTCAATAGCTTAGGTATAGTTGGCATGGTGAAAAGAGGTGCATCAGAGAACAACTATGAAGGTGTAACCAAAAGAGGTGGTGGGGTTTTGGTAGAAACAATTGGATTTATACTCAAGGTAGAGAGATGAGGCCCCATAATGGAGGTTAAGGTTGAGGGAGGCAAAATTTAGGGCTTAGGGATTTTGGGTGGTTTTACCTCTTTGGTTGCTTTAGTTTGGTGCTTGGTTGGTTTGGAAGGAGTTAGGTCCAATTTCACAAATGGATGGCTAAGGCTTGGGTAGGGAGGATACCAAGGCTACTGGTTGGTTGATAGGGGAAAAACAGGGTTCAATCACTTGGTCTTTGTCTAATTTGGGTGAGGCTTTGGTTGGTCGAGTGGAGGTTTTGGTTGGTTGGGTAGATATGGTAATAGGTTGGTGAGTAGAAGTGGTGGGTTAGTTTGCCAAAGAAATTTTTGGAGGTTATAGTCTAGTAGTATAAGGAAGACCTAGTTTATACAAAAAGGTAGCTAGATCTATGTTAGGGTTGGAGATAAATTCCAATTTTTACACTAATTGAGAGAATGATTTGTAGGCTAGTTGCATCCCCTAGATAGTGGACCTGAAAGACAAGCCCATAGGTTGGGATGTAGGAATATACCTTATCATCTTCCTCAATCAAAGGATACAAGGTTGAGATATGTTTCTCCTTCATGGGAGGAGTAGACATGGGGGTTTCCTCCTTGAGAATGATTTTCAAATAGGAAGTGGGTTGCTTGATGGTTGAAGGTAAAGATAGGGTGGTAATGGTTAGGTGTTCTAGTAAGTTAGTTGAAAGGGAAGCTAGCGGATCCACTACCTCAATAAGTGGAGGGGGAGAATATGGCACTTCCTCAGTTTGAGTGTCTAAAGGAAGGGAAGGTAAGTTTACTATCTCAATAGATGGAGGAGCTGGAGGACCAAAAGATTGTGTATTAGGTGGTTAGGTAATGAGTGTATCAAGGACCATGTTGACTGTATGGGTATCATGAGAACACTAAATGTTATTGCTCTCATTCTTGGTAGGAGCATGGTTTGGGAAAGGATGCCTAAATATATCAAGGGCTTAATTCAATGGTGCATTGGGGTTGTCCAATGTAAGCTCCCCTTTGTCAATGAGGGATTGGACAAGGCTCTTTAAGGTGTTACACCTACTAACATCATGTCCTATTACTCGATGAAAGGCACACATATCATTCTAATTGAACCAACTAGGTATAGGATGAGAGGCATCAAACTACTAAGGAGGTTTGATAGGAGGGAATTGAATGATGTTTTCTTTCAATACCTTCTCTAAGATGAAGGCATAGGATTCTCCAAGTGGAGTGAATTGCTTTTGGTTATTCTAGGTTTGGCTCCTCATGTTTTGCTTTGAGGAACTAAAGGAATTAGATTGGTTAATGGAAGGTGGAGGAGTGGATTTTAGGACAACTACATTTATGGTTCCCTTGCTCTTGGTGTTCGTATTAGACTGGTTGCTTGACTTGGAGGAAGAAGCCTCATTGGCTTTATAGGTTTAATTCTTATTTTGAGCTTTAACTTACCTTCATCAATGGATTAGTTCTCTAACTTACGTGCTATGGTAAAATCTTCATCAAAGGTTTGAAAACTTTGGACACATAGTGTAGAGGAGATATGCTTGGCACATGCTTGAGTAAAGAGATCTATGAGTTCTAGTTGAGGTAGGGAGAAGGAGAGTTGGTTAATTAGTCTCCTCCAATGAGCCAAAAAATTGGCTATAGATTCATCTTCAAACTATCTGATGGAGTAGAGGTTAGTGATAGAAACTTTCTTGGAGATATTTATTGAAAAATGGTCTGAGAAGGTCTCAACGAGTTGGATGAAGGAGAAAAAGGAGTGCTTGGGTATGTCACTATTCCAGTCTAGTGTCAGATTAACTAAGGACATAGGGAAGGTGTGTAAAGTAAGGGCATCATCATAGGTGATGAGATAGAAAGCATGATTAAGTTCCATAAGGTATTGTTGGGGATCCTCTTTACTTTAGAATTTAGAGAACTTGGGAAGTTCCCATTGGGGAGGATATGGCCTGATAGGTACGGATGGGTGGATGGGTTCATTATAGATTTAGTCATACAAAAATATGTTGTGAGCACCCAAAATGGATGGATCTAGTGTGGTCATCTTGTCCATAAGCATCTTCATTGGGTCTACTTGGGATTGTGCACCTGGAAGGTTATAATATGTTTACTATTGTGATGGTTTGGAGACATATTGTTAGTGGGTATAAGGTTGGGAGGCTACCACATATTGGTAGGTGGATGCCAATGGTTGGGTGGTTAGGTAGTGGGTACATACCCTTGTAGATTAGGGATGTAGCCCAAGGTTGGTCTAAGAGGTGCTTGTTGGATAGAAGTGGTAGTTGGGCTAGTGACTGATGGAAGGGTGGTGACCCTTATACTAATGATGGCAAGGTAGAGTGTATAGAAACCACAAAGATTTAAATTGGAGTAGTGGTTGATGGATTAGAGGTAGCTAAAGGAAGGTTGGTAGTGATAAAGGTAGGTACTCCTACATTAGAGGAGTCGTAGTTTAGGTTGGTTGGTTTTCTATGGTAGTCTCAAAGGGGTTGTTGGTTGATGAGGAGGCTTGGGTATCTAATGGTTGAGTTATAGCCATGGTGATAGAGGTAATCCCCATGAGGTGGAGAGACATGTTATAAGGTAGATCTACGAGTGGGGTTGAAGTTGTGATACGATAAAATGTGGTTATAAGATAATGTTTAAAGGCTACATGATTGTTTTCTAGGAAAGAATCAAAGTCCACATCCCCTTGAGGAACCTCCCAAGGTAAAGTATGACTTCTCAATGGGTGAGGAGAATTTTCTAGCTCATAAATGAAGTCCATAGATGAAAAGGTAGAAGAGGTAGGGTAGCTTGGTGATGGGTTTTGATCTACAAGGTCTCTTCACTGCTAGTGAGTGAGAACCATACAAGATAGGGGAGATAGAAAACACAAACAACCTCACTACTAAAACAAAGATGAGACAAGAAAATGATCAAAGAAATAAAATCACACTCTAAAAGATATGTTAAATCCTAGAGTTTTAATTAATCTCACTTTTGGATTATTCCTTAATAAGTTGTGTGACTAAATTTGGTTTATAGAGTGGATACTAGAAAAGAAGTATAAGGTTGGTTTCATGTTGTGTTTAGGCACTCAAAAGGAATCTATATTAGAATCAATACATGGCTTGGTATTGGGGCCTAGCCCCTCAATTCACACACCATAACAATAAGGGTATCAGGGGTTTAGCCAATATATATTGATATCTAGAGATTATACTTAACTAGAGAGCTGATTTGGTTCTTCCCTTGGTAATGACCTCCAAGTAGGATCATCAAGAAAGGGTAAGGTTACCACTAGGTGATGAAATCCTAGTTGATACTTATCTGAAGTTTGTTTAGTGTTTAATTGATGAAAGTGGTTTGGTTGAGTGTGTGAAACAAAGAGTGAATCTACAATAAATTACTCTACTTTTAAGTTAGGCTATGTGAACTAAACTTTCAAGTAGTTGATGTATGCACTTAATTTTAAGCCCAAAATAAACTTTTGATTTTGTTAATGAGCATAGAATATAGAGAGAGTGCAATCAAACAAGAACCCATGTAAGGACACAAGGGTCCCATTGGGCATGCTAGAATGTTTCAATAAATTTATACTTATATTTTAAAAGAGGGAAAATAAGAAAATAAGTTTAAGTATGGTTGAAAAACTTATTTGATTGTGTGCATGTTGAATCAAAAGATTATGAAGAGCTCCTCTTTAGCTTGGGAGGATGACCTATAGATAAGAAATCACTAAAGCAAATTTGTTTGTTAGATATATAGTTAGGTGGATTTCCTAGTGATAACTAGATACCATAAGCAAGAGCTTGCTTAGGGGATGTCAATCCAAATGTTTAAAATAATTAAGTTTATAAACAAAATAAAAGGTACTTGCATTGATAATAAAAAAAGTACTAAAATTGAACACAAGAATGCTTACTAAAATATATAGACTAGCAATGATTAGATTAGTGATAAATTGCTTAATGCTAATGCTAGGTGATTGGGCTATGCTTGAAAAAATTATAAAGGGGTCCATGAATAAGTAGGAACATAGAAAATCTAGTTTGGTTGGGGGTAGATGGGTGAAAATAACTTGTTGGTTTTTCATTGCCATAGTGACCATCAATGGTTGGACTAACCGTTAGTGGTTAAGGTGACCATCGATGGTTGGATAGATCATTGGTGGTTGAGTCAACCATAGACAATTATTATGTTTGGATTTGGGTTGGTAAAAATGATAATTGGCAAGATCTAAAAGATGGATTCTAAAACATGGGTAAGACCTGGGTTGATTATGAAATGGGAATAAAGTAAATGAATACTATGAAATAAGTACTTATCTTACTAGAAGTTGATTGGGTGGATGGTTGATGTAGTTGGCCTATTGGTGGAATCTAGCTTGATTATGATAGAGTAATGATACTTAAAAACTTGGTAGAGAGGTGGTGGTATGTTGGTTCTATAATACGATTGTTGGATTGCTGATGATGATTGCCCTATAAAAAGAAACTCCAAGATACATAAGTTATTGATGATGATTGTAGATGGATTTCACCTCTCAAATCCTCTCTTATTATAAGAAAGGTAAGAGAGTTTCAACAATATGTGAACTAGGCTCCCTGATTATAACTCACTCATGCAATGGCTCACACCAAGATAAATTAGTTATTTTTAGAAAAGCAAGGCAGGTGACTTTTATGTTATTTTTTAGGGAGGTGAAACTTGACTGTCGATGGTCAAGATGACCTTCTATGGTCAACTTATTCATAGGTGGTTGAGGGTAAAGGGTAAAAGTGGGTAAGGCTAGGTTAAGCCAATTGAGTTAAACTATTTATAGGTTAGGTTCGTCTAGGGGTTAAAAGGTTAAAGGGTCCCAAGGGGGTCCTAAGGTGGTCTAGGGGTACTTCAACACTCAGAATCATGGTGTGTGAATTTATGGTGTCTACACCCTCCTTTGATAATAATGCTTCCACCTTAGGACTAATGTCTTTGACACCTAGTGATGGATCTCTAGAATTTCTGACAACTTCACAAACTCTTTCTTTCTCAAACAAGCCTCTCACATAGGCATGCCAAAATCTCTCTCCTTCACTCAAAAAATCCTCATATACATACTCAAATATCTTCTCACATCTTCACACTAAAATAACACTATACTATCATTAAAAACATGACCTACATGTCATACACATAGTCAACCAATTCTTCTACTCATTAAATACACCAATAGGCACACTACCTATCCTTCACTCCAAAAATCACACATAAGCCTTTTTTCAATCTCTCCCAAATCTCTCTCATACAAATCTAGAACCTAACACATTTGGTTCTACTATATATAGAGTAATCTTAAAAAAATAAGATCATAATATTTCATATCAGCCATAATACATGACTTCACCCTTCAGGCATCTCATATGGGTCACAATTATACATAGTCCCCTTTCAAAATATGCCTAAGTCACTTTTAGGTCCTATGGAGACCCATTCACTTTTTTGATACATCTCTGAGAAAATTAAGAACACAAGACCAATTAAAAATACATAGGTCCACTCTTTGTATTCCCTAGGACATCTTCAAATGATCATAGTCACTTTAACTCACCTCTATGTATGCTCAAATAAATTAAACATAGACCTTATACATAGAAACACCATTAATGAAACTACAGTCAAATTTTTAAGCATTGTTCATACTCAAGATAGATTGATCACACCTCCAAAAACCACACAGATTAACCTTATGAAGTATACAACATTCCCCAATAGCCAATTCATTATGAAACATCAAAACAACATCTACATGAGCTCAAATATCCTTTTTGGGTCACTTGTAGAATGTATATGAAAAATTAGTCAACTTTGGAGCTTAATATCTATGCCTGTGCATACTTTTATATCTTATAATCTATATATCCAAATTCACCTTGGAGTCTTCTACCACTTTGATTTTTACTACATGAGCAAATTCATCTTATCTCGAAAGATATGGTGTAAAGATAGAGCTCTAGTTTTTCCTATGTTAAATTCAAATATTTGAATAACAACAGTCATAGTTAACCTTCAAACACAATGCTCAAACCTTGTAAACTCTCAGCTCAAGATCAATCTCGTGTTGTCGATCATGTCTGAGTGTTAATGCATAGACTACTAAAGTCAAATGTTAAACATCTATCATGTTGACCTCATCTCATGAAATTTGGGAACTTTGACTCAATGCTTTCCATCAATCTCTTTAGATCAACCAGGTCATTTAATGATCAATGCTCACCATTTTATCAATTATACAAATGCCCACTCATTGTTGGATTATTATCATGTACCTTTGCTTAGTCATTAAACATCATGTACCTTTCTTCATCTCACTACCTCTTAACTCCTTGGAATCAATGTGCACCATTGATATTGATAGAGCTTTAGCACTTTCAAAAATTACTATGGGGACGCTTTCAATATGCATGAGTATCCATTTTTTCACCTCAATAACTTCTTTTGTGCTTACTTGCAGGATCTTAAATTTAGCCTAGATGATCTCCTCTCATAGGAGAATCCAAACATATAACATATTAATCTTAGAAATATCATGTATGTGAGATATAATTACATAAAAATGCCTTCTCAAAATATTCTATCATAGATCCAACCATGTCCAAATCTACCTAAGAGGCCAACTTTCAACATCCATAACTTTTGTTGTGCTTTAGTACATGAACTCAAATTAAGTGTAAATGATTTATCCTCAAAATTGAACAAACCCATATGATTAGATTATCTTGACACCTTTACATGTAAAATATATAACACCATCAAAATTATCACTTAGATCTTTCTACCATACTGCAAAATTGGCTAAGTATGAGAAAACATAGTCAATTTACCTGAGAGTCCAACTTTGCATATGCATATCTTTTGACGTGCCACATCACATGATCTAGAAATTATTAAAAATAAAATAGGTACAAAACTAAATAAACCCATATGATCATGTTCTCTTGAATCATCCACATGTGTGAGTGTTGATCTCATCAAAATGCTTACTTAGTGCTTTCTAGCCACTTTGCAAATTTGGATAAGTATGGGAAAACAATGAAATTTGTTTGAGAATCCAAAATTTCACCATCATATATTTAACTATGATTTGATGCATGACTTAATATTTGACATAAAAAAACTAGGGACTATAGTGATCACAACCATATGACCATCTCCCCTTGACTCATTCCCATGTGGTAATGGTGATGTCATCAAACTACCTACTTAGATTTTCTTCCACTAGATCCAAAGTGTCTAGATGAAAAGTATGATCAACTAGATGAATTCCACTTATCCACACAATCTCTCAAATATTTATATAACATCTCAGGGACCTCTTTCATATGCTTCAATCACCATACTCAACCCTAAACACCTCTGATCAATCAAACTCTGAAGATCAACTAAGCCACCTTCAAGCATACTTAAAACAAACATAATGCACACTTTACCATTATCACTTAGACTATCAAGTCACTTCTTCCACTCACTAGATCATCTCCATGACACCACCATGACATCAACATGATAATTATCTAATAATCTCCCTCTTTTTTATTGATGTCAACACCCATCAATATATAAATATATAGCTCACCTTCTCTCTCTTCAAAGTACTCCTACAATAGGAACTTTCTCCCCAAAAGGAACTTTATCCCCCTTTGACATAATGACTAAGTGGTAACAAACTGATCTTAAGGACTTAAAAAAAATTAGATATGAAAGGACCATCTTAGGAACATGATACAAACTCCCCCTTACCTTGAGCCTACCTCTTCTTGTCTTGACAACTTCCTCTTGATCCATGCCAACACTTTCTTTAATCAAGCACTGAAACCAATGAAGAAAGAACACACAAACCCATATAAATCTAATAGAACACATTAAAATAACAACTAAGAGGGACTCCCCCTAAGATCTCTAAGCCATTTCACCTTTTGAGTATCTTCAGATCTCCACACACTATGCAGAACCATCACACATGCTAACTAGCCTTTTCTCTCAAGTTAATATAAGGACCAACAATGAAAACTTCATTCCACTCACCAAATAGGAACATGCTCTCAATCAACTTGAAAAAACACCCACTCTAACCCTATACTATAGCTCCTTCACAAACCTCTGGATCAAGTCTTAGGAACATGTTGCTCCTCCTTAACCAAAGACCTATTAATTGATAGAGAAAAAATGACACCCAAGATCTGTCTTAGATACTCAAAGGTTCTTGTGCACAATTATCAGCTAAAGTTCATGTACAAATCAATAAGCATGGGGGAAATCCAATCCTCATATCCTCAAATACATAAAATTATCAAAGATCATCATGTGTTGAATAACAGGCCTCTTCAATAGAAAAAATCACTATGCTTAACAAACATATAACAAATCTAATTATGAAGATCATCATCATAAGTTCCCTAATGGGAGTGGGAAATCACATGCATCGAATCAACATCGATGGAGAAAAAAAATCCTTAAATAGACCAAGAGACATCTCAAAGAAGAAGAACATCAACATTAGGGCTATAATTTGAACCAATATAATCACGTTCAATAAGATCTACAAAAACTAAGCTCATCAACATGAAACAAATCAAATTTAAAACTAACATGATCAATAATAACATCATGACTAGATAAATCATCACCACCACTATGAGAGGAAATTGGAATTTCTTTTAGGTTTCTGAGAATAAAACAACATCAAATCGCTATCTTGAAGGATTATATACTCTATAGGTGATCTCATAGATAACTATAAATAACTAAATGAGTATGATGAGCACATGATATACAAGAATGTAGGTCAAATAAATAACTAAAGGTATGGCCTAGACTAACACAATTAAAATAAGTTTTGACTCCACTGGATTTAGTACAAGGTTGTTTTGATCGAATTGAAAAAATTGAGGTTTGGACTTCACATGATTGACCAATGCATGAAGACTCAACTGGATATTTGCTCATACGAACCCCAGTTACAAATTTGATGGGTTTGGAGTAGTTTGGAATAACAACAATGCCATTAAAACTTAGCCTAAAAAAATATTTATTAGGTTTCATTATTTCCTAGAATAAGATAGTAGGTGAAAACTTGACAACAGAAGTATGAATCGATGTTTTATTCACAAATGGTATAGACTTTTTTTAAACAACCTCATGTAGAGCATTAGACTACCCCATGGTGCACTTTCATCTCATGAGAACCAACACACACAAATGATAGTTCAAGGTGGAAGAATTTTCTACAAATTTAAATATGATAACACATAAGAATACAAAGTAAGTCATTGTAAGGAAAACCATAAGCAAACCACATTTGTTATAATCATTGACCAATGAATAAGTGCACATATCCAAAAAACTCACAAGTTAAAAGTTAAGGAGCTTTTACTTATCTAAGATTCTACAAGCAAGTCCATGCAAAAAATGCTATAAATAAAAACCAAAAAAGATGAGGAATTTTATTGATCATAGTCAAGCATGTTCTATTATGCCTTGGGACATCAAGGCTTTAACCCTATTGTACTCTAAAGCATCAATACAAAATACTTCCTACTTGTATATATAAATGCACAACTTAATGATGCCTTTATAAGTTTTCATCATAAGTCTCTATTATGTCACACTTTTAGGTTTTTAACTTACTACTCAAGTGCACAATTGTCAACAAAATTTCCCTTATCAAATCAATAAATAGGAGGAAATCCAATCCTCATAGCCTCAAATACACAAAATCCTCAAAGATCATCATGTGTTGAATAACAATCCTCTTCAATAGAAAAAAATATCTATGGTTAACAAACATCTAATTAATCTCATTGTGAAGATCATCATCACAAGTGCCTCAATGGGAGTGGGAAATTAAATGCATCGAATGAATGTTGATGGAGACAAAAAGAGTCCTCAATAGGAAGTTGTAAATGATCACAAAAATATAAATAATCTTGTTAACATTTGAACAAGAAGTGGATGAACAAATATGATCTATGAGAGTCAGGTCCCACCTTACAATCCACTTACTCAGGTATTTCTCATCAAATAGACAAAAAGACATTTGAAGAACAAGATCATCAATGTCAGGGTTAGAATTTGGACCAATATGATCATGCTCAACAACCTTTGACAAAATTGAGTTCATAAACATTAAATGAATGAAGGTGAATAATAACATGAGTAATAATAACATCATGAGTAGACAGATCATCACATTCATCAAGAGTGGATTTTACTCTATTATAGGATTTAGACAACAAATGAACTTTAGATCGCTATCTAGAAATATTATAGATTTTGTATGTGGATCTTATAGATAAGAATGATTGATTGAGTGAGTATGTTGACCACATGACATATAAGGATATAATTCAAATCAATAGCTAGAGGTATGACCTTGATGTATAAAATGATAATAAGTTTGGACTTCATTGGATTTAGTACAAGGTGATTTTTATCAACTTGAAAACTTAGAGGTTTGGACCTCACATGAGTGACTCATAGGTGAAGACTTTCCATTTTTCACAAGACATCCAGTTAAAAATATGATGGGTTTTTAGTACATTAGAACATGAAAACACAAAAAGACATTAAAACCAAGGCTAAAATGATGTTTATTGGGTTTCATTGTCTCTTAGAGTAAAAAAGGTGTAGACTCACTGATAGCAGACACAAATTTTATCCACAAATGGTTTATAATTATTTTGAACAACATCAGGTTACAAAGAATAGATTCAATGACTTTGGTCTCACATTAGACATAACATGATTTTGTGTACTATTAGATGGTAAAATAGGGTTGGGATTGGAAACTCCAATGAAGATTTCTATTGATATTTAATGAGGAAGGACAAAGATTACACACAACACACTCACTCCCTCTTCCTTTGACTACAACACTCAAATTCAATATGCCAAGATATACCTAGGTAAAATATCTGAAATATCTAAAACTCATACATAATGAAACTTTGAGTTACATCAACAAATGTCTACAAGTAGCATGAAAAATCCTCAAATAAAATTCAACATACACATCTGTCACAAGTTTCCAATCAACAAACCTTTAGTTATACTAACAACTTCAAATCTTGAGCAACAAGAGACACAAATAGTTTCTTTAATTCTCATCAAATAGGTACTCTAAGAACTACAATCCACCTTCAAAAAAATCTATTAGGTTCACAAGGAGACTTATCAATAATTGTTGACTTAATCAAATATCAACAACAATGAGCCAAATCCATAAATACCCTTCCATAAAATTAAGTATTAAATTACTCAAAAATTTCAAGCACGTAGCAACAAATACCCATAGATCTCCTTAAAAATAGGTTCTCATTTAAAATCCACAAATTTATGGAGTATCAAAAACTTCAAGATCCACTACATCGAAGTACTCAACCATCAATAAACTAAAAATTGAAAACTAAAATGCATATCCTTAAATCAATGAATTATGAAATTTGATTCCTTATTTTCTTCCCCTATGAAATGAGATTGGAGAATTATTGCATGTAACCCTACCTGAAAGGCAAGTAATCTGCATCATGAATATAAAATATTTGGTATCTATATATACAGATGCATAACTCAATGATGCCCTAATGTGATTTATTGAAACACAACTAGATACTAAGAGGGGGGGTGAATCTGTTTATTAATTAACTTAGTACTTTTTAAAACCTTTTAATGTAGATTAAGACTATATGCAAAGATTTCAAACACATAAAAACACATAACACAAGATATACTATGGAAAACCCAATATGGGAAAAACCACCATGAGAATAACTGCTAAAAAATACCATTCTAATCTAGCCTCATGATAAAGAACCTCACTAGTTATAATGTTAAAGGACACCAATCATAAGGAGACACCAATCCCCTAATTTAAGAGCTTCAACTCTGAGGAAACACCCACTCCCTAATCTGAGCACCAACTCAGGTTATCTGATGGCACTAACTAATTAGGTCTACTATGGAGCTACAACTGTAGCTTACAAAATAGATTCATACATGAGCCTAAATCTCTATTCTCTATTACATTATGATATATAACTATTCATAATCTACACATAATTTCTTTGTGATTTTCTTCTCTCTACCCCTCTATCTCTGTGTTTGGATATGTCTCTATTCAACACACTTCATCTCTCTTGCTCTATGCCTCCATCTCTCTATTTGACTCTACTTAATAGAAATAGCTCAAAAAATAATTTTTGTGCCCTAAATGACATACAAAAACACATATGCATTTGATTTAGGTCTTCGTATCCTCTGTGTGTTCACACTCAGGGTATAACACATCATGCCAATTTTGGACTCAGTTTCAATTTCTTGACCTACAAGTTTTCTGCACCTAGAACTCATACATCACTACTATGATTCTTGGTCTCATTACTATTTATAGCATTTTATAGAATTTATTTTTGATGCACATGCACATTTACATAGATTTGATCAGCTACATCAATCAATCTCATTTTCTATGTCGTGATTCATGACTTACATGTTCTTATGTCTGATCATTAGACTTATCATAACTTTAAATCTTAACCTTTGATCTTATCTTTCATGCCATGATCTGATGGCCTTTATTTTAAAAAATCAACTTTAAACTACATTTGTTTGATTGATCTTTGATAATATTACACACTCCATTGGATCCTTGTATGCTTCTAAACTTTAACTCTTCAAGTTTAAAACATGTCCATTGATCTTCTTGATCTGTTCTCTTACATGCCATTAAATATTTAAACTAGCATGAATGTTATCTCTATCTTTAGTTAAACATTGAGCACTTTATTCCATTGGGTCCACTTGTTCTGTTGGATCTCCTTTACATGATCACCTACTCACCATCATATCTTTTTATAAGCTTACACTCTTTGGGTCTTTGTCTGACAAGCTCCATGAATGTGACACTTATCACTAGTGCGTTTACTCAAAGGTGCCTTTAACATTTTTAACTTTATTATGTGTCATTGGATCTTCATTATATGATTACAAGTTATCCATTGATCAAGTTGGGATAAATATAAATTATAAAACTTAGGAAATATTAATTCCTTTGATTACTGCTCGATTCATTAATTATTAGGTCGAAAGGGCCCATTTTACAATGATGATAAAGGCTTACGTTATAACTTAAGCTATCAGGTCCTAACTATTTCTAGTCAACATCAAAATAGAAAATCCTATTGATACCATGACTTAAACCCTTAGAGTTTTACTAAGAAACCCTAACATGTTAGAGAGTAAAGATAATTCAATTTTGAGCTCATTCTTTCTCATTTGAACTTGCACACCATATATTCAAGATGCTCATGAAAAATCCATAACAAATATTCTATCTGTTTCCTCTACAAATGTCCATAAATGATCTTTGTAAAAGCATGACAAATTTTCATAACCTTTGTGCATATTTGACTAAGTATGGGGACCATTTCAATATGCTTGGAAGGCTAACTTTACACCTACATAACTCTTGTCACACTTAGTCACGTGTTATATAATTTAGCGCATAAGATATTATTACATAGGGGATTCTATCTATATATCCATCATCTCCTAAAGCCTTCATATGTGAAATATATGTCATCATCAAAGTTCCTACTCAGCTTTATCTTACAACCTAGAAATTTGACTAAGTGTTGGAAAACAATGTCAAAATATTTGAGAGCCCAACTTTGCTCAAGCATATCCTTTGTTGCACTATGTTACGTGACCTAAGATTTATCATGTAGAATATAGGCACAAAAATGAACAAACCCATATGATTATTTTGTCATTAGACCTCCATATGTGTGAATACTGACCTCTTCAATATGCTTACTTGGCTCTACTTAACCCTTTTGCAAATTTGGATAAGTATAAAAATTTAGTGAATTATGTTTAAGTATCCAACTTTGCATCCTCACATCTTCTATCACACTTCAGTGCATGAATTTAAATCTAGTACATAAAAACTAGGTACTAATGTGATCAAAACCATATGGCCATCTCCCCCATATTGGTTCACACATGGTAATGGTGACATCAGCAAAATGCCTTCTCATCTTTTCCTCTATAGACCCAAAATGTCTAGATGATCAATATGAAGAACCAAATGAATTCCACTCATGCACACAAGCACTCCAATCATCCTTGACCTTTGATAGGATCTTTTGCATATCCTATAATCACCATATTCAATCCTGAACATTAATGACATGCTCATAATGTCCCTTTTGACATCAATGACAATCATATTTTCAACAAACTAAAAATTGAAATCTAAAATGCATATTCTTAAATTAATTAATTATAAAATTTGACTCCTTATGTTCTTCCCCTATGAAATGAGATTAGAGAATTATTGCATGTAACCCTACTTGAAAGGCAAGTAATCTACATCATAAATATAAAATATCTGGTATCTATATATATAGATGCATAACTCAATGATGCCCTAATGTGATTTTCATGATAAGCCTCTATTAAACCACCCTTTCAGGTTTTCAACTTACACCTCACATGCATAATTATGGGATAAAACTACCCCATTAAATTAATAAGTAGGGGAAAAAATCCAATCTCCATAGTCTTAAATACATAAATTCTTCAAAGATCATTATGTGTTGAATAATCAACCTATTCAATAGGTAAAAAATCACTCTACTCAAAAAACATCTAATAATTTTGGTTGCAAAGATCATCATCATAAGTTTCCTAATGGGAATGGGAAATTAAAAGTATTGAATCAACATCTATGGAGACAATAATAAAATTTTCAACAAAAAGCTTTAATTGATGACATAACATATCAATAATCTTGACAACATTTGAGCAAGAAGTGGATGCTCAAACATCATTTGTGGGAAGTATCCTAACTCCACAATCCACTCAATAAGATATCACTCATCAAATAGATGAAAAGATATCTCAAAAAATAAGAGCATCAACATCAGGGGTAGAATTTGGACCAATATAATCACGTTCAATAAGATCTACAAAAACTGAGCTCATCAACATGAAAAGAATCAAAGTCAAGATGAAAATGGTCAATAATAATATCATGACTAGACAAATCATCACCACCACTAAGAGTGGAAATTGGAATTTATTTTAGGTTTTTGATAACAAAAGAACCTCATATCGCTATTTTGAAGGATTATATACTCTATAGGTGGATATCATAGATAACCATAACTAATTGAAAGAGTATGTTGAGCACATGATATACAAGGATGTAGGTCAAAGCAATAGCTAAAGGTATGACCTAGATGTACACAATGAGAATAAGTTTGGACTTCACCAGGCTAAATAGATCAATTATTCTTGACCATGCTATCTCACTAGGCATTCACATACAATAGGATCTTGAGAGACTGGTCGAACGAGTAAACCATGGTTGTATTAACTATCTAATTACTCTAATACCTATTAAGTGGATTTTCAAGAAGATTAAACCATATAGATGAAAGGTGAGTATTGAAGATAGGGTAATTAATAAAACTACCCTAGATGAAAATGTTACAATTGATGTTGAAGAAGGGACAATTAATAAAAGTTCCCTAGATGGAAATGTTACAACTAATGCTAAAGAAGGGACAATTAATAAAAGTTGTTTTTATGGAAATGTTATAACTGATGCTAAAAAAGGATCAATAATTCTTGAACTTATCAATTTACAATTGCTTGAGGATAAGTAATTTTAAGAAGGGAGGTCTATTATATTCCCAATAAAGATAAAGAGATCACCGGCCTTTAATGAAGAGAGCACTGGAATTAAGGAAAGGCTGTCACTTAAATTAAGGATAGGTTGCCATTAAAAAAAAATTAATTAATAATTATCATCATTAATTATTTAGTTCATTATAATATTCATTACATTAAGTATTTAGTTTGTTATAATATTCATTAATTAATAATATCAATTGGAAAATTCACCACATTTGGGAGAGTCACCACTTTTGGGAGAAGACAATTCATTTGACGAAAGGTCACAATCCTTGGAGAAGACATGTCATTTGGTAGAACATTATGAAGGTATTTATATTCAACATTTGGTTAGAAGGAAAGACATTCATCCAATTATGTATTAAATATATAACTTGTATAACCAGTCACTTTAAAATGAATTTTAAGGACGTAACCCCTTAATTACATAACCCAAATACAAGGATAAAAATCCATATTATCGAACCCAAGTATGAAATCCCTTGTGGTGTAATTTTGTAATATTCAAAATCCGTATTTAGATATAAAAATTTAATCCAATTTAACTTATTATTATTTAAATTATCATTTTATTTTAAAAAGGAATTCTGAGAAAACTAAATTAATGTAAAATATTTTGATCTAGAATATTACATAGATATCCATAAATTCAGGTTCTCATTCACAGTGCAAAAATTTGTGAAGTAACAAAAACTTCCAGATCCACTACATCAAAGCATTCAATAATCAACAAACTAAAAATTGAAATCCAAAATGTGTATCCTTAAATCAACATATTATGGAATTCGATTCCTTATGTTCTTCCCTAGTGAAATGAGATTGGAGAATTTTTGCATATAACCCTACCTGAAAGCTAAGTAATTTGCATCATGAATAGAAATTATCTGGTATTTGTATATATAGATGTATAGCTCAATAGTGTCCTAAAGTGATTTTTATGATAAGTCTATATTAAACCACCCTTTTGGGTTTTCAACTTATACCTCACTTTCATAATTATGGGTGAAAACTACCCTATTAAATTAACAAGTAGGGGAAAAAATCCAATATCCATAATCTCAAATACACAAATTCTTATAAGAACATTATGTATTGAATAATCAACCTATTCAATAGGTAAACAATCACTCTACTCAACAAACATATAACAATTTTTTTCAAGAAGGTCATCATCATAAGTTTCCTAATGGGAATGTGAAATTACAAGTATTAAATCAACATTGATGGAGACAATAACAAAATTTTCAACAAAAAGCTCTAATTGATCACATAACAAATCAATAATCTTGATAACATTTGAGCAAGAAGTGGATACTCAAACATTGTTTATATGAAGTAGTCCAACTCTACAATCCACTTAGTATGATATTACTCATCAAATAGGCAAAGAGACATCTCAAAGAAAAACAACATCATCAGTGCTAGAATTTGGACCAAAATAATCACGTTCAATAAGATTTACAAATATTAAGTGCATCAACATGAAAGGAATCAAGGTCAACATTAACATGATCAACAATAGCATCATGAATAGACAAATCACCACCACCAATAGTGGAAATTGGACTTTCTTTTGGGTTTTTTACAACAAAAGAACCTCATATCACTTCTTGAAGGATTGTATACTCTATAGGTGGATCTCATAGATAAACATAACTGATTGAATGAGTATGTTGAGAACATGATATACAAGGATGTAGGTCAAATCAATAGCTAAAGGTATAAGCTAGGTGTACATAATGAGAAAAATTATGGACTTCACTAGATTTAGTACAAGGTGGTTCTGATCGACTTGAAATCTTTAGAGGTTTTGACTTCACATGATTGACCAATACATGAAGACTCAACTAGATATTTGCTCATAAGGATTCCGATTACAAATTTGATGCATTTGGAGTAGTTTAGAATAATAAAACCCACAATGCCATTAAAACCTATACTAACAAAAAGTATATTAGGTTTCATTGTTTCCTAGAATCAGATAGTAGGTGTAAACTTGATAGTAGAAGTATGAATAGGTATTTTATCCACCAATGGTTTAGACTTTGTTAAACAACCTCAAGGAAAGCATGGGACTACCCCATGCTGCACATTCATCTCACGAGGACCAAAATACACAAATGAAAATTTAAGGTGGAAGAGTTTGGTACAAATTGAAATATGATAATGCATAAGAATAAGAAGCAATTCAAAGTAAGGAAAACCATGAGAAAACCACATTTGTTATAATAATTGACGAAGGAGTAAGTGCACATAAAAAAACTTACAGGTTCAAAGTTAACGAGCTTTTCCTTATCTAAGATTCTACAAGCAAGTCCATCCAAATAATGCTATAAATAAAAACCATAAATAGATGAGGAATTTTATTGATCATTGTCAAGCATGTTCTATCGTGCCTTTGAACATCAAGGTTTTAACCTTGTTGTTACTTTAAGTCTAAAATTTATAATCAATCATACCCATATAAGTTCCAATCACTCATATTCCATTGAGATTATGACACTTCTATAAAATGGTAAGGATTGTGGTAGTATAAACCATCGGGCTCATTTATTGGTACCATCTAGACTAATCAATAAACCTCTAATCATAGTAACAACATCAAATCTCAAGAAACAAGATACACAAACAATTTCTCTATTCCTTCTTGAATGGGGATTTTAAAAAGTGCAAGTCACCTTCAAAAATTTCCATTAGGAGTGCAAGTATACATATCAACATTTTTTGACTTAACCAAGTATTAAAAATTGTAAGTCAAATCCATAAATACTTGCCCATAAAATTAATTATTCAAATACTCAACAATCTAAATCAAGTAATAGTATCTATAAATCACCCATCGATTTGGGTTCTCATTTACAATCATCAAATTTATGGAGAACTAATAAACTCAAAATCCATAATATCAAAGCACTCAACAATAAACAAACTAAAACTTAAAATCTAAATTGTGTATCCTCAAATCAAAAAAGTGTTAATTATGTAAACCTTTAAATTTGAGTTCTAATGTTTTCCACTTGTTGAAATATATTGGAGAACTATTGCATATAACCAAAATAAAAGGGATGCACTCTGAATCATCAACATAAAAGATGTCCTACTTGTATATATAAAATCATAACTTAAGGATGCCCTTACAAGTTTTCATCACAAGTCTCTATTATGTCATGCTTTTAGGTTTTCAACTTACTACTCAAGTGCACAAATTTTGGTGAAAGTCACCTTACCAAATCAACAAGGAAGGGGAAAATCCAATTTTCATAGCCTCAAATACACAAAATCCTCAAAGATCATCATGTGTTGAATAAAAGGATTCTTCGATAGAAAAAAACTGCTATGCTCAACAAATATCTAACAACTTGCATTGTGAAGATCATCAACACAAGTGCTCCAATGGGAGTGGGAAATCACATGTATCAAATCAACATCGATGGAGACAAAAAAAATCCTCAATAGGAAGTTGTAAATGATCACATAAATGTAAATAATCTTGTCAGCATTTGAACAAGAAGTGGATTCACAAATATAATCTGTGAGAGTCAGGTCCCACCTTAAAATATACTTAGTAAGGTATCACTCATTAAATAGACCAAGAGATATTTGAAGACCAAGAGCATCAATGCTAGGGTTAGAATTTAAACCAATATAATCATATTTATGAACATGAAAGGAATAAAGGTCAATAATAACATGATCAATAATACCATCATGAGTACATAAATAATCACCTTCATCAAGAGTGGTTTTTACTCTATTATATGATTTGGACAACAAACAAATGTTAGACCACTATCTAGAAAGATTATATATTTTATAGGTGGATTTTATAGATAAGAATTATGGATTTAGTGAGTATGTTGACCACATGATATATAAGGATATAAGTCAAAGAAATAACAAGAGTTATGACCTCGATATATACAATGAGAATAAGTTTTGACTTCATTAGACTTAGTACAATTTGATTTTGATCGAATTGAAAACTTGGAGGTTTGGAGTTGACATGAGTGACTAAGAGTGCAAACTTAACATTTTTCACAAGACCTCTGGTTACAAATGTGATGGTTTTTTAGTACTTATGAACATGAAAATCCATAAAGGAATTAAAACCTAGGTCAACATGATGTTTATTGGGTTTCATTATCTCCCAGAGTCGAATAGTTATAGACTCACCAACAAGAGGCAAAGGTTTTATCCACAAATGGTTTATACTTATTTTGAACAACATCATGGTACAAGCAATAAATTCAATGACTTTTGGTCTCACATTAGACACAACATGATTTTGGGTACTATTAGATGGTACAATAGGGTATATAATAGAAACTCAAATGAACACTATTGATATTTCTTGAGGAAGGACAAAGATTACACACAACACACTCACTCTCTGTTCTTATGACTACAACACCCAAACTCAATATGCTAAGATATACCAAGGTAAAAAATCTAAAATATCTAAAATTCATACATAATCAAACTTTGAGATACATCAACAAATTTCTTCAAGTAGTGTGCAAAATCCTCAAATAAAAATTGACATACGCATCTATCACAAGCATCCATTCAACAAACATCCAATTGTATCAATAACTTCAAATCTTTAGCAATAAAAAACACAAACAATTTATTTAATTATCATCTAATAGGTACTTTAAGAACTACAAGCCACCTTCAAAAAATTCCATTAGGTGTACAAGGAGACATATCAACAACTATTGACCTAACCAAATATCAACATCAATGGGCCAAATCCATAAATACCCCTCCACCATATCAAGTATTAAATTACTCAACAATTTCAATCAAGTAACAATAACTAGATGTAGATCATCCATAAATTCAGGTTATCATTCACAATCCACATATTTGTGGAGTATCAAAAAATCAAGATCCACTACATCAAAACACTCAACAATCAATAAACTAAAAATTGAAATCTAAAATGAATATTCTTAAATGAACAAATTATGAAATTTGACTCCTTATGTTCTTCCCTAGTGAAATGAGATTGGAGAATTACTGCATATAACCCTAGTTGAAAGACAAGTAATCTGTATCATGATATATATATATATATATATATATATATATATATATCTGTATCATGATATATATATATATATATATATATAAAACTCAATGATACCCTAATGTGATATTCATGACAAGTCTCCATTAAACCACCCTTTCATGTTTTCAACTTACACCTCAAGTGCATAATTATGGGTCAAAACTACCCTATTAAATCAACAAGTAAAAGCAAAAATCCAATCT
Source organism: Torreya grandis (assembly GCA_037957365.1). Classification (NCBI taxonomy): domain Eukaryota; kingdom Viridiplantae; phylum Streptophyta; class Pinopsida; order Cupressales; family Taxaceae; genus Torreya; species Torreya grandis. The sequence goes on from JARHVA010001577.1 coordinate 663,027, forward strand.
CCATAGCCTCAAATGCACAAGTTCTTTAAAAATCATTATGTGTTGAATAATAAACCTCTTTAATAGGTAAAAAATCACTCTACTCAACAAACATCTAATAATTTTCGTCAAGAAGATCATCATCATAAGTTTCCTAATGGGAATGGGAAATTACAAGTATTGAATCAACATTGATGGAGACAATAACAAAATTTTCAGTAGAAATATCCTACTCATCACATAACATATCAATAATCTCATAAAAATTTGAGGAAAAAGTGTATGCTCAAACATCATTTATGGTAAGTAGGTCCAAATCTATAATCCACTCAGTAAGATATCACTCATCAAATAGACCAAGAGACATCTCAAAGAAGAAGAACATCAACATTAGGGATATAATTTAGATTAGTATAATCACGTTCAATAAGATCTACAAAAACTAAGCTCATAAACATGAAAGGAATAAATGTCAACACTAACATGATCAACAATAACATCATGACTAGACAAATCATCACTACCACTAAGAGTTGAAGTTGGACTTTCTTTTAGGTTTTTGACAACAAAAGAACCTCATATCACTATCTTGAAGAGTTGTATACTCTATAAGTAGATTTTAGAGATAACCATAATTGATTGAATGAGTATGTTGAGCACATGATATACAAGGATGTAGGTTAAAGCAGTAGATAAAGGTATGACCCAGATGTACACAATGAGAATAAGTCTTGATTTCACTAGATTTAGTACAAGGTGGTTTTGATCAACTTTAAAATTTAGAGGTTTGGACTTCACATGATTGACCAATACATGAATAATAAATTGGACATTTTCTCATAAGGACTCCGATTATAAATATGATGGGTTTGGAATAGTTTGGAATAATAAAACCCATAATGCCATTAAAACCTAGCCTAACAAAATGTTGATTAGGTTTCACTATTTCTTAGAATCAGATAGTAGGTGCAAACTTGACAGTGGAAGTATGAATAGGTATTTTATCCAAAAATGGGTTAGACTTTGTTTGAACAACCTCATTCAAAGCATGGAACTTACCCATGGTGCACATTTGTCTCATGAGGACCAACATACACAAATGCAATTTTAAGGTTGAAGAGTTTGCAACAAATTGAAATATAATAACACATAAGCATAAGAAGCAATCCAAAGTAAGGAAAACCATGAGCAATCCACATTTTTTATAATCATTGACCAATGAATAAGTGCACATATCCAAAAAAAATCATAAGTTCAAATTTAAGTAGCTTTTCCTTATCTAATATTCTAAAAACAAGTCCATGCAAATAATGCTATAAATAAAAACCACAAACAGATGAGGAATTTTATTGATCATTGTCAAGAATGTTCTATTGTGCCTTAGGACATTAATTCTTTAACCCTATTGTTACTTAAAGTCCAAAATTTCAAATCAAGCATAGCCATGTAAGTTTAAATCCCTCATATTCCATTGAGATTACGATACTTCCATCAAAGGGTAAAGATTATGGTAGTCAAAACCATCAGGCTCTTTGATTAAAACCATCTAGACTAATCAATAAACTTATAATTAGACTAACAACATCAAATATCAAGAAACAAGATACACACATAATTTTTCTAATCCTTATCGAACAAGGACTTTGTCAAGTGTAAGTCACATCCATAAATTTCCATTAAGTGTACCAGTAGACATATCAACACTTGTTGACTTAACCGAGTACCAATAAAAATGAGCTAAATTTGTAGATATTTGCCCATCAAATTAATTATTCAAGTACTCAGTAATCTCAATCAAGTAGTAGTAAGTATCTATAACTCACCCATCAATTCAAGTTCTCATTTATAATCTGTAAATTTGTGAAGAATCAATAAAATTAGGATCGACAATATCAAAGCACTTAATAATCAGCAAACTAAAACTTGAAATCTAGATTGTGTATCCAAAAATCAACAAAGTGAAAATTATGTAAACCTTTAAATCTGAGTCCCAATGTTTTACCTTTGTGAAATGAGATTTGAGAACTGTTGCATATAACCAACTAAAAGGGATGTACTATAAATCATCAACCCAAAAAATGTCCTACTTGTATATATACATGCACAACTCAATGATGCCCTAACAATTTTTCATCAATGTCTATATTAAGCCACTTTTTTAGGTTTTCAACTTACTACCCAAATTCATAATTCTCAGTGAAAGTTTCCCTACCAAATCAACAAGTAGGGGTGAAAATACAATCTTCATAGCCTCAAATACACAAAGTCCTCAAGATCATCATGTGTTGAATTACAAGCCTCTTCAATAGAAAAAAATCACTATGCTCAACAAACATCTAATAACTCTCATTGTGAAGATCATCCTCACAAATTCCCCAACAACATCTATAGACACAAAAAAAAATCCTTAATAGGAAGATATAAATGATCACATAAATATAAATAATTTTGTCAACATCTAAATAATAAGTGAAAGCACAAATATGATCTATGAGAGTCAGGTTCCACCTTACAATCCACTTTGTAAGATATCATTCATCAAATAGACCAAGAGAGATTTGAAGAATAAGAAAATCAAAGTTAGCATTAGAATTTGGACCAATATAATCATGCTTAATAAGCTCTTACAAAACCAAGTTCATGAACATAAAAGGAATGAAGGTCAACAATAACATGATTAATAGTAACATCATGATTAGATAAATCATCACTTTCATCAAGAGTGGATTTTACTCCATTATATGATTTGGAAAACAAACAAATGTTAGACTATTATCTAGAAAGATTATAGATTTTATAGGTGGATCTTATAGATAAGAATGATCAATTGAGTCAATATGTTGACCATATGATATATAAGGATATAAGTCAAAGCAATAACTAGAGATATAACCTTGATGTATACAATGAGAATAAGTTTGGACTCCATTGAATTTATTACAAGGTGATTTTGATCAACTTGAAAACTTGGAGGTTTGGACTTCACATGAGTGACAAATAGGTGAAGACATAACATTTTTCACAAGACCTCCAATTACAAATATGATGGCTTTTAAGTGCTTTGGAACATTAAAACCCACACAAAGGCATTAATCCCGACTCTAACACGATGTTTATTGGGGTTCATTGTCTCTCAGAGTCAAAAAGGTATAGATTGACCAATAAGAGATAGATATTTTATCCATAAATGGTTTATACTTCTTTTGAACAATGTTAGGTTATAAATAACATATTCAATGGATTTTGGTCTCACATTAGACACAACATGATTTTGGGTACTACTAGATGGTACAATAGGGTTGAGATTGGAAACTCTAATGAACACTTTTATTAATATTTCTTAAGGAAGGACACAGATTACACACAACACACTCACTCCCTCTTCCTATGACTACAACATTATAACTCAATATGCCAGATATACCTAGTTACACCATTTGAAACATTTAAAACTCATACATAATAAATTTTTTATCTACATCAACAAATGTCTACAAGTAGTGCCCAAAATTCTCATACAAAATTCAACATATGCATCTATCACAAGTTTCTAATCAACAAACATCTAGTTGTGTTAACAAATTCAAATATTGAGTAACAAGAGACACATACAATTTCTTTAATTGTCATCCATCATGTCATTTTAGAACTATAATCCACCTCCAAAAAATTCCATTAGGCACACAAGGAGACATATCAATAGTTTTTGACTTAACCAAATATCAACAATAATGAGCCATATCCGTACATACCCATCCATCAGATCAAGTATTAAATTGCTTAACACTTTTAATCAAGTAACAACAACTATCCATGGATCTATATAAATTTAGGTTCTCATTCACAATGCACAAATTTATGGAGTAACAAAAACTTCCAGATCCACTACATCAAAGCACTTAACAATCTAAAAACTAAAAATTGATATCCAAAATGCGTATCCTTAAATCAACAAAATATGAAATTTGACTCCTTATGTTCTTCCCTAGTGAAATGAGATTGGATAATTGTTGCATATAACCCTACCTAAAAGGCAAGTAATCTACATCATGAATACAAAATATCTGGGATTTGTATATACAAATGCATAACTCAATGATGCCCTTATGTTATTTTCATGACAAGTCTCTATTAAACCACCCTTTCAGGTTTTCAACTTACACCTCATGTGCATAATTATGGGCTTGAACTACCCTATTAAATTAACAAATAGCAACAAAATCATAATCTTTAAAGTCTCAAATACACAAATTCTTCAAAAATCATTATGTACTAAATAATCAACCTCTTTAATAGGTAAACAATCACTCTACTCAATAAACATCTAAAAACTTTCATCGATAAGATCATCATCATAAGTTTTTTAATGGGAATGGGAAATTACAAGTATTCAATCAACATTGATGGAGATAATAATAAAAATTTCAATAGAAAGCTTTTATTGATCACATAACATATCAATAATCTCATCAACATTTGAGCAAGAAGCGGATACTCAAACATCATTTATGGTAAGTAATCCAAATCTACAATCCACTTAGTAATATATCACTCATCAAATAGATAAAAAGACATCAAAGAAGAAGAGCATCAACATCAAGGCTAGAATTTGGACCAATATAATCATGTTCAATAAGATCTATAAAAACTGAGCTCATCAACATGAAAGGAATCAAGGTCAACATTAACTTGATCAACAATAGCATCATGACTGGACAAATCATCACCACCACTAAGAGTAAAAATTAGACTTTATTTAAGGTTTTTGAAAACAAAAGAATCTTAGATTGCTATCTTGAAGGATTATATACTCTATAGGGGATCTCATAGATAACCATAATTGACTGAATGAGTATGTTGAGCACATGATATACAAGGATGTAGTTAAAATAAATAGCTAAAAGTATGAACTAGATGTACACATTGATAATAAGATTAGCTTCAATGGATTTAGTACAAGGTGGTTTTGATTGACTTGAAAACTTGGAGGTTTGGACTTCACATGATTGACCAATCCATGAAGACTCAATTGGACATTTTATCATAAGGACTTTAGTTAAAAATGTGATGGGTTTGGAGTAGTTTAGAATAATAAAACCCATAATTCCATTAAAACCTAGCCTAACAAAATGTTTATTAGGTTTCATTGTTTCCTAAAATCAAATAGTAGGTGAAAACTTGATAGTAGAAGTATGAATAGGTATTTTAACCACCAATGGGTTAGACTTTATTTTAACAAACTCATTAAATGCATGGGATAATCCCATGGTGTACATTTGTCTCATGAGGACCAAAATACACAAATGTCAGTTCAAGGTGGAAGAGTTTTCTATAAATTGAAATATGTTAATGTAGAAGAACACAAAACAAGTCAAAGTAAGGAAAAACATGGGCAAACCATATTTAATTTAATCATTGACCAAGGAGTAAGTGAACATCCAAAAAACTCATAGGTTCAAAGTTAAGGAGCTTTTCCTTATCTAAGATTCTATGAACAAGTCCATGTAAAAAATGTTATAAATAAAAACCACAAATAAATGAGGAATTTTATTGATCATTGTCAAGCATGTTCTATAAATAAAAACCACAAACATATGAGGAATTTTATTGATCAATTCAAGTTTAAAATTTAAAATCAATCATACTCATGTAAGTGCCAATCCCTCATATTCCATTGAGATTATGATACTTCCATCAAATGGTAAAGATTGCGGTAGTCTAAACCATTAGGATCATTGATTGGTACAATCTAAACTAATCAATACATTTCTAATCATACTAACAAGATCAAATATCAAGAAATAGGATAAACAAATAGTTTATCTAATCCTTATTGAATAGGCACTTTGAAAAGTGTAAGTCACCTCCAAAAATTTCCATTAGGAGCATAAGTAGACATATCAACATTTTTTGACTTAACCAAGTATCAAAAATTGTGAGCCAAATCTGCAAATACTTGCCCATCAAATTAATTATTCAAGTAATCAACAATCTAAATCAAGTAGCAGTAAGTATATGTAACTCACCAATCAATTTGGGTTCTCATTTACAATCCTCAAATTTATGGAGAATTAATAAACTTAGGATCCACAATATCAAAGAAATCAACAATAAAAAAACTAAAACTTAAAATCTAAATTGTGTATCCTCAAATAAACAAAGTGAGAATTATGTAAACCTTGAAATCTAAGTCCTAATGTTTTCTCCTTGTGAAATGATATTGGATAACTATTGCATATAACCCAACTAAAAGGGATGTAATCTAAATCATCAACACAAAAGACATCCAACTTGTATATATAAATACACAAATGAGTGACACCCTTATGGGTTTTCATCAAAAGTCTCTATTAAGTCATGCTTTTACCAAATCAAAAAGTAGTGGGTAAAATCCAATCTTCGTAGCCTCAAATACAAAAAATCCTTAAAGATCCTCATGTGTTGAATAACAAGCCTCTTCGATAGAGAAAAATCACTATGCTCAACAAACATCTAACAACTCTCATTGTGAATATCATCATCACAAGTTCCCCAATGTGTAATATTCCCAAGAAGGAGATCACTGCCAAGAAGGAGATCATTGTAAAGAAAGAGATTACTGCCAAGAAGGAGATCAATTCCAAGAAGGGAATTGTTATGAAGGAATCACTGCCATTAGGAGGAGCATTGCAATTTACTAAGGGAAAACAATAATTAATTAAGGATATTTATACACTAAGGAACAAAAAAAATTTATTAAGGAGATCACCACATAAAACAAGATTCTTTAAAAAACATCAGTTATTTATTAATTATTTAATTAGTGTGTTAATAACATTTATTCAATGGAAATATGCCACCCTTGAGGAAGCTACACCTTTCAATGTAAGGTTGAAGGTATAAATAAGCCATTATGGGAATGGAATACGGCATCCAATCATATTCATGTATTAAATATTTAATCATGTACAAGCTTAATGCTTTACAATTACAATTGAGGATGAAACCCCTCAAATGTAAAAATTGGATACAAAGACGAAACCCCTTGTCATCCCAACTCAAGGGTGTAAACCCCTAAGACTTTTATTGTTATATTCAAGATCTAAAAATTATATAATAAAATTTATTTAATTTAAATAAATTAGTTTGAAGTCCAAATTCTATATTTATTTTTAAAAATGGAATTTTAAGGAAATCAAATTTTTGTGTAATATTTTGGTTCAAAATATTACAATGGTATTAGAGCTCTCCATCCTGCCAGCCTATGGAATGAAATTCCTATGCAAGATAACAATATTTTGTTTTAAAAAGGAAGAAATAAAACCAAGAAGGTAAGTCAACCAATATAAAAAATGGAAAATGATAGAGATGAGAGAATAGAGAAATTTTTCCAAGGCCAAGAACAATTGGCCCATACTATGACAATGATGATGGATTGAAACACACAAAAGGTGGAAACTATTTTGTGCATGTCAGAGCCTGAAATTAAAACCAAGACCACATCAACATACCAGTAATGCTAACCAATTTTCATTCTAAAAGAAGAAATCATTGAAGAAATTATGAAATCCTTTAATGATTATCTAGTAACCTATTTCAAGGCTTATCAAAAACTGCCAGAAGGAATCTAAAGGGGAAGTTCCCTATAAAATTATATGGCCATGAGGAGAAATGGAGGTTTACCCCAACCAAAATATAAAACCAACAATAAATAAAGGGATATGCAACATGCATCAGGCAAAGTAACACTCTCACCTTTTAATGGTACAAATAAATGTATGGCTAGGGCATGGGTACAAAAACTAGACACATACCTTTTGTTACATCCAATTATGGAAGAGGGGACATAAAATTTGTGACTCTTCATTTGGAAGGTATAGCCCAAGAATGGTGGTTCCATGGATGGGTCACCCAAGGACATAATCTTGTCGATTTATATGATAAATTTTCCAAATGATTGCTCAAAAGATTTGATTGAGTAGACCTCAAGGTCCATTTATAGAATTAGCATTATTAAATAAAATAATAGTGTGGATGAATACCTATAAAAATTTCAAATACTATTAGTAATGGTCCTAAACATGTATGAAAAATGGCTTATAGTGTTATTCACAGAAGGATTAATAGAACATCTTAAAGGATTGCTCAAAGCTTTTACTTTGTCAACACTCCAAGAAGCCATTAAGAAGGATTTAGAGTTGAAAGCATCAACCTTAAGAGGAAAAAATATGCCACCCACCCAACTTAGGGCACTTGGAATTGGTCCACCAAGGACTCAATCCTATTAGCAAAAGAGACCAATACAAATAAGTAGTGAAGCACCAATGTCAAATAAAGGAGTGGAAATACAAAATGAATTTTGTTTTACTTGTAAAGATCCATGGACTCCAGGCCATCATTATTTTGGAAAAGGAAAAGTTCACTACATTGAGGTTAGTTTGGATAGTGATACTGAAGATGAAGAGATAAAGTTAAATAATGAAACCTAGTCATAAATAACGGTGGAATAAACCACAAAGGGAACATGTGATACTCTCTTAGGAACACCTCAATATCATCCATTCAGAGTAAGATGAACATTATGAGGACAATAAATTACCATCTTAGTTGATAGTGGGGCCACCCATAATTTTATTGGCTAAGGAAATTGGTTTAAAATATAAAGAATTTTTTAGGGATTTCTAGTAACAGTTGCTGATGGATTTACTCTTCCATGCATAAGAAGAATCCCATAATTAAATCTAACTTTGAGAAGACATAAAATTAATGATTAATTATATGTCATCAATGTTTTCATTCAAGATATGCACCCATAGATGCTCTATGATGCAGGGAAGCTAAGTAGTGGGGCATTGAGTGCAAAGGCCTTACATGGGGAAAAAGAGTCTAAGGCATTGGGAATAAAAGTATTATCATGCAGCTACATGCACAAGCATTAGTTATCTCATTGAAACAATGGGAACATCCCTAAGGCATGTGACCCTTTCACTCTTTGGGATGAGCCTCTAGAGTAAGCTGGATTCCTTCTATTCTAAACACACATAGTTTAAGACCAGTGTGTAGGCCTAAAGAACAGAAAGGTAAACTACCGCTAATATAAAGCCAAGTATATTAAGGTAAAAGGGAGGGAGAAGGTAAGAGAGTACTAAAACATAAAAGAGGAAATGTTCCTATAATAGATCAAGCACTCTTACTACTATAAACATAGTGTAAACCTTTGATAATAAGATAATATCACATAGTTTCCACCAAGTCACTCCAAATGCATAAGTATTTCACATAGAGGCACAGAAACATAGCATAGCATTGAGAGGGATGAAGGTTACCCATAGAGAAAGCCTATGCAAATATTGGTACACACAAGATATGACATGAAAGTGATCTCTGAGTTTGATGAAGAGGTGATAGGAATGGATAATGCTGAGAGAGGTGAACAATACCCATATACAAAAATCAATATACACAAAATAACACATAGATCATCAGAACAATAAAAAGAGGTGAAATTAATTATTATTATCATGCAAGGTTTAGCAAATATAGGTGCTCATGGAGGGAAATTTTAGTAGCGCGAGGTTGATATAAATGTGTTGACCTTTTTTACAATGAAAAACTAGGCTTTTATAGAGAACAAGCCTATTTTATAGTTACTGCACCACTTGGGGTGATGGGTATAGATTTTAATTCTTTTGCAGCATTACAACCATAATTTTTGAAGTTTTTTTAACAAATCAGGATTGGAAATCATAGCAAGAACCTTACATGTGTATGGAGAGGAGGAAGATTTCCTTGACAAGATCAAAGAGTGGTGTGAACTTGCATTTTGATGTCTAGTGCCCACCTATGCATTCAACTATTATGGCAATACCTCAAGTTCATGTGTAATAATGTCTTATTTACTAAAGGACATGATCAACATGCTCATGAATCTGATAGAGCCATGGTGATCTTGTTTTGGGTGACTACTTGTTAAAGATATGGCCTAGGATGCTCCTCCATTAATTGCACATAGTTACCTTTGCTTTAAAACCTGGACCTGAGTCAACTATAGATGAAAACCAATCTAATATTATTGGTTTTCCTATAGTTTATATAAATGACACTCTAATTGATGCCTGGCCCATTTTACAACAAATTTCCACCCTTTTCATCTATATTAGGTTATCTTACCTCTATGGAGCTCTACCGAAAATGCTTAGTCCTTATGTCAATCCTAGTTCAACTCGGGTTAAGCTCAATCTTAGCTTCATGTATTTTCTACCAGCTCAGATCCATTCCTTTATTTTTCTTGAGTTGAAGTGCTTCACTAACCTTAGTCAAAAGTGTCCCATCTCAGTCTTTTTCATTGGTTGTCGGCAAACAGACTCAGACTCCATTGACTTTAAACCTTACACCATCAAATCTCCTCTGATAAGTTAAACATGTGCTTTTAGATCTTTTGCCTGAGCTAACATGTTGTTGACACTTGGAACCTTCATGTTTAGTCCTTGGATCTACTCATCAATTTATCTACTCTCACACTTATGCCACATGGTGGCCTCTAAGCCTCTTAACCTTTTGACTTCATCACATGCCATTAGATCTTAGTCCATGATTAAACATGAGCCATTGATCATTTTAAGCCCATCTTATTATCAGTGAACACTCACCAATTGATCTTGGCTTGATGAACCCTCACCATAGGCTCTTTCCATTTGAATTATAATGGCTACTTCATGGGGATTAAGATTGATATTTGCATAACTATCTGGATCATAAATTCTATGGGCTATTTCCTTTAGACCTTTTACTAGACATTTTGTTTTAGGAACCTTCTTTAAAAAAACCCTTTGAAACCCTTAAATTGGACCATTTTCTCGAGAAATGACCCTTTATCTGCAACACTTTCCCAAAAGAAATGGCCCTTAAAGATTTTTTTTTAGTCCACCTTGTTCAAGACTTACCCTTTAGAAATTTTGCTTTAGACTATTTTCCTATAAAAAGATCCTTTGGGATTTTACTTTCAGACCATTTCCCCAAGAAATGACCCTCCAAGAAAATTGTATGGGACACTTTGTTGTAAAAATAGCCTTCAAGATTTTTTCATTGGGCCTTTTTCCATTAGGACATTTTTTGCAGAATAAATGTTTAAAAGAAACATGTACTTGAACAAAATGTCTAAAAGAATTTGCACTTTGGTAATTTTGTTTCGGACATGTCTAAAAAAATCCCAATACTTAGCCAAATAACCCAAAATAATCACCCTAAAACAAATATTAGCACTTAGCCCAAAAAGGTCCACAAGAATTGAACTTAGCCAAACAAAGGTTTTGCACTTAGCTTTTGGTTTGTAGGTTCATTGATTTGTTCATGAAACTACTGTGGACACCATGAAAACCTACTCAGGAAATTGTTCCTTTGCTATATAGACCTATTCCTTAGAAATATTTAGGACATGACATTACATCTAGGCAAACTTTGTATGTGGGTCAAAAATAGCCAACATTTATGGTGACTCATAGGGAAGCATGCCTTCTATGCTTGAGAACCCAGACCATGAACAATCCATTGGGCACATAGTATTTATAAATTCTAATTCTTTCTCTTGAAAACACACCAGATGCATACCTTTGGATTTAAAATAAATTAAGATTCATCTATCAATACAAGAAATGTGCCAGAGGCACTTAGAGGAAAAGACCTAAGTTAAGAAAACATTGTGCATAGGCGTTTAGAGGAATTGAAACTACTCTTAAACAAGGGCATGCAAAGAGATCTTTAGGGAAATTAAAACATCTAATATACTTATTTATAGATGTATAGAAGATTAATGGAGATAGTGTTTAATATGAATCTCATTGATTGGTATTGGCAGCTCCTTTCCATCCATTCTATCAATTTGAAAGGCATTAGATGGCTTGAAAATAGTGATGATATATGGACCACTCCATATTGTATTGGACTTAGTGTGCCTTCCAGCTTTTGCTCTATTCACATCCCATTTGAGCACTAAGTCTCCTTCCTGGAAACTCTTATCATCAACCTTCTTGTCAAATATCCTCTTGGGTTGTGCTTGTTGGAATTCCATGGTGTGCATAGCTTGTGTTCTGGTTTCTTCGAGATCCATTAGCTTGGATAGTCTTACCTCAAGGGGACCACTTTCAAGTAGATCTAATTGATGCAAGAGTTCCAATGAAATTAACTCAAAGGATTTTAGTAATCTAGCTTCCCTTTCATAAACTAGCATGAAAGACAAATGTCCCAACACCTTCTTGGGCATGATACAATTAGCCCAAAGAGTAGTTCTAAGCTTAGTATGCCAAGCTCATTAATTATCCTCTAGAGTCTTCTTTCTGATGTGAATCATGTTCTTGTTGGTAGACTTAGCTAGATCATTGAACTAAGGGTAATAATTTGATAAGGTGCTTAGATAGATATTGTGCTTGACATCCCACTCATTGATTCTAGTTCTAAGGAAGACCAACACATTATCTGAGATAATAGTGGTGAAATCTCATTATAATACCTTCATATAAATCAAGGATGGATGTCTCATTGGCTTCCTTGAGTGAAACCATTTATATCCACCTTGTGAAATAGGTGGTGGCCATGAGAATACATTTGTGCCCATCACTTGATGGTGGGTTAATCATGCCTATGAAATCTAGGCCCCACAACACAAAAAGTTGATCAACTTGAATTGGGCATAGTGGTAAGGCTACAAGCCTTTGTTTCCCTATGAATAAGACACATTTAATATAATTTCATACATATGTAAGTGCATAAATGAATAAAGTTAGCCAATAATAGCTGACTCACATGATCTTCACAGTAGTGGTATTAGGTGAATAATGGCCTCCCATAGGGCCATCATGGAAATATTGAAGAATTTTCCTTACTTTCTCTAGTTGTGTGCACTTTATAAGGACTCCATTGAGATCCTTTCAAAATATTGCACCCTCTATGAGCATATAGGGAATGGACTATAGTCTAAAATGCCTGCACTTAGCTTTGTCAAGGCCAAAAAGGTATATGTTGTGCTGAAGGAAGGTCTTCATATCCTACACCTAGTCGATCATGACCTCTAGGTTTTTCCATTCATCCTCATGAAATATAAAGACTGAACCATCTTCAAATTTTTCTACTTTAGCCAATTTCTCATAGAGTCCTTTTCCTCTCACTAGCTTGGTGACTTGGATCTCTACATCATATTCCATCACCTTGGTGATCTAGTGGCTTGTTTATAATTAATGTACCTACTAAGAAAGAACCCCTTAATGATTGTGTGCACCACCATGAGTTGAATTTTATTATTGGAGAGCATAGGCATAAGTTTATTCAATGCTCTCACAATTGTGAGGGTGTGTTTTTCAACAAAGATATAGCCCCATGGGGCACCTTTGCATACTAGTGCTTATTATTTAGTTTGACAAATGCAGGTATACCTTCCAAAGAGCTATGGATATGGAATTTAAGGAGCTTATCAATAAAATTATCTTGGTTTATCTCGATGACATAATTATTTTCTCTAAATGCACCGAGGATCATTTGGATCACCTGAAGCAATAATTTCAAAAGTACCATGCATTTTGAATATCTTTGAACCCCAAAAAATGCATCTTCATAGTTCATGAGTGCATCCTCTTAAAAAATTTAGGTTCAATTACAAGGTGACACCTCTTCATCTTCCTTCACTTAGGGTTTTAGGAAAGTGCCTCATTTAGCTTGACTTGTGCCCCTCTTATATTCATTCATCCTAATACCTCTTAAGGGTACATTTACTCTGTTGGTACCTATTCTAGCTTTGTAACCTAGGTTGTATGTCTTTGCCTAAGCTCTTGCTACACTCTGTAACTCTCAATTGATTTTTTAGAAACTTTCCTTCCCTCAATGCATTCTCCACACTGCGTACAAGAACATTTGTGCTCTTATCTTCTTCTTTCGGTGAATTCTCCACACTACACATAAGGAGACTTTTGTCTTCTCTTCCTTTAGCACATTGTACTCACCATGCATAAGAAAATTTATGTTCTTATAAGGATCTATCTCCTGCCTCCTAGTATGTGTAGGTGGCTCTTACTCTTCATACACACTCCTCTATTGGTATTGGATTATGTTGAATGATATCCAACTTGCCTTCACCCATTACACTCTTGGCAACCAAACATCTCTGTGGCTTCCATTTTCCATCTCTCCTCACATAGATTTACCTTGAATGCCTTTCTTTGGTGTTTGTTCTCACTCTTCCATCATTTCATAGGTCTCTCAAATAATTTTATGGGACCCTTTTTAGTCTCTATGTTTTTCCCATGTTGATGCTTCCCTTGCATCACTTTGTGTTGTGATTGTCTCTTTCTTGTTTTGGTGGCCATCTTTCATATTTCTCCTCCTGCATCTTTCTATATCTTCCCCACCATTTGAGATGACTTTAAGGATACAATACTTGGTTTAGTAGTGTATAAATAATTTGTTTTCACTTGTGCACCCTTTCCTTGTCCCTCTATCTCTCTCTTATAAGTATCTCTAGCCCTTTGATATGTTTCCACATAGCTTCATTTCACATACTCTACTGTAATGGAGTCCCCTACATTCTTCATCAAAAAACAACACTTGACATCCAAGGCCCAATGCAAAATTTCCACTAGGCCTCTTTTACTCAATAAATTTCATGCATCATCTTTTGATTGACTCTCTGCATGCCTCCAAGTCTTCAAGGGTTCTCTCTTATAGGTCTCTCCATGTTTCTCTATGGAATCTCTTCTTTTAACATATTTTCTCTCCACCTACATCATCTAATCTTGTAGTGTTTGTAACATGAAATTTACCTTCTCTACTTTCTCCAAGATCTACAACTCTATATCATGTCTTTTCTTAGATTTTCACTAAGTCACTCCTTATGCTCCTTATTATTTACACATCTATGTTTGATGTAGAACAACTTTTTTTGATACCTTCTACCCAATACTCTGATTGGAAGATGCTCCCATGCCTTGATTACCTCCTATTAATGATTTTTTCCATGTCTTACTTCAAGTTACTTTTGTGTGTTGGCTAACTCATTTCAGTGATTTTACCCACATCCCATTTTCTTTCCTATGCTTGACTACCTCACTTTTGATGATTCAATGCATGCTTTAGTTCCTTAATTATGCTTGACTGCCTCCTTTTGGTGATCCCTCTATACCTCCCTTCAAGTCATTTATTCTCTCTAAAAACCTTTGATTAGTAATTTTGCTTACTCTTCCCTTAACACATTGATTGCCTATCAGTTAGTAATTGGTTGGTAATCCATCATAAACTTCACTAGTGTAATGACTACCTAGCATTTGATATTCTATATGCACTTATATAACTCTTATTGGTAGCTCATAAATTCAAAACTTCTTCTACTACCTGTTGTTGTGCTCTTTGTCATAATTCTTCATAACTCATCCCTATTGAGTTTTCTCCTCACTTTACCTTCCTTTCTTTCACTCTCTACACACCCTATTATGGTGGAGAAAGATGCTCAGATAACTACCTCACACTCATTAGTTTTCTAGCTTTCTCCCACTACCCATGTCACCCCTTTGATCTCTATCCACCTTCTCATGATGTAGAACATTGCTAGGTACCTCATGTTTGTTAGTCTGTTAGCCTTCCTCTCACTAGCTCATATTATGTTTTCAATTTCATCTCCTCTTGCATTATCTCCTCAAGGTTTATAACCTTATTTTGATACTAACTTGTGAAAATGTGGTCAAGGTTCCTAGTGAAGGGATGTCTTACACCACATAACCATTCGAGTTACACAACAATTTACTAGATATTAGTAGTTTGTGAACTTTATAATGGTATGCTTGGCCTATTTACAATCATGAAGCCTTCATATTTCCTTTTACAATAGGATCAAAAGCCTCTCCAAGATCTCAAATCTCTCTCTCTTTGAGCCATCTATTTTATCAATAAAGTTTTCCTTGTAGTCTAGGCCTTCTCCAAACACTCATCTACCTTCTTGAATCTCCTTCCCCCTAGAATCCCTTAATGTTGGGCCAACCCCTCCTCTTATAGTTATTTTTTTCCTTGCTAATGTCATGTCTACTTAGTTGTACCTAGGGGATTGAAATGAACTCATGGGTTTAATTTTAGGGGCAATACAACTTTTGTGGCCTTTTAAACGTGGAATTAACAATTATCAAATCATATCCATGATGGTAAACTTCACTAATTTTACTTCCCTATTGTTGCATCAGCTAAAGTACCATCCTAACCTATAAAAGGTCAAGGGTCAATCCTTATGGTGATGGATGATCCAATTGTCTTCCTCTACCTTGGGTATTTTAATTTAATATTAATTTTATACTTCCATGCTTTAGACACTCCTACATGTACACTAAATAGTGTACCAAGTTTTTTAAAACTACTATTCTCATTTGTCTTTCCCTTTGCATGGATTTCATGCTTTAAGCTCTTATGCACCCTCATTTTGAAAAGTACAACTTGATTGATAAAATTTGTACAATATGTAGCTTATCTTTGGCAAACTCACCTTTTACCTCCCAAATTTCTGACTAATTTGTGTGCCATTTCATGAGTCTATTTGTGCATTTATTTTTTGGTACATAGTTCTCTTGTCTACCTGGGTGCATGTTGTCCACTATAGCCAAAATTATTTAACTTATAATTTCATCAACTTTTACATAGATCTAAGCCATATCCTTCTTATGAAATTAGACTCTTGTACAACATGTAAACCCTAATAATTATTGTGTCATCTGATCACACATAGGCAAAGTTGGTTTTATTTTTTAGTTGATGAACTCTATTTTTGGGAAATATAAGATTGTTAATTCACTTGGGATACTTATGCAATAAACTCCCTAGGTAATCAAAATGTAAGATCCTAATTATAAGTAGGGTTGAATATTAGAATCACCCTCTAGGTTGGCTACCAAGGCCATGGTGTTCCCTTCCACCTAGTGTGTCACCTAAGCAGGTTTGGTTGTGCTTCCTCCTTATCCAGACCATCTTTTGGGTCATGAATCATACTCCTCTATCTAACTCTAATTATCTCTCTCTTCATTGTAATTCTTCCTCTAGTAGGTATGTGCTTACCTCTATCTCTCCACCTCCACCAAGTTTTTTTTACTCTTCTTTCATCTTTTGTGCAACATATTCCCTGCACACTCCTTCCTTATTTTAGATTTTGTGCATATATACCCACCTAATAACTCTTGTTGGTCTATACTCTCTTGTTTTTCTTGTGGGTCTATGTCTTCTTTTCTCTAATGGGTCTATGCCCATTTGGTTCTCTTGTGGTTCTATGCCCACTTTTCCCCTATAAGTCTGCACCCATTTGGTTTTCCCATGGTTTTGACCCCATTTTCCTCTTATGGCTCTATGCCCACTTGTTTCCATCCACCTCCACCCAAAAGGTCTCTGGACCCTTTGTTTCCTCATTTTTGGGTGCCTCCTATTCTACTAGGTGCATCTTATTTCTTAGTTCTTTCATGGTAAATAAACATTATTACATGTTATTCTTCCATATTCCTCTAATGAGGTATACTTGTGCAAAACTCATGCTTCCCTTATTCTCCTCTTTCTTCTCTTGCTTGATGCTCTTCATGGCATTCAAGTCTTCATGGGTTTTGTCGACTCCCATTATCTCTTCATTTTTTGCTATTATGCCTTCAAATTCATGTACTTTGGGCTGATATTTTATTTTAGTCACCTTTCCTTCCCTTTAAATTTATGGTCTCTTATCCTTTCCTCAGTTGAAAATGAATTTTCTCTCCTTTGTGCCTATAAGAATTATGTTATTTGGATCAAGTTTGAGTTGATGTCTCTTCTCCTTTGGTGGCCTCTATGACTTTCATGCAATAAATATCATTCCCTCATCAACTTATTGTTGATATTAGCCATTTTACTTTGGTATCTCCTATTTACTTTGTGCAAGCAAGATTGTACCCATCATATATAGTTTGACTATCCTTTCCTCTATCATACATCTTTACACCTTCCTTATCCATGGGCACAACTCTTGCCTTCATGCACCCTTTGGCTATAATTTTGGGCACTTTGATGTAATTTTTCATGTGAATGAATTCTTGCTTTGGCACAAAACCTACCTTTACAAATTTTGATTGGACTCCACAACCTTTCTTTCTTTCATTCCTCAGTTTTGCTTCCTTGTGTGATGCCTTGTTGTCTTTAGGATAACTTTAGGTTCACCTGTAGGTTGACACCTCTTTATTTTCCTTCCCTTGGAGCTTTAGGGAAGTGCCTTGTTTGGTTTGACTTACGCCCCTCTTTTGGACCTTCATCTAAGTACCTTCTAAAGGGTACTTTTCCTTCATTGGAACTTGTACATGTTTTTCATCCTTAGTTGTATATACTTCACTTAGGCCCCTGATGCACTCTTAAACTCTTAGTTGTGCTCTCAATAACTCTCCTTCCCTTGGTACATTCTCTACTCCATATAGAAGAACACGTGTTTTTCATATGATTTATCTCTTGCCTCATAATCTTTGTAGGTGGCTTCTAATATTTGCATACACTCTTATGTTATTGTTGGCACATGTGGAGTGATATCCACTTTGCCTTGACCCAATGCATTGTTGGCAATTAGACCTCTCCATAGATTCTATTTGCATGCTCCCCTCATGAAACCATCCCATGGATGGCTTTGTTCTTCAGCATTATCTCACACTCTTCCATCATTTCATGGGGTTATTCCATCATCTCACAAGAGACTTTTTGGTCTCCACATTTTTTTCACATCATAGCCTCCTTCACATTGATTTTTATGATGATTGTCTCTTTCTCGCTCTAGCAACTAGGTTTTGTAGGTTCCCTTTTGTGGCTCTCAAGACTTCCCCATTGTTTGAGATGGTTTTAATGATGTACTACTTGATTTAGTAGTATGAAAATCATATGTTTTTTTCTTTTTCAACCTTTCCTTATCCCTCCATCTTTTTATCTCTTTGAATTCTATCTAGCCTTTTACTATGTTACCACATAGCCTCTTTTGTACACACTCCACTCTCATGGAATCCCCTACATTATTTAGTGAAAAAAATGCTCGACATTCAAGACCCACTCCAAATTTTCCATTGGGCCTCCTTTACTCAATAAGTTTCTCTTTTTCAAGTCTCTCCCTTCTTTTCTGTAAAACCTTTTCTTTTAACAAATTTTATCTCCACCTATGTTTTTTTAATCATTCAATGCTTGTAACATGAAGCTTATCTCCTACATCTTATATGATATCTATAACTTTGGGTCCTGTCTTGCCTTGGTTTCTCACCAAGTCACTCTTTCACTGTAATTCTCTACCAATCTATGCTTAATGGATAATAACTCTCTATGACACTTTCTACCCAATACTTTGATTGGAAGATGCTAATGTGCCTTAACTGCATCCTATTGGTAATTTTATCCATGCCTTGATTCAAGTTACTTCTGCACATTGGCTTCCTCCTTTTGGTAATTCTACCCATTCTCCACCTTCTTCTCAAGCATAATACTTCATGAATGTTGTTTTGAAGAGTGGATATCATTAATTATGCATAAGGGTAGGTGATGAGTGGAATATTGTGTTCAAGATGCAAGAAAGATTGTATGAGTGGCTAGTTATAGCATTTAGATTGAGTAACCTATTGATTATGTTCATGAGACTCATGAACGAAGTGATGAAACCATATTTGGGTAAGTTTATCATGGTATATCTAGATGACATTGATTTTCAACATGATAAAACAAGAACACATTAAATTTGAGACAAGTGTTGTAGTGGTTACAAGATAAAAAATTAATAAATTTGAATAAATGTAGCTTCATGAAGGTATAGTTAGTATGCTTAGGTTTTGTAATTGATTGAGAAGCTTTGAAGATGGATCCAACAAAGGTGTGAGTTATACTTGAGTGGTCATCATAGAAGACCATATTTAAAGTGAAATGCATTTGTATCCTTGTAATGTTTTATATGAAGGTCATTAGGAATTTTAGTGGGGTGTGTGTGTAGAGATCACTAAGATCATACATAAATATAAAAAATAATGTGCATGGACTGTAGAACCAAAACATAGTTTCCAGTAGTTGAATAATAAAGCTATTAAGCAACTAGTATTGGCATTCCTAGAATTAAAAAAAATTATTTTAGGTAAATTACAGTGCGAGTGGCATAATAATAAGAGCAATGATGAGTCAAAAAGGTAAGTCTACTGCTTACTTTAGTGAGAAATTAAATGTTGTGATGAAGAAATATTCAATGTATAATCACGAGTTATATACCATAGTGCAAGCACTCAAGAAGTGGATGCATTATTTGTTACCTAAGGATTTTTTGTTGTATATAGACCATAAAGTGCTAAAATTCATAAATGGTCAGTGAAAATTGATCTAAAGACATGAAATGGGCTAGATTATTTCATGTAAAAGGACAAATTTCCTAGGGAGTGCAATTATGTATACTAAAGGTTTAGTGCATGAAAATTTGATTAAGGAAAAACATAATGAAAGTTTAGCATATCATTTTGGTTATGACAAAACATAGGGAGGGTTGGCTAAGAATTAATTTTGGCTATGAATGAGTGTAGTGGTGTGCAATTATGTGCATGAGTGTAGATTATTTTAGTTGGTGAAAGCATGATTAGAAATAGTGAGGGGCAACAAAGCACTGTGGGTGGATTATTTAATGTAAGAAGGATTTTTTTGACTTGAAAATTGGAGGTTTGAACTTATAATGATTGAAAAATAGATGAAGACTCAATTGGATATTTGTTCATAAGGTTTTTAGTTACAAATATGATGGGTTTGGAGTAGATTAGAATAATAAAACCCACAACACCATTAAACCCTAGGTAAATAGATTGTTTATTGGGTTTTATTGTTTCCAAGAATACAACATTAGGTGCAAACTCGAAAAGAAGTATGAATAGGTATTTTATATACAAATGGGTTAAAATTAGTTTAAATAACATCATACAAAGCATGGCACTACCCTAGGGTGAAAAACACATTCATTTCATGAGGACCAACAAACACAAAATTTAACTCAAAGTGGAAGAGTTTGCTACAAAACACAATATAATAAGCATAAGAAGAAGAAACAAGGCAAAGTAAGTAAAACCATGAACAACCCAAATTTATTATAATAATTGACCAAGGAGAAGTACACATTCCCAAAAATTTCATAGGTTTACAACTATGGAGGTTTTCCTTATCTAAGTTACTACAAGCAAGTCCATGAAAAAAAATATATAAATAAAAACCACAAATAGACGAGGACTTTTATTGATCATTTTCAAGCATGATCTATCGATCCTTTGGACATCATGGCTTTAACCCTATTATTACATTAAATCCAAAATATAAAGTCAATCATCCCATGTAAGTGCCTATCCCTATTTTTTCATTGAGATTATGACATTTCTAACAAATGGTAAGGATTGTGGTAGTCTAAACCATCAGGTTCATTGGTTGGTACCATCTAGTCCAATCAGTAAACTTCTAATCATACTAACAATATCATTATTGAGCAACAAGATACACATAGTTTCTATAATCCTCATTGAACATGTATTCTAACAATTGCAAGATATCTCCAAAATTTGCCATTAGGCACATGAGGAGACAAATCAACATTTTTGGACTTAAGCAAATAACAACAATGAGTCAAATTTGCAAATACTCACCCATCAAACTAATTATTCAAATACTCACCAATATCAATCAAGTAGAAACAAATATTTGTAAGTCATCCATCAATGTAGATTCTTGTTCACAATCCACACATTTGTGCAATATCAATAAACTCAATGTCCATAACATTAGAGAACTAAATAATTAATTGATCAAAAATTGAAATATGAATTGTGTATCCTCAAATCAATAAAATACAAAACCTATAAAACTTGAAATTTGACTCTAGATGTTCCTCCCTAGTTAAATAAGATTGGAAAACTACTACATATAACCCCACTTGAAAGATAAGTATTTTGAATATTCAACACTAAATACTTTGTACTTGAATATATAGATGCTCAACTCATTGATGCACTTACAAGTTTTTATCTAAAGTTTTTATTAAGCCACCCTTTCAAGTTTTCAACTTACAACTCAATTACGTAGATGTGGGTCAAAAATGTTTTACCAGATTAATAGGCAGGGAGAAAAATCCAATCTCTATAGTCTCAAATACACAAAATATTCAAAGATCATTAGTGTAGATGTGGTGAGGGCTCTAAATTAAGGGATGCCTTACAACATGCATCTCTCAAAGTCAAATAGTAGATTACTAAACTCTTTTTATTGATTAAGATGGGATTAAAAGATATTAGTAACTCCTCAGCTTTAAAATTGAGTGCTCACCTCCTTTACAACTTCTATTTAAAATATGGCCACAACCATCCTTGAGATTTTGGCTCTCTCTCTTTACACCCTCCAATTTTCAATAGAGTTTTCCTCCTAATCTAGGCATCTCCAAATAGTCTTATGCCTTCTCAATGCTCCTTCCTCTCAAAAATCCGTTAATGTTGGCCTGACCCCTCCTTTTATAGTTGTTCATTGCCTAGTCAATGTTATGTCTATAACAAAATGGTTGACATCTATCCATAGTGGGATCACTTGGAACCTATAGGCATATTTATAAGGGTAGTTCAACATTGACAAACCTTGAGGCACTTGTAACTGATACTTATCAGATTATATTAATGTCGGTAGATTTTAATGACTATCCTTTTCTTATTATTACATTAGCTAAAGTACCACCCTAACCTATAAATGGCCAGGGTCAGTCATTATGGTGATAGGTCATCCAACTATATTCCTATACCTTAGGTCCTATACTCAGTTCATAAATTATGAACTCCCATACATTAAATTCTCATCCCTATGTGCTAATTAGTATACAAGTTTCTTAGAATTCCTACATTGAATTGTATCAACCCTCACATTATTTATGCATTTCTCATCTCTTCTACAAACTTCTTTTCCCTAAGTGCACCTTGATTGCACATATTTGTACTATCTAGCTTATATTTTATGAACTCCCCTTTATGCCTCCTAAAGGACTGACTCCATGCACCATCACATGAGTATCTCTGCAAACTACTTTTTTAATACATTATTGTCTTCTTTGCCTATGCATGCATTGTGTGTTTGATCTAAAATTTTGTAATCTAAAATTTTGTTAAACTTTATGCAGATCCAAGCCATATACCTCTTCAAAGTTGACTCTTATACAACATTGAAGCTTTCAAAACTATTGTGTCATGTTATTACACACTAGAAAATTTAGTTTTATTCTTTGGTTGGGTGACTCTATTTTTGGATAATGCAATATTGTTGATTCACCTAGGATGCTCCCACGTCAGACTCCCTAGGTAATTAAAATGTAAGCTTTTGATTACAAGAAGATTTAAGTGGTAGAACCACCCTCTAAGGCTATTTCCAAGGCCACTATGTTCGCTTCCACATTGTGTGTTTCTTAAATAAGTTTACTCTATGCTTCCTCCATCTATAGACCTTCTCTTGGGTCATGAACCATATTCCTCCATGTAGCTCTAATTCCCTCTCTCTTCATTCTCATTCTTCCTCTCATGGGTTTGTTCCTACCTATATTAGTCCACCTCCACCAAATTTTTTGTACACATCTTCTCTCTTTTTCTGCGTAACTTACTCCCTACACACTCCATTCTTTTTATCTTTCATGGTTCTACACCCATGTTTTTACTCCTATGGATCTATGCCCATGTGTTTCCTCTGTGGGTTTGTTCCCACTTTTATCTTATGGTTCTTTGCACATTTGGTTCTCATGTGGGTTTTCACCTAATTTTTATCCTATGGGTCTATTCCCATTTGGTTTCGTTGTGGGTCTATGTCTACTTTTTATCTTATGCATCAATTCCCATTTGGTTCTCCTATGGGTTTGCACCAAATTGTCCTCCTACCTTCAAGGTGTTTGAACACTTTGTTTCCTCTTTTTTGTGTTCCTATTATTGCATTAGGAATATCTTCTTCCTTAGTTTTTGGTAGGAAAACATTATTCTTCATTATTCTTCCTTCTTCCTCTCATAGGGTATGTTTGTGTGCATTTCTCATTGTCCTTATTCTCTTCTTTCTTCTCCTACTTGATTTTATTCATAGTATTCAAGTCTTCATGGGATCTATTGACTCCCATTATCTCTCACATTTTATTTATTTCTTTCTTTCAATCCATTCACTTTGGAGTACTATCTTTTTACTGTAGCCTTTCCTTCCCTTTAGGTTTATTGTATCTTGTCCTTTCCTTGGTTGATAGTGAATTTTATCTCCATTATGCTTATGATAATTATGGTATTTAGATCAACTTTAGGCTGATGCTTATTATCCTTTGGTCACCTCTATGACCTTTGAACAATATATATCATGCCCACAATAGATTTGAGCTCATATTGGCCATCTTCCTTCAGTAACTCTTCTATGCATTGTGTAAGTAAGATTGCACTCGTCAGCTATAGGTTGATCAACCTTTCATCTATCATGCATCTTTGCATCTTCCTTGTTTTCCATGGCACTAATATAGCCTTCACTCACCCTCTAATGAGAATATATATTTGCACATTATGATTGGCCTCTCTAGCCTTTCTTCCTTTTGTCACTTATACTTTGATTCCCCATGCAATGACTTGTTGTCTCTGTGACAGCTTTAGGTTCAGCTATAGGCTAACACCTCTTCATCTTCTTTCCCTTAGGGGTTCAATAAATTACCTCATTTGGTTTGAATTCTACCCCTCTTTAGGCCCTTCATCCTCATATCTCCCAAGGGTACTTTTCCTTTATCGATACATATTCTAGCTCTACATCATAGGTTCTATCTGCCTCACTATGGATCTTGGTCTGATCTACAACACTTAATTGTGCTCTCAATAACTCTCCTTCCCTTAGTGCATTCTCCATGTTTCACAAGAGAATACTTGTGCTCTTCTCCTCTTCCTTATATGAATTCTCCATGTTGCATGCAATAAAATTTTTAGGCTTCTCAAGATTTTTCCCTTACCTCCCAATCAGTGCAGGTGGCTCCTACTTTTTTCACACACTTGTGTTATCATTGGCTTTTATGGAATGATATACACCTTACCTTCAATGATTGTGCTCTTGGAAACTGAGCATCTATTTGGATTTCATTTATGAACTCTCCTTAAATAACCTTCCCTTAAACACCTTTCTTCTTTTTTGTTGCCTCTTGCTCTTCAATCATTTTACAAGGTTCTTCCATCATCTCATAGGACCATTTTGGGTTTCTATGTTGTTCCATTGTTGTTTCCTCCCTATCATCACTTTTCCTATGACTATCATTTTTTGATCAAATGGCTAGGTTTCGTTGGTCCTTTTTTGTATCTCTCAAGGATTCCCCACCATTTGAGATGGCTTTAGGGATGCACTATTTGGTTTTGTTGTGTGGAAATCATATTTTTTCATTTGCACATGCTTTCCTTGTCCCTCCATCTCTTTCTCTCTTTGAAGAATATTTTTATGCACTGGCACACATCCTCCTTTATGAATACTCCATTCTCATGGAGTCCCTTACATTATTTAATGTGAAATAATGCTCTACATTTAAGACACACCAACTTTTCCTCTTTATGCCTCCTAAAGGCTTAACTCCTTCATGGGTTGTTAGACATGTTCATTTGTGTACTATTTTTAAGGTACCTTGTTGTGTCTTCTACTTGCACATGCATTATCTAGCTTAGCCAAAATTTTGTAACCTATGATTCCTCTAACCTTTATAGAACTCCAAGACATATCCTTCTTGTGCATCACTAAAGACTTCAAAACTAATGCATCATGTGACTATGCACTAACAATGTTGGTTTTATTCTTTGGTTGAGTGACTATGTTCTTCAATGATGTAAGATTATTGATTCCCCTAGGATACTCTTGCATTAGATTCCCTTGGTAATTAAAATGTAAGCATCTAGTTACAAGTAGGGTTGAGGGGTAGAACCACCCTCTGGGATGGATGGCAAGGCCATGGAGTTCTGTTCCACTTGGTGTGTCACCTAATCAAGGTTACTCTATGCTTCCTCCTTTGCTATAATATCTTTTGATTCATGTATTGTTCTCTTCCACCTAGCTTTGATTCCCTCTCTCTTCCTCCTCCTCCTTCACATGGATCTATTATTACCTCTATCTATCGACCTCTATTAAATGTTTTGACACCTCTCTCCTCTTGTGCACAACTTATTACCTACACACTCATTTTTTTCTTGGGTATGTGCCTGGCTATTTACTCCTATAGATCTACACCTACTTTTTTTCCATGTGGGTCTATGCACACTTTTATCTTGTGGGTCTACACACACATCTCCTATGGGTCTACACCCACTTTTTCTCTTGTGGGTCTATGTCCATTTTGTTCTCTTATAGGTCTATACCCACTTGTTTTTGTTTACCTCTACACAAAAGGCTTCTTGACCTTTTGTTTCTTCTTTTCTATGTTCTTACTTTTGTTTCCTCTTTTTTATGTGCCTAATATTGCACTAGGCACATTTTATTACTTTGTTCCTTCATGGTAAGTAAACATTATTGCATGTTATACCTCTATCTTCCTCTCACAAGGTATGTTTGTGTGGATATCCCACTATCCTTGTTATCTTATTTCTTCTCCTGCTTGATGCTCTTCATAGCATTCAAGTCTTCATAGGATCCTTTAACTTCCATTATCTCTACCTTTTTTTGTTTCTATGCCTTCAATTCCATGCACTTTGGATTGGTATTTTCTTTTAGTCACCTTTCCCTCCCTTTGGGTTCACAATCTCCTATCTTTTCCTTAATGGATAATGAATTTTCTCTCCTTTGCACTTATAAGAATTGTGTTATTTGGATTAGCTTTAGGGTGATGCCTCTTCTCCTCTAGTGGCCTCTATGAAATTTGTGAGATAAAGATCGCATACTAATCAAATTTGGTCAAATATTGGCCATCTTCCTACAACAATTTCTCTCTGCTTTGTGCAAGCAAGATTACACTCATTAGCTATAGGGTGACCACCCTTTCCATTATCACACATATTTACACCTTCCTTGGGCACTACTATAACCTTTGAGCACCCTTTGGGTAGAAAATTTGTGTGCTTCACTATAATTCCTCTTACAAGTGAATTCTTCCTTTGGTGCAAAACCTATCTTTATGCATTCTAATTGGCCTCTCCAACCTTTCTTCTTTTCATCCCTCACCTATCATTTCCCCATGTCATGCCTTGTTGTCTCCATGACAACTTTATGTTCATTGACACCTATTCATATTATTTGTATTGGGAATTTAGAAAAGTGCCTCATTTAGTTCAAATTGAGCCCCTTTTTTGGCCCTTCACCCTCATACCTTCGAAGGGGATTTTTCCCTTATTGGTACTTGTTGACCAAATTTGACTTTTAAGTCAAATTAGGGCACCCATAGTAAAAAAATTTATTTTAAGGCCTATAAGGGGGTATAATTTATTTTCATGAGGTGTTTTATAGGTCATTTTGTGCCAATTAATGTTGTACTAGCTTTGGTCAACTAGTTTCTAGATATATTTATCATTTGGAGTCATTATAAGGATCAACAATAGTGCATTTAATGTTTTTTACAATTTTATTTGGAAATGTTAATGTAAAAATAGATTATGTCATGCCCCATATGTACAAAAAGGTCTTAAGTAATTTAAAAAATTTAAAATATGGTAGGTTGTTCAGATAAAAGGTAGTTTTCTTGGCAAAAGAGGAGAAGATGGCACTTGTATAGACTCTTTGGGAAGTGTGCCAATTGAAAAATGTGTAAATGTGTCTCTTAATATTACCTAAACTAATATACATGATTAAATTGATCTATAAGTGTCATTTTAATGCCAAAATCATTTTCCTCCATTTTCACTCATTTTGGTAGATTGAAGTGGCACTCAAGTTTCTACTCGATACAAATAACACAGGAAGTTTCATGAAAAATGATTTTGGGAGTTTGTTTAAAACTTATGGAGATTAATTTTAATATAAATAATTTTTAAAATGATCAATTTTTCTTTATGAATCATCCATTTTGATGAAACTGTCCTTAGACTGCTCTGTAACCATCAAATTGTGAGATAACTTCTTATAGAGGTTTCATACATTTCAACATGCTTATACAGACCTATTCAGATCAGTCATTCCTTTAGTGGAAACTTAAAACTCTTCCTTTGACCTATAGGCTGTGATATCATTCTTTAGTCATATTTTCCCTGTTTATTGACCATAACTCCTTGTAGGTTATCTCAATCATGAAAGTAAAACCATTTCTAGATACCCATTAAGCCTCTCTATACCATATTGGAAAATCTCCTAAGGTTACTTTGTATAGAATTGTACATTCTTCTTTAAACCCTGTTCTAATTAGCCCTCCTTGTGTGCAAAACATCTTGTCTAGAGTAAAGTACAGACTTTATAATCAAACCAAGCATTATTCCAGATACCCATTACCTTCTTACAGGTGAATTAAACGTTTTTTAATGCACTTCTTTGGAGAAATCCACTTTTCCTATATTGGCCTATGCTCTTCATCTCACATGCACCTAGGATCCACTTAGCAATTGACTTTTTCTATATTTCTCCATACTATGACACCTTGAAACCACTTCCAACAGTTTTTTAACATCATCAAGGGTAAGATTGAAAAGTTTCAAGAGTTTTCAAGCATTTAAACTCATTTTGAGGGTCAGACCCTAATTCAGGGTTTTCTAAAGCCTGTCACAGGCCGAGAGCATATAAATTTTGGCTGGGAGTGTTTTACCCTATTTCAAGGGTTTAAATAAATTTTCTAGGGTCTGTATTGTTTCCTTACACCTTCTCCAATCCTCATCTAGTTCATAACAACCTCCTAAGCTTTCCAATGCTTAACATCTCAGTTGGCTTTGACTGTATTTGCATGACAGTCAGCAGGGTTATTAATTTCTTCTCAAACACAATGGTCAATAGGGTTTTCAAGATGATATAAAAACATGTCAACATATAAATGAATTCCCCATTCACAAAATCATATCAAGGGATGAGTTTATCAATCAATCTACTATGCAAAACATGCAAATGTCTTATCTTGCATGTAGACTGTCACCTACAGGCCCAAGAGTCAGCTGTTGGAGTTTTGAGATATCAAAGGGGTTTCTAAGCCTGTTTCTTCTTCATTTAGGTTTATACTTGCATTATAAACTTATCTCCACGTCATTATAATCTTTATGCAAACATTTACACGTTGGTTTTCCCTTGACAGTGGGCTGTAGGTTTGGATGCTTGAATACCCTGTTTAGGCCTGTTTAGGCTTTTTCTAGCATTCAAAGCTCTTAAGATCTCTTGGTCACAAAATATTAGTTTTTAAATTGTTCCCAACACACATAATAACCAATCTAAATATAGCTTTCTCAATGTTCTATAGTGAACCATCATACACACACACATACATAGGCCTGTCACCAGAATTCCATAAAAGAGGCCATAACATAATCATATGAAGCAAAACATTCATTCTTTCTTAGATCAATTAGAAGACTTAAAATTCAATACCAGATCTAATTTCAATGTTCCATGGCTTTCAAATCCTTGTTTGCTCCTTCACACATTCTTTGCTCCTTCTCTTTAACTTTAACTTCTCTTGAGTGAGGTCCTCCCTCACTATTTCTCCTCTCTTTTCTTCATTCTATCTTCTTCCTTGAATGAGAGGACCTTTCCTCTCTGTCCTTCTTCTCTTCTATTCCCCTCTCATCTCTCTCTCCTTAATTAATTCTCTCTTTTTCTCTTTTCAATAATCTCCCCTCTAACTTCTATGCCCAATTTGGGCTTAAGGCAAAACAAAATACTGTTTTTGATTTTTTAACAATATACTAAGGTTGAAAATAGTTTCAACCATTTCTCCCTTATTTTCTCAACAGCCTAACAATAAATTTTTACCTTTTCACTTTTCACTTTTGACAATTACATTTACTTTCAAGGTGAAAATTTGAAATCTAACACAATTTGGAGGGAAAACCAGAATTTGAAATTTCACACTAGAATTTGAAACTATTGTAGATTCTCCTGCATCATACTCTCCATCTAGAAAAGATTTGAACCTTAGTTCAAATGAGATGCTTTCTCCATGCTTTAGCCTTCATTCTATGCCTAGATCCTAAGGTCTTGTTGCCAATACCAATGCTTGTCTTTGATAGTCTTTGTCTTTCATCTTGCTTTTCTTCCTCTTCTGGTATGTTCTTCTCCTCATTTCTTTCTCAGCTGCCATCTCCCACTTCCATGCTTCTTCATCTTCATATATATCTTCTAGATCTTCTTGGTTTTTGAGCTTTTCCAATGACTCATGTATGTCATTCACTTTAGCTACCTTCATACCTGCATATAAAACATTCAAAGCAACCTTAGAATCAAAATCTTTAGGCCATGAAGCCTCTTGGCTGCCTCCATGTTCTTGCTTCTTGATCGAAACTACCTTTGCCTCTTCACTCTTCTGCTCTTTTCTTGCTTCATTCTTAAAAATGCTATCTTCACCATGGCTTGTACCTTCCTTCATTTCTCTTGAATTACCAAACAAATCCTCCAACATCTTCAACTCTTCCTTTAGTGAGATCTCATCTATCTCACTATTCTCTTCATCAAACTTGGGCTTATCAACCTGAAGGATTGCTTGTCCCTTACTAGCCTTACTCTTCATCTCATTACTCAATACAAAATCATCCAAATCTTCATGCAAATAAACTTCATTAATATAATCATCAATTACAATTGAAACACCCTTACCTTGTGTCTCTTTACTCTCTTCAATCTCTGCTTGAAGCCATCTTGATTGCTTTGCTGTATACTTTCTCCTTTCCTCATCATCCATCCTCTTGGAAGTATCTTCTTGCTGCATATTAGTCCACACAGCCACTTTCCATCTTTCATTTCTCATGAAAATATCATTGAAGGATTCAAAAACATCATCACAAATAATTTGTTTACCTTTCATCTTTGTATCCTCATGCTCTACCTCATTATTCTTTGAGAAGTTTTCTTTCTCACCTTCATTCTCTTGGCTGCTGGAATCACCTGCAGTCCTCTTCCATTGACTTCTTGGTGTTGTTGCCTCAACACTCACATCTTCACTCTTTGCCTTCTTAGGCACCCACATTTGATTCTTCTTCTTATCATTTGTCTTCTCAAGCCATTTAGGCATCCTGCATCTATGCGTTTGTACCAGCACCTCCTTTTTCTTGGGTGTTTGCTTCTTCCACCATTTAGGCATCACATATCCATGCTTAAATTCTCTTTTTGAGGGCTCTATTATATTCCTTAACTCTTGCACCTATACATTAGCAGCTTCATGCTCATAATAACAATCAAAATCAGGTCTTAACACTTCATTTACCTCTTTGATAGCTTGGTCTATGGAGCAATCTTTCTCTTCCTTTATGCTTGGCTATTCTCTTTCCTCTTCTTGGCATTCAAAGGCATCATGGAAGTCATCTTCATCTTCCATCTCTTCTCTTGCTTGTAGAGGTTCCTCAACACCTCCCTCATGCATTAACCAATGCATCTCTTCTTCCTTATCAATAACAACAAACTCACTTCTCTCTCTTGTACATTCACTTGTTCACTTGGTGTCTTCTCTTGCACCAATCTCTTCATTCTCCAAGACCCTTCTCTTGACCTTCACAAGGCTGCTCATACCTGTAATTACCCATGCAAAAATAGCATTAGATATAAAAACAAGAGACCATAATGCCTCCATGAGTGTCCTCTTAATGGCCATTCTCATCTTTCCAAGTTCTCTTCCTAGCACTTCATCTTTTCTTTCTTCTCTTCTCTTGTTCTCCAAAATGAGAACCTTCTTCTCCATCTCTTCCTCTTGCTACTCACTTGGCAGCCTTCTTATCTTCTTCAAGCCTCTATGGGCTTCTCTCTTCATGGCAATATCCTTTTGCCTTCTTCTCCTCTTCCTTAGGAGATCTATTGGCCACTTCAACCTCCTCCTCATTGGCCATACCCATGCTTGCTTGTCCATCTGCATCCAAGACTCATATTCATCTTTAATCTTAGCTAACTCTCTCTTAAAATTAGCAATCTCTTTATCAATTACAAAACTGTTCATACCTTTGATGCTTGCTTTCTTCTTGGTGCCCTCATGTACCTTACTGCCTTGTAGTGCCTTCAACAGTACTGCCATTTCTGAGATCTTCACCCAAGTTTTTTCCACCTTGGTCTCTTGATCCCTTGTCTCACCCAAGCCTTTCTCCTTGACTGGTCTGTTGACAATCTCCTTGATCTCACCTAGGCCTTTTGCATCCTAGTCTTTTGATCCTTCTCTCAATCCTGCAACAACTCTCTATTCAACACTTCATCAAACACAAATCAAAAATCCAAGCTTACCTTGCTTTGAATCTTCCTCTTGAGCATTCACTTGCTCCCTTACAAGCTTCTCTTCTCAATTCTTCAAACTCCATCCTTTACCTCACCTAAGTCTATTTCACCTTAGTCTTTTGGCAAACTATCCAAGCTTCTTCTTGGATCTTCTTCACTAAGCCTTCCTTGGCTTCTCTTCTCTCTTAAGCCTCAATGGATTGACTGTATTGAACCTGTAACTTCTTCACTTGATTGCTTCTCAAACAAAATAAACTCAAATTAAATATCACAAATTACTCATACCTTTTCTCTAGAAATCCCAAGAGCTTCAGGCTCTGATACCAAATGATGAAACTATCCTTAGACTGCTCTGTAACCATCAAATTGTGAGCTAACTTCTTATAGAGGTTTCATACATTTCAACATGCTTATACAGACCTATTTAGATCAATCATTGCTTTAGTGGAAACTTAAAACTCTTCCTTTGACCTATAGGCTGTGATATCATTCTTTAGTCCTATTTTCCCTATTTATTGACCATAAATCCTTGTAGGTTATCTCAATCATGAAAGTAAAACCATTTCTAGATATCCATTAAGCCTCTCTATAACATACTGGAAAATATCCTGAGGTTACTTTGTATGGAATTGTACTTTCTTCTTTAAACCCTGTTCTAATTAGCCCTCCTTGTGTGCAAAACGTCTTGTCTAGAGTAAAGTACAAACTTTATAATCAAACCAAGCATCATTAAAGATACCCATTACCTTCTTACAGGTGAATCAAATGTTTTTTAGTGCACTTCTTTGGAGAAATCCACTTTTCCTATATTGGCCTATGCTCTTCATCTCACATGCACCTAGGATCCACTTAACAATTGACTTTTTATGTATTTTGTCCATATTGTGACACCTTGAAACAAATTCCAACAGTTTTTTAACATAATCAAGGGTAAGATTGCAAAGTTTCAAGAGTTTTCAAGCATTTAAACTCATTTTGAGGGTCAGACCCTAATTCAGGGTTTTCTAAAGCCTGTCACAGGCCGAGAGCATATAAATTTTGGCTAGGAGTGTTTTACCCTATTTCAAGGGTTCAAAGCAATTGTCTAGGGTCTGTCTTGATGCCTTACACCTTCTCCAATCCTCATCTAGTTCATAACAACCTCCTAAGCTTTCCAATGCTTAGCATCTCAGTTGGCTTTGACTGTATTTGCATGACAGTCAGCAGGGTTCTTAGTTTCTTCTCAAACACAATGGTCAACAGGGTTTTCAAGATGATATACAAACATGTCAACATATAAATGACTTCCCCATTCACAAAATCATATCAAGGGATGAGTTTATCAATCAATCTACTATGCAAAACATGCAAATGTCTTATCTTGCCTATACACTGTCACCTACAGGCCTGAGAGTCAGTTGTTGGAATTTTGAGATATCAAAGGGGTTTCTAAGCCTGTTTCTTATTAATTTAGGTTTATACTTGAATTATAAACTTATCTCCATGTCATTATAAGCTTTATGTAAACATTTACACGTTGGTTTTCCCTTGGACAGTGCGCTGTAGGTTTGGATGCTTGAATACCCTGTTTAGGCCTGTTTAGGCTTTTTCTAGCATTCAAAGCTCTTAAGATCTCTTGATCACAGAATATTAGTTTATGTTCTATAGTGAACCATCATACACACACACATACACAGGCCTGTCACCAAAATTCCATAAAAGAGACCATAACATAATCATATGAAACAAAACATTCATTCTTTCTTAGATCAATTAGAAGACTTAAAATTCAATACTAGATCCAGTTTCAATGTTCCATGGATTTCAAATCCTTGTTTTCTCCTTCACACATTCTTTGCTCCTTCTCTTTAACTTTAACTTCTCTTGAGTGAGGTCCTCCCTCACTATTTCTCCTCTCTTTTCTTCATTCTATCTTCTTCCTTGAATGAGAGGACCTTTCCTCTCTATCCTTCTTCTCTTCTATGCCCCTCTCATCTCTCTCTCCTTACTTAATTCTCTCTTTTTCTCTTTTCAAGGATCTCCCCTCTAACTTCTACGCCCAATTTGGGCTTAAGGAAAAACAAAATACTGTTTTTGATTTTTTAACAATATACTAAGGTTGAAAATAGTTTCAACCATTTCTCCCTTATTTCCTCAATAGCCTAACAATCACTTTTTACCTTTTCACTTTTCACTTTTGAAAATTACATTTACTTTCAAGGTGAAATTTGGAAATCTAACACAATTTGGAGGGAAAACCAGAATTTGAAATTTCACACTAGAATTTGAAACTATTGTAGATGCTCCTGCATCACATTTGAAGTTGACCTTCCAAAACTACCTGCTAATCTAGGCACCCTATCAGTTTTCCATTAGTTTGAGAAATTACATATAAACTAGTGGTCCATGTTGGTTCAAGATGAAGTTTGATTCCCAATTAGATGGATCCCATTCTTGGTTTCAAGTTTTATGGAGTTTTAATGAGAAATATAACTCGCTTTGTAAGAGGATGGCATCACCAATAGTTTTAGTTGGATTGTTTCTATGTGCTGAGTGTCTCTCTCTTGTAGAGGTCTCATATAGCTGGGAAATGGTGTTCAAAAAGTATTTAAACTAGGATACAACCTCCTCTCATGTTTGGGTTTCATCATGTTACTTCTTGGCTTGTTCCCAATCTTATTTCTCTCCATTGTCAACTGTTTGCACAATTTTAGTTGTAGTCATGAGTATGAGCTTATCCATCATGTCTATGAGGTTGTAATGAAGGTGTATCATGTTATTAAAGACATAAAGAGTTGAGGAGAGTTAACATGGATGATTATAAAAAGATGCAATTGTAGTCACATAGCTCATATACCATGCTACCTCAATCATTTGATGCCTTTGTCTGCTCTTTTCACATGCATGCAAGTGTTTTCAAGTTGAAAAAGATGGTTTGGAAATATTGTCAAAGATTCCAAGAATGAATATAACCTATTTGAAGATTGAAAATGACATTTGATGTGTTTTTAGGATTTATAAAAATATGTTTTGTTTAAATGACTACCATGTCTGCATAATTACACCAAAAAATCCACCTACAGGTGGTTGAACAGGGAACCATAAGATTCGTATGGAGGAATGGAAGCATCTTGACACCTTTTTAGGAAGTGTCAAAATTTCAAAATAAGGTTTATAATAATGTTTTAAGGTAGATGAATAAGTTCAAATAAGGTTTCCCTAAAAATACAAAATAAAGATTCATGCCATATTTTGAGGTTTCTCATATAGAGTTGCAATAGTTTCTAAAGGCTTCCAAGTATACTTGTCCTCAAGCCCCACATAGGTCTATAAATATGTAAAAGATGAGAGTGTTTTAAATTTTAAGAGGATATTTTCCAAGATCCCTCAGGTTACCCTTTTGAACACTAAATTTCCATAGTGCCATCTAGAGCAAGATGAACAAAAAATAACATTTTTTGCCTAATAAGTAGATTTGATGCTTAGATACTGGGCTAGAATGTTTTGTTACACTAAAGAAAAAAAATTTGGCAAGTTAATCATCAAGGTCTGCATAGAGTATGTCTTACATTCATTAGTGGAAACAAGACAATCCATACAAATGGCTTGGTTTTCACCTACAACCAACCAATATAAGGTCTGAGTGAAAAGTTGCTTTCTCTCTTGCAGACATGAGTATTGGTCATGTTTAGTCATTTTGAAATAATGGGGAAATTATTCAGATTTTTAGATGTCCTAAGAGACAAATCATGACCTTCATGGCATATTTAGTCCTACAGTGTGCACCTACAGCCAACTGTAGGTGACTGTAGGATTGTCATAAACAATAGGTTTGAAAACCTAAATAGTAAACCTTGATCCAAACATAAAATAATAAATTTTAGTTAATGAGTGGTGTAGATAGTTTAAATAGGGTTTGAATTCATTGTTTCAAGACCCAAAATAGTCAAATCACCTACAAGACACCTTAAAGTCAACTATAGTTGATTGTGAGGGGTAGAGAGCAAGAAAATTGGAATTTTTGAGGTGTCCATAACTCAAATGGGTATAAAAGAACTCCAAAAAGTTGTTAAATGACTTAAAACCCTTTAATTAATTATTGGAACACTATGATCAGGTCTCAAAATAACTGAATCTAACCTACAGATAGTGGTTGTTGTGAGGAAGAAAACATAGTCCAAAAGGCATATAGTTTGAAAGATTAGAAATACATGGTAAAGTAAATCAAAGGATTGAAATAGTATTTAAAGATATAACTAGAATATTTTACCAATGAAAGTAACCCTAGAGATTTCAAATGCACCTACAAGGGCCAAAGAGGTATGGGCAAGTTGAGTATCTCAGTCATACACAAGGAAACTTAGTTTGAGCCAAAGGAATGGATAAGGTTTCAAAGTATATGAAAATATCAAATGATTATAGTTATTATGGTCCATGGGAAATCTTTTCATTTCTTAACCTAAGCATTAGGGAAGTAGAAGTGAACCTACAAGTGGGTCCTTACTTTGAAGCAAACACAATCATGTATGATAACATAGACCTGACTAGATAGTGTGTATGAGAGGAAGAGTATATGAAGATTAAGGTCCTTAACCAAACATGGGACAATATATCATGATCATGACCATGAAAATAGGCCTAATTTATCTATAATCATGCATAGAAGGAACCCTCACTTAAGGCAAACTCAGTCCATGAGAAGCAAACCCTATACATAGGCATTTGCATAAGTCTGTCTTTTTATTTTGGGTGAGTTAAGGGGCCATATGACCTAATCAAGAGCTAATTTTTTTTAGAGGGAATTACGGACACTTGAATAATCCTATACAAGTGTTTTTTTTAGACAAATAGTGGAAGTACCCCCTATTTTATCTCAGATAGGGGGTACTTCCCCTCAATGCAAACCTTGGTAGATTTGAGGGAAAGTGACAAAAGATGAATCAAGACTATGTAGAGAATTCACAAAGTGGTTGGAAAATATTTAATACACCTAGTACAACATGAAGAACATTTTAAGGAAGATTGAAAATAAATATGGTACCCTACATTCCTAAGTTTGTAGTTAGATTTATGAAGCGAGGGTATGCCTAGGTCCC
Organism: Torreya grandis; assembly: GCA_037957365.1. NCBI lineage: Eukaryota > Viridiplantae > Streptophyta > Pinopsida > Cupressales > Taxaceae > Torreya > Torreya grandis. Next base: position 700,391 of record JARHVA010001577.1, read on the forward strand.
AAATGAAAATTCATTTTCATTTCCAACATGAAAAAAACATATCAATGGATTGAAACATATATATGGAGGCATTACAAGTGTGTTTAAACCATCAAGAGGCAAAATAATCCATCAAAGGTCATTCTACACTCTAAGGTGTAGTCAAACCCATTAAGCAAGGGTTAAGCATAAGGTAGAATGAGGAGTCAGTCTCACTTCCATCATGAAATATGCTTTCTATCCTATTGAGACATGTTCATGGGATACACACAGAGGTGGAAAATCCTTTGAAGTGAAGAGAAAATATCAAAAGATCCTTTTTGAGACCAAAACTACTCAGAATTATGTAAAACAATGAAAACAAGCTTGATAGGAGAAGTCCAAAAGCTCACATCTTGCATATGGCCTTGCATGGGAATCTTAGAAGTTTAGGGATGTTGAGGGAGGTTTGAATAATGTTTTTGTGGAATTTTTTAGCAGGTTGGATGTTAGATCTTTATGAACCAAACTTAATACCACCTCTTTAGTGTCTAAGAGTGTGAAGTGGAGAATAGAGTTGATCCTTTTCAAGTCCCTTCCACCCTTCCTCAAGAAGCTTCTTTTATTCCATGGTAGCCTTCATGTAATCCTTATCCCCATGATGATTCTTATAAAATTCAAGATAATATTTTCTAAGAGAACCTAGCCAAAAAAATAGAGGAATTAAAAGTAAAGATGAGATTGTTAAGTCAAGGTCAGATGGAAAGTTTAGACCAAAAATAAGATCCTATTCCTAAACACACCCCATTTCCCCTTCCTCATGAGCTTCTCAAAGAGTCTCTTACCTTGCATTCTCGATCTAATTTTGAGCTCTATATTCCACCTCCATAAAATAGTTCATGTTGTCCTTACCCCATCACCCTTTGCCTTGATGGACCTATGGTGTGGGAACCAAAGGAGGATCAGCTAGTTGATAAAGAAGAGAACTCTTGCTTGAAGAAAACCTACTTCCTTGGCAGCCTCATTGGGCTAGATCACATGATTTCAAGATGCCTAGTCTTGGCATCACCATGAAGAAGGTTGAAGATCTAGCTACCCTTTACAAAAGAGGTCTTAGGTGATGAAGAGAAGGTAAACTCTTGTGTTGAATCTCTTTGCTTGGTTGATGATTAAGAATGTTTTCTTTGTGTTGAAGAACCTATATCTTGAGAGAAGCAAATGAAAAGGAACATGCTCAATACATGGAATATAAATAAGACCTCATGAGTTTTTATGAGGAATAAATTACCATAGGGACTCCCTTTGGTAAGTTAAAGGGTAATTCAAATTTTTTTGCCTCCATATCTGAAGTAGAATGTGTTATCAAGGAGGTTGGACACTTTCAAGCCATCCCTCAAGAAGTGGTAGCCTTGGGAGAGTATCATGAGACCAAGATAGAGGAAATATCCCTTGAAGATGGTTTGATCAAAGATGAAGAAGAGGTGGTTTTGTGTGTGGATATTTTATATTGGGTTGATGAGGAAGGATGTATTCCCTTTTCCAAAGAGGAAGAAATTATCATAAACTCTTTCATCACTTTGCAAGATATCATGGGTGAACATGGACAAGTTAATAATCAATATTTATATGAATTTTTTGGAGTCATTGAGGCAGGTTATACTCCTCTTTAAGGAGGCTATGAGTTGGTCAAATATGGAGAAGGAAATATTTTTACATAAGTATGCAAAGGAAAAGCATTCTTTCAAATTTATCCTTTCAAGAAGCATATGTATTTGATGATGACATTTTTGAATTCATAAAAATGGGATATCATTCTCTCAATTAGTTTCAAGAAAAAAATCAGTTTTTGAAGGATGGGACAATCTCTTATTGGCCTCAATCTTCTAAGGGACAAGAAATTAATCCTCTTGGAGCCAGGCCTATTAAGGAAATATAAGTTGACTATGAAATGAAGGGTGAGAAACTACATGAATTGTGTGAAGATGTTCAAGAGGAATATATATACATTGGAGACCTTTTCAAAGATGAACTACTTTAGATTAGATCAAATGAAGTGTTGAGGAAGAGGTTTGGTCCGTAAAGCATTCAATGCAAAGAGAAGCATGCTTTGCACTATGTTTCATCTCACTATGAAGATGATTCAAGAAGTTTTCATTTTTATCCTAGAAATGAGGTGTGATTAGTTTATATTTGTGCATAATAGTTTGTTTCCTAATTCCCCTTAGTGCTTGCACATGTGTGTGTCTTGTGTGTTTGCTTTCTTTGTTGTGTGTGTCCTTTTCCTTTGTGTGGTTGAGGTAGTCTTAGTGTCTTATCTTAATCAAAGGTTTGTTGTTAATGGTTAAAGTATATTGTTTATCTTAGTCCCTAGATGAATCCATAATCCCAATGGACTAATAAGTCTACTGGTCTAGTTAGTATAGCAAGCATACTACCCCTATGAGTCATCAATTTATTGACCAAATTTGACTTTTAATCAAATTGGGGCACCCCTAGTAAAAAACTTGATTTTTAGGCCTATAAAGTGGTATAATGTATTTTCATGACATGTTTTATAGGTAATTATATGCTAATAAATGTTGTAATAGCTTTGGTCAATTCGTTTCTAGGTCCATTTATCATTTTGAGTCATTGTAAGGGTAAAAAATAGTGCATTTAATGCTTTATATGGTTTTATTGGGAAATTTTAAGGTCTAAATAGATTATTTAATGCCCCATGTGTCCAAAAATGTCTTAATTAATTGAAAAAACTAAAAATATGGTAGGTTGTTCAAAGAAAAGGTAGTTTTCTTAGCAAAATAGGAGAAGATGGCACTTGTACAACCTCCTTGGGAAGTGTGCCACATGGAAAAGGTGTAAATATGAATCTTAATCTCCCCAAAACTCATATACACACTTTAATTGATATTAAAGTGTCATTTTGATGCCAAAACCATTTTACTCCATTTTCACTTTTCTTCGCAGACTAAAGTGGCACTCAACAAAATCATTTTACTGCATTTTCACTTTTCTTGGCAGATTAAAGTGGCACTCAAGTTTATTCTCGATACGAACAACACAGGTAGTTTCAAGAAAAATGATTTTTGGAGGTATTTTAATACTCATGGAAATAAATTTTAATATAAATAAGTTTTGAAATGATTTAATGTGCTTTATTAACCATCTGTTTGAAGTTGACCTTCCAAAACTGCTTGCTAATCTGGGCACCCTATTAGTTTTCCATTACTTTAAGAAATTCCATATCAACCAGTGGTCCATGTTGGTTATAAATGAGGAATAATTCCCACTAAGATGGATCCCATTATTTTTTTCATGTTTTATGTATTTTGAATGAGAAATCTAACTCACTTTGCAAGAGGAGTCATCACCATTTGTTTTAGTTAGATTTTTTCTATTTGTTGAGTGTCTCTCTCTTGTAGAGGTCTCATATAGCTATGAAATGGTGTTCCATAAGTATATTAAATATTATATCAACTCCTCTCATGTTTGGGTTTCATCATGTTACCTCTTGGCTTACTCCCAAGCTTGTTTCTCTCCATTGTTAACTCTTTGCACAATTTCAGTTGTAGTCATGAGTATGAGCTTGTCCATCTTGTCTATGAGGTTGTATTGAAGGTGTATCATCTTGTTTAAGAAATCAATAGTTGAGGATAGTTCACATGGATGATTATAAAAATATGTAATTATAGTCATAAAGCTCATACACCATGCCACCTCAGTCATTTGATTCCTTTATCTTCTCTTTTCACATGTATGCAAGTGTTTTCAAGTTGAAAAATATGGTTTGGAACTAGTGTCAAGGATTAAAATAATTAATATCACATTTTTTAATATTTAAAATGACATTTAAGGTGTTTTGAGGATATCCACAAACATGTTTTATCTAAATGACTACCCTGTCTGCATAACTGCACCAAAAAATCCATGTACAGGTGGTTGAACAGGGAACCATAAGTTTTGTATGAAGGGATGGAAGCATTTTGACACATATTTAGGACATTTGTATGATGAAATAACCATGAGAACTCATAATTAAGTGTCAAAATGTCAAAAAAAGGTGTGGAATCATGTTTGAAGGCATATAACTGAGTTTAGGGAAGGTTTCCCTAAAAGTACAAAATAGAGGTCCATGCCATATTTGGAGGTTCCTCATATAAATTTGAACTAGTTCCTAAAGACTTCCAAGTATACATGTCATTAAGACCCATATAGGTTTATAAATATGAAAAAGAGGAAAGTGTTTTCAATTTGAAGAGGATAATGTTCAAGATCCCTCAGGTTACCCTTTTGAACATTGAATTTCTATAATGCCATTTACAATAAGTTGAATCAAAGATAACATTTTTCGCCTAATAATTAGATTTGATTCTTAGATACTAGGATATAATGTTTTTTTACACTAAATAACACAACTTTGGCAAGTTAAGCATCAAGGTCTGCAAACAAGATGTCTTACATTCATTAGTGGAGATATGATAGTCTATATAAATGGCTTGGTTTTCACCTATAGCCAGCCAATATAAGGTTTGAGTGAAAAGTTGATTTCTCTCTTGAATACCTTAGTAATTTGGAAATATTTGGGAAATTATTTAGAGTTTCAGGTGTCCTAAGAGACAAATGATGACCTTCATGGCATATTTAGTCCTACAATGTGCACCTATAGCTAGTTGTAGGTGACTGTAGGACTGCCATAAATAATAGGTTTGATAACCTAAATAGTAAAACTTGTACCAAACAAAAAATACTAAATTAAAGTCAAGGAATAGTCTAGAGAGTTTAAAAATGGTTTGAATTCATTTTTTCAAGACCCAAAATAGTCAAAGCACCTACAATACCCCTTACAGTCAATTGTAGTTGACTGTGAGGGGTAGAGAGAAAGCAAATTAGACTTTTTGAGGTGTTCATAACTAAAAAAAGTAGAAAAAAACTCCAAATATTTTATACATGACCTAAAAACCTTCAATTAAGTCTTTGAACACTATGATCAAGTCTCAAAATAAGTGAATATAACCTACAGATAGTGGTTTTTGTGAGGAAGAAAATGTAGTCCAAAAGGCATATAATTTGAAAGATTAGAAATATATGGTAAAGGTAAATCAAAGGATTTAAATAGTATTTAAAGATATATCCAAAAAAATTTATCAATTCAAGTAACCCTGGAGATGTCAAATGCACCTATAGGGGACAAAGAGGTAGGGGCAAGTTGAGTTTCTCAGTCATACACATAGAAACTCAGTTTGAGCCCAAAGAATTGATAAGGTTTCAAAGCATATGGAAATATAAAATTATTATATTTATCATGGTCCATGGGAATCCTTTTAATTTATTAACCCAAGAATCAAGGAAGCAAAAATGAACCTATAGGTGGGCCCTTATTTTGAAGCAAACACTGTCAGGTATGATAACACAGTCCTGACTAGGTAATGTGTATGAGAGGAAGAGTATATGAACAGTAAGGGCCTTAACCAAACATGGGAAAATATATCATGATCATGACCATGAAAATATGCCTCATTTAGGTATAAGCATTCATATAAGGAACCCTAACTTAAGGTAAACTCAGTCCATGAGAAGCAAACCCTATACACATGCCTTTACATAAGTCTATCTTGTGTTTTGGGGAAGTTAAGGGGTCATATGACATAATAAAGAGATAATTATTTGTAGAGGGAATTATGGAAAATTTAATAATCCTATTAAATTGTTTTTTTTAGAAAAATATGCGAAGTACCTTCTATTTTTTCTCAGATAGGGATACTTCCCCTCAATGCAAACCTTTAAAGATTTGAGGGAGAGTGACAAAATATGAAGTCAAAAGGTGTAGAGACTTCATAAATTTTTTGGGAAAGATTTAATAAACCTGATAAAACATGAATAAAATTTCAAATAAGATTTAAACCAAATAGGTTACCCGACATTCCTAAGTTTGCATTCAGATTCATGAAGCAAGGGTATGCCTAGGTCCCAAATGATAAGTCATTTTCATTTCCAACATTAAAATAGCATATAAATGGATTGAAAAATGTATATGGAGGCATTAAATTTTTTTTAACCATAATTAGGTTAAGGAATCCATAAAAGGTCATTCTACACTCTAAGGTGCAGTCAAACCCATTAAGCAAGGGTTAAGCATAAGGTAGAATGAGTAGTCAGTCTCACTTCCATCATGAAATATGCTTTATATACTATTGATATTTGTTCATTGGATCAACATAGAGATATAAAATCCTTTAGAGTGAAGATAAAACATTAAAATATCCCTTTTTATCCCAAAACTACTCAAACTTGTGCAAAATAGTGAAAACAAACTCGATAAGAGAAGTTCCAAAGCTCACATCTTGCACAAGGCCTTGCATGGGAATATGAGAAGTTCAAGGATGTTGATCGAGGTCTTTAAAAATTATTTTGTGAAATTTTTTGGCAGGTTGGATGTCATATATTTATGAACCAACCTTAAGACAAAAAATAGACCTAAAAACCTACTAAACCCTTAGCCAGGATCAGTTTGGGAAAATGAGCTTGGAAAGCTAGTCTGATGGAAAAATTTGACTTGAATGATATTGGATGTCTAAGAGGACTATATCCATATCACTTCCATGCCAAATATTTGTATGAAATTATATGGATGAGGGTAGAAACAAACTTTTTATCCTAGTTTTGTGTGTTTTATAGGTTGTAGGAAATTTCAAGAGATGAAAATCACATGGATGGAAATATTTATATTTAAGATAAATCACCATGTAATTTTAATACCTTTAAAATTTTCCTAAGAATCTCAAATAGGTCCTTCAACTTAGCCAGTCAACATTGGCCTAATGCACAAGCTAGTGAGAGGGGTGAAAATCTTCACTTGAACTAATTTTAAATCTTGCCTATTGCTTCCAAGGCCTTGGAGAGTCTTGAAACATGTAATTTAACCTATTCCATGGGTTTTCATGGGAAAATTATGCTAAATTTGAGGCCAAGTGTGTAGGGTGCATGGTGGGATAGTTTTCTGGACAATAGATGATGATGATGGCTCACTTTTAGAAATTTATAAAAGACCAAGAATGCAACCAATACATATAAAGGAATGTATGAGAGTTTCCACTTCCATTCAAATAATTTTAAATCCTTATTAGTTATATTATGTTCAAATATGGCCAATCATGAAGGTAATGTTTTTGTGTAAAAGGAGGAGTTTTATGCCACTTTGTATAACTTTGATGACTTAAATTGACACTTAGACTTCATTAAATTACATGGTTCAACCCATAACTTCTTCCCATGAATGGATAACTAATTATCTCAGCTTCATAAGTGTCCTTATGACCCTTGGACTTCTCTCTCTCTCTCTCTCTCTCTCTCTCTCTCTCTCTCTCTCTCTCTCTCTCTCTCTCTCTCTCTCTCTCTCTCTCTCTCTCTCTCTCTCTCTCTCTCTCTCTCTCTCTCTCTCTCTCTCTCTCTCTCTCTCTCAAACTCTATAAGAGTTAGCCATTTTGGCATTATACTAGATGATCCACCTGAGTATGGTGAGGGCTTGCTCATTTTTATAAATTTTGATAAATAAAATGATTAAGTTTTACCTCTTCATGACTAATCATAAGTGTTTTCCACTTTAATGATGAATCTTGTTTAGTGAAGACTATGGATTCCTAGCATGTCGTCTCATTCTTTCACCTTGTTTGCAGTTGGAAAAATTATTCTTTTAGGGCATGTGAAGTGTTTTATGAGATGTGAAATTTTAAGTGAGTTATTATTTTCATTAGTTCCATTCAAGGCCTCTTTTCTAGTCCTTCTAGCTTAGCACATTCACCCATGACCTCACAATGTAACATTGATGTGAGAAGAGGAAGATTGAAGGATTGTATGTTTTAGTTTGTTTCTTGGTCTCAAGTGTAGAATTTTATTGGTTGGAAGCCATAAAATTTATTTGGTGTATCACCTCCTTAGTTTAGATTTGATTTCAATTATCTCTCTCCATTTTTACCCCAAAAATTTATTAGTGGGTTAAATCTATAGTGGTACATCAAGGGAGCTATCCCTATCTAGAGACTCACCTCATTCCTTAGGCTAGCCACAAGCCTAGAGATGATTCCATTATACCACTTGGATGAGGAGAGATTTTCATCTCCTCAAAGGGTGAAAATACAAGTGACAACAATTTTTGACACACCTAGTGGGAATCTTGTTCCAAGAGTTGGAGGATTTTTGGTGTTGTCCTTCAACACATCAACCTTTGGAGCATATTTTCAAGCATGAATGGTGACTCTGAAGACATATCAATTGGTTAAGAAACCTAACTTATCCTTTGAAGTTTGATGGTAACATATTTATTTGTGTTCTTACTTTCAATGAATTTTCATGGCTGAAATTGGATTTGAGTTTGATTATCTACAAGTTTTTGAAACATATCCATCTTATTCCATTACCTATCAATATGAACAAGTTCTTGGTCAATCTTGTTATGATCATTATCAGTCCCAATATGACCATATTTATCCCTATCATGAGTTTTATCAGTCTTATAACTAGCCTTATCAATGTTTTAACCCTCTTAGTCAACCTAGTCCTTTCTCTAATCAGCCCATTTCCACCTTCAAGAAAACACTTTTGGGATATGAGAGGTACATGTTGGATCTTGACACACAAAGAGAATGTGGTATAGAAGTTCCTAATTTTGTCATTCAAAAGTTAAGAGATGCATTATATTTGTTCAAGAGAGAATGGTTACCTATTAAGAGAGCCAATTGGAAAAGACTCATAAGTGAGATGCTTGATGTGAGTGGTTTAGTATTTTCCTTAGAAGATAGGCTAGAAGTTCATGAAAGGCAACCTCACTATACCTAGAAGCCTTCATATCCATTTTCCAAAGTTTCATACTAGCCATACATGACCCCTACTCATGATACAAATCAAGCCCATCAAAATCATCCTTTTACAAATCAGTTGGAGGAGAAAGTTGAAAGAAGAAACCTTATGTTTGAATATAAAATTGATAGGCAAATTGAGTTGGCTAATATGCATTTATAATAGTATATGTTGGCAGTAAACAAGTGGATTTCAAGCCTTCATTTACCTCTCAAATTTAATCCCCACCACATCAAAAAGAGACTCATAATCCCAATGTCATAAGTTGGAAAAAATAGTGGAATCATGGGGAAATAAGGAGGAGAAAATTCTTGACCAAGAGTGTGAAATTGAGAAGACATCTAATCCTAACATCCTAAGTTGGAGCAAGATAGTATATTCATGGGGTAAGAAAGTAGATATAAGCATTGTCCAAGAGTGTGAAGTGGAGAATGGAGTTGATCCATTACAAGTACATCCCACCCTTCCTAAAGAAGCTTCTTCTATTCCATGCCAGCCTTCATGCAATCTTTATCCCCATGATGATTCTTATCAAATTCAAGATAAAATTTTCCAAGAGAACCTAGCCAAACAAATAGATGAATTAGAATTAAAGATGAGGTTGTTAAGTTAAGGTGAGATGGAAGGTTTAGACCCAAAATAATATCCAATTCCTAAACACACCCCATTTCCCCTTCCTCAAGAGCTTCTCAAAGAGTCTCTTACCTTGTATTCTCAATCTATATTTGAGCTCTATATTCCACCTCCACCAACTAGTTCATCTTGTCCTTACCCCATCACCCTTTGCCTTGATGGAACTATGGTTTGGGAACCAAAGAAGGATCAGTTTTTTGATAAAGAAAGAGAACCCTTACATGAAGAAAACCTACCTCCTTAGTAACCTCATCGGGCTAGATCACATGATTTCAAGATGCCTAGTCTTGACATCACCATGAAGGAGGTTGAATATATTATAGCCCTTGAAAAAAGAGATCAGATTATGACAACTAAAGTTTAATTAGAAACCCATCAAGAGGTATTAAGTGATGAAGAGAAGGTAAGCTCTTAAAAAATAATATATTAGCCCTTAAGAAAAGAGATCAGATTATGACAACTGAAGGAAACCCATCAAGAGATTGAATATCTTGTACCCCTTGAAAAAAGAGATCAGATTATGACAACTGAAGTTTAATTAGAAACCCATCAAGAGGTATTAAGTGATGAAGAGAAGGTAAGCTCTTGTGTTGAATCTCTTTGCTCGGTTGATGATGAAGAAAGTTTTCTTTGTGTTGAAAAACCTATCTTGAGAGAAGCAAATGAAGAGGAACATGATACATATATGGATAATAAAGAATAAATCATGAGTGTTTATGAGGAATAAATTACCATAGGGACTTCCTTTGGTGAACAACAGGGTAATTAACAAGTTTTTGCCTCCATATCTGAAGTATAATGTGCCATCATGGAGGGAGAACACTTTCAATCCATCCCCCAAGAAGTGACAGCCTTGGGAGAGTCTCATGAGACCAAGATAGAGGAAATATCCCTTGAATATGGTCAGATCAAAGATGCATAAGAGGTGTTTTCTTGTGTGGATATTTCATATTGGGTTGATGAGGAAGGATGTATTCCCTTTTCCAAAGAGGAAGAAATGATCATAAATTCTTTCATCACTTTGAAAGATATCATGGATGAAAATGGACAATTTATTAATCAGTCTTTAGATGACTTTTTAAAAGTCATTGAGGCAGGTTAAAATCCTCTTCAAGGAGGCTATGAGTTGGTCAAAGGTGGAGAAGGCAATATTGGTACACAAGTAAGTATGCAAAGGAAAAACATTCTTTCAAAACTATCCTTTCAAGAAGCATATGTATTTGATGATGAATTTTTTGAAGTCATCAAGATGGGATATCATTATCTCAATTATTTTGGAGAAACACATCAGTTCTTGAAGGATGAGACAAGCTATTATTTGCCTCAATATTCTAAGGGATAAGAAATCAATCCTCTTAGAGCCATGCCTACTAAGGAGATACAATTTGACTATGAAATGAAGGGTGGGTAGTTACATGAAGTGTGTGAACGTGTTCAAGAGGAATATATCTACATTAGAGACATATTCAAGGATGAATTACTTGAGATTAGATCAAATGAAGTGCCAAGGAAGAGGTCTAGTCCATAAAGCTTTCAATCTAAAGAGAAGCATGTTTGGAAATATGTTTCATATCACTATGAAGATGATTCAAGAATTTTTCCTTTTGATATTGGAAAGGAGGTATGCTTAGTTTATATTTGTGCATAATAGGTTGTTTCCTAATTCCCCTAAGTTCTTATGCACATGTGTGTGTCTTGTGTGTTTGCTTTCTTTGTTGTGTGTGTCCTTTTCCTTTGTGTGGTTGAGGTGGTCTTAGCATCTTGTCTTGATCAAAGGTTTGTGGTCAATGTTAAAATAATTATGTTTATCTCAGTCCTTAGATGACTTTATAAGCCCAATGGACTAATAAGGCTACTGGTCTAGTTGGTATAGCAGGCATACTACCCCTATGAGTCACCAATTTGTTGACCAAATTTGACTTTTAAGTCAAATTAGGACACCCATAGTAAAAAAATTGATTTTTAGGCCTATAATGGGGTATAATTTATTTTCATGAGGTGTTTTATACGTTATTTTATGCCAATTAATGTTTTACTAGCTTTGGTCAATTAGTTTCTAGGTCCATTTATCATTTTGAGTCATTTTAAGGGTTAAAAATAATGCATTTAATACTTTATATGGGTTTATTTATAAATTTGAAGGTAAAAATAGATGATTTCATGCCCCATGTGTCCACAAACATATTAATTAATTGACAAAACTAAAAAGATGGCAAGTTGTTTAGAGAAAAGGTAGTTTTCTTAGCAAAAAAGGAGAAGATGGCACTTGTACAACCTCCTTAGGAAGTGTGTCATTTTGAAAAGGTGGAAATTTGAATATTAATATCCCATAAACTAATATCAATTATTTAATTCATCTGGAAGTGTCATTTTGATGCCAAAATCATTCTGATCCATTTTCACTCTTCTTAGCAGACTGAAGTAGCACTTAGGTTTCTGATCGGTACAAACAACATAGGTAATTTAAGGAAAAATTATTTTGGGAGGTTTTTTTAAACTCAGGGAGATATATTTTAATATAAATAAGTTTTAAAATGATAAACTTTGCTTTATTAATCATTTTTTTGAAGTTGACCTTCTAAAACTGCCTACTAATCTGGGCACCTTGTTAGTTTTCCATTGGTTTGAGAAATTTTGTATGAACCAGTGGTCCATGTTCATTAAAAATGAAGTTTAATCTCCCCACAGATGGATCCCATGATTTTTTTCATGTTTTATTTAGTTTTAATGAGCAATCTAACTCACTTTACAAGAGGATGTCATCACCAAAAGTTTTAGTTGGATTATTTTTGTTTACTGAGTCTATCTCTCTTATATAGGTCTCATATATATGGGAAATGGTGTTACAAAAGTATCTAAACTAGGATATCACATCTTCTCATGTTTGGGTTTCATCATGTTACCTCTCAGCTTGCTCCCAAGCTTATTTTTCTCCATTCTCAACTCTTTGCACAATTTTAGTTGTAGTGATGAGTATGAGCTTGTCCATCCTATCTATGAGGTTGTATTAAAGGTGTATCATATTGTTAAAGATATAAATATTTGAGGATATTTCACATGGATGATTATTAAAAAGATGTAATTATAGTCACAAAGCTCATACACCATGCTACCTCAGTCATTTGATGCCTTTGTTTGCTCTTTTCACATGTATGCAAGTGTTTTCAAGTTGAAAAAGATGGTTTGGAAATAGTGTCAAGGATTCCAAGAATGAATATAACCTATTTGAAGATTGAAAATGACATTTGAGGTGTTTTTTAGGATTTTTAAAAACATGTTTTATTTAAAGAGCCATGAAAACTCATAAAGAAGTGTCAAAATGTCAAAAAAAAAAAAGTGGACTCATGTTTGAAGGTATATAACTGAGTTCAAGGAAGGTTTCACTAAAAGTACAAAACATAGATCCATGCCATATTTTGAGGTTCCTCATATAGAGTTGCACTAGTTCCTAAAGATTTCCAAGTATAATTTTCCTCAAGCCCCATATAGGTCTATAAATATGCAAAAGAGGAGAGTGTTTTCAAGTTGAAGAGGATAGTTTTCAAGATCCCTTAGGTTACCCTTTTTAACACTGAATTTCCATAGTGCCATCTACAACAAGATGAATGAAAGATAACATTTTTAGCCTAATAAGTAGATTTGATGCTTAGAGACTAAGATATAATGTTTTGTTACAATAAATAACACAACTTTGTCAAGTTAAGTATCAAGGTCTACATAAATAAGTCTTACATTCATTAGTGGAAATAGGATAGTCCATATAAATGGCTTGGTTTTCACCTATAACTAGCCAATATAAGATCTAAGTGAAAAGTTGCTTTATCTATTACATACATGATTATTAGTCATGTTTAGTAATTTTTAAATAATGGGGAACTTATTCAGAGTTTCAAGTGTCCTAAGAGACAAATGATGACCTTCATAGCATATTTAGTCTTATAGTGTGCACCTACAAGCAACTCTAGGTGACTGTAGGACTGTCATGAATGATATGTTTGATAACATAAATAGTAAACCTTGCTCCAAATATAAAATACTAAATTTAAAGTAGGGAATGGTTTAGAGAGTTTCAAAAGGGTTTGAATTCATTGTTTCAAGACCCAAAATAGTCAAAGCACCTACACGACCCCTGACAACCAGTAGTTGACTATGAGGGGCAAAGAGCAAGAAAATTGGACTTTTTGAGGTGTCCATAACTTAAAGAGGTAGACAAGAACTCAAAAAATTTGATAGATGACATAAAACCATTTAATGAAGTCTTGGAACACTATGATCAGGTCTCAAAATAAGTGAATCTAACCTATAAATAGGGGTTGTTGTGAGGAAGAAAATGTAGTCCAAAATGCATATAGTTTGAAAGATTATAAATACATGGTAAATGTAAATCAAAGGATTGAAATAATATTTAAATATATAACCAGAATATTTTATCAATGCAAGTAACCTTGGAGATGTCAATTGTACCTATAGGGGCCAAAGAGCTAGGGGCAAGTTGAGTATCTCAATCAAACACAAGGAAACTCAGTTTGAGCCCAAGAAATGGATAAGGTTTAAAATTATATGGAAATATAAAATGATTATAGTTATCATGGTCCATGGTAAGCATTTTCATTTCTTAACCCAATCATCAAGGGAGCATAAGTGAACCTACAGGTGGGCCCTTATTTTGAAGCAAACATATTCAGGTATGATAACACAATCCTAACTAGGTAGTGTGTATGAGAGGAAGAGTATATGAAGAGTAAGGGCCTTAAAAAAACATGGAAGACTCTATCATGATCATGAAAATGTAAATATGTCACATTAAAATAGAATCATACATAAAAGGAAACCTCACTTAAGGCAAACTCAGTCCATGAGAAGCAAACCCTATACACAGGCCTTTGCATAAGTCGATCTTGTGTTTTGGGTGAGTTAAGGGGTAATATGACCTAATAAAGAGATAATGTTTTGTAGAGGATATTATGGAAACTTGAATAATCCTATGCAAGTGTTTTTGTGTCAGAAAAATAGGGGAAGTACCCCTATTTTGTCTCAGACAGGGGGTACTTCCCCTCAATGCAAACCCTAGTAGATTTGAGGGAGAGTGACAAAAGATGAATCTAGAGGGTGTAGATACTTAAAAAAGTGGTTGATAAAGATTTAATAAACCTAATAAAAAATGGATAAATTTTCTAGGAATATTGAAACTAAATAGGGTACCCTACACTCCTAATTTTGTAGTCAGATTCATGAAGCAAGGGTATGCCTAGGTCCCAAATGAGAAATCATTTTCATTTACAACATTAAAAAAGAATATAAAGGGATTGAAAAACATATATAAAGGCATTACATGTGTGTATTAACCATCATGAGGAAAAATAATCCATTAAAGGTCATTCTATACTCTAAGGTGTAGTTAAACCTGTTAAGTAAGGGTTAAGCATAAGGCAAAATGAGGAGTCAGTCTCACTTCCATCATGAAATATGCTCCATATACTATTGAGAAATGTTCATGGGATAAACATAGAGGTGTAAAATCATTTAGAGTGAATAGAAAAAAGTCAAAATATCCTTCTTGAGCCCTAAACTACTCAGATGTACACAATAGTGAAAACAAGCTCGATAGGAGAAGTTCCAAAGCTCACATCTTGCATAAAGACTTACATGGGAACATGAGAAGTTCAATGATGTTAAGGGAGGTCTTAAAATTTGACTTTGTGAAATTTTTTGGTAAGGTTGACATCAAATATTTATGAACCAACCTTAAGACCAAAAATAGGTCTAAAACCCTATTAAACCCTCAGCCAGGACCAATTTGGGAAAATGAGCTTGGAAAGCTAGTTTGATGGCATAGTTTGACAAGAATGGATATTTAATGTTGAGTAGGACTCTCTCAAGATCACTCACATGCCAAATATCTTTATGTATGAGGGAAGGAATAAGATTTTTCTCATAGTTTTATGTGTTTTATAGGTTGTATGAATTTTCAAGATATGTAAAACACATGGATGGAAATATTGAGACTTAATTTAACTCCCCATATAAGTTTAATTCCTTTAAAATTTTCCTAAGTGTCTCAAATAGGTCCTTCAACTCAACTAGTCAAAACTAGCGTAATGCACAAGCTAGTAAGAGGGGTGAAAATCTTCACTTAAACTAATTTCAAAGCTTTCTTGATGCTCCCAAGGCCATGGAGGGTCTTGAAACTTGTAATTTAACCTTTCATAAGGATTTTAATGGGAAATAGATGCTAAATTTTAAGCCAAGTATGTAAGGTACATGGCAGGGTAGTTTTATGGATAACAGATGATGATGGCTCACTTTTAGAGGTTTCCAAAGGACCAAGCATGCAACCAATGCATGGATAGGCATGTATGAGAGTATCCAATTCCATTACAATAATTTTGAATATTATTTATCAGTTATATGATGTTCAAATAGGCCCAATCAAGAAGGCAATTTTTTTGTGCAAAAGGAGTTTTGTGCCACTTTTCATAACTTTGATGACTTAAATTGACACTTGGACTTCATGAAATTACATGGTTCAACCCATAAATTATTTTAATACATGGATAATGGATTCTCTCATCTTGACAAGTGTCCTTGTGATGCTTGGACTTCTCTCTTTCTCTCTCTCTATCAAACTCTATAAGAGTTAACCATTTTGGCATTATATTAGATGCTTCTTTTAAGTATGGCAAAGCCATGATATTTTGTATACCTTTTTATCAATAAAATTAATAAGTGTTACCTCTTAATTACTATTCATAAGTGTTTTCCACATGAATTATGAATCTTATTTAGTGAAGACTATGCATTCCTAGCATGTGGTCTTAGTCTTTCACCTTATTTGCAGTTGGAAAACTTCTTCTTACAGGGTATGTGAAGTGTTTTAAGAGATGTGAAGTGTCAAGTGAGTTAGTATTTTAATTAGTGACATTAAAGGCCTCTTATCTAGTCCTCTTATATTTTCACATTCACCCATGACCTCACAGTATAACATTGATGTGAGAAGAGGAAGATTGAAGGAGTGTGTGTTTTAGTTTGTTTCTTGGTCTCAAGTGTAGAATGAAATTGGTTGGAAGTCATAAAATTGATTTGGCATATCACCTCCTTAGTTTAGATTTGATTTCAATTATCTCTCTCCATTTACCCCCACAAGTTAGTATTAGGTTCAATCCATAGTGGTACATCAAGGGAGTTAGAACTATCTAGAGACTCACCTCATTCCTTAGGCTACCCACAAGCCTAGAGGTGATTCCATTGTGCCACTTGGATGAGGAGATATTTGAATCTCCTCAAAGGGTGCAAGTCCAAGTGAAAATATTACCTATTCTAACTTTGCATCCTAAGTTGTATGTGCTTCACCTAGGCTTATGTTTTACTCTACAACTCTTAGTTGCATTCTTACAAATTCTCTCCTTCCCTCAGGGCATTCTCCACATTGAGGAAAAGGGAACTTGTGCCCTTATCATCTTCCTTTGATGAATTATCCACACTTTACAAAAGGAGACTTGGATTTTCTTCATTTAGTGCATTGTCTATGCCATACATAGGAAAACTTATGCTCATCTCATTATTTCTCTCTTGCCTTCTAGTATGTGTAGGTAACTCCTCTTCATGCATACTCCTGCATTATTATTAGCTTGTGTGGAATGATATCTATCTTCCCTTCACCCATTGTACTCTAAAAAACTAAGCATCCCCTTGGCTTCTATTTAGGATATATCCTCGTGCAACTTTCCCTGAATGCATTGGTGTTGGTTCTCATTACTTTATCATTTCATGAGGCTCTTGTTCATCTCATAGGACCCTTTTTGTTCTTCATGTTGTTCCCATGCCTATTTATCCATTGCATCACTTTTTTCTATGATTATCTCTTTATTTATATGGAATTTGGGTTTCACACAACTCTTACATCTCTCAAAACTTTCCCACCATTTGAGATGACTTTAAGGATAAAATACCTAGTTTTTTAGTGTAGAAATCATTTATTTTCACTTGTGCACCCTTTCCTTGTCTATCCATCTCTTTCTCTCTTCACAGTATCTCCATCCATTTGTTGTGTTTCCACATAACCTCCTTTTCACATATTCTACTCTAATTGAGTCCTTTACATTCTTCAACATGAAACAACATTTGACATCCAAGACCCACTGCAAAGGGATGGTTTTTATCTGCTGTAGTAAAAAAAATATCCCTCATAGGAGCCCAAATATGAATGGATAAATAGAGTCTGGATATTCTATGGATAAAAAAACCATTCAATTGATGGGGAAAACACCATTCAATTTACCTCTTTTACTTGAGAACTTTTGTGCATAATCTTCCTTATGACTCTCTGCATGCCTATAAGTTTTGAAGGTTCTCTCTTATAGGTCTCCCCAAATTGCTCTTAAAAATATCTTATTTTGACATATTTTCTCTTCACCAATGTTTTTTGATCTTGTAGTTCTTGTAACATGAAGGTTACTTTCTCCATCTTCTCTAAGATCCATGACTTCAGGTCATGTCTCATTCTGGGTTCTCGCCAAGTCATTCCTTGTACTCTTTATTTTGTACCCATCTATGCTTGATGTAGAACAAATTTATCAAACACCTTTTAATGAATAATTTGATTGGAAGATGCTCTTATGCTTTAACTACCTCTTATCAATGCTTTTATCTATTTCTTATTGTAAGTGACTTTTTTGGGTTAGCTACCTCATTTCTGTGATTTTGCTCATGCCCCACCTTCTTTCTTACACTTAACTACCTTAATTTCTTGGATTTAATTCATGTTTCATTTCATTACTTGTGCTTGTATCCCTCCTTTTGGTGATCTATCCATGCCTTCCTTTAATTCATTTATGCTCTGTAGCTACCTCTTATCAGTGATTCTGCCTGCTCTTCCCTTAGCACATTGACTAACTAACAATTAGCAATTCGCTGGTGCTCCACCAAAAACTTTACTAGTGTAATGATTGCCTCACATTTTACAATTTGTCAGCACTTATATAACTCTTTTAGGTTACTCAAAATCTCAAAACTTCTACTACCTATTGTTGCATCCTTCATCACAATTCTACATAGCTTGTCCCTATAAGGTTTTCTCCTCACTTTACCTTCATCTCTTTCATTCTATACACACCCTATTATGGTGAAGAAAGATTCTTGGATAACTACCTCACACTCATCAGTTTTATAGAATTATCTCTCTTCTTATGTCATGCCCTTTGCTCTCTAGCTAGCTTCTTATGGTGGAGAACATTTTTTTAGCTACCTCACTTTCAACAGTCTACTAGCCTTCCTCTCATTAGCCCTTATTCTATTTATAGGTTCATCTCTTCTTGCATTATCTCCTCAAGGTTCGCAACCTTTTTTTAATACCAAATTGTGTAGACACAGTCAAGGTTCCCAAAGAATAGATGTCTTACACCATACAACTCTCAAATTGACACAATAGTTTACAAGATATTAGTATTTTCTTAGCTTTATAATGGTGTGCTCATCCCATTAACAATCATGGATCATTCATACTTCATTTTATGATAGGACTAGAGGCTTCTTCAAGCTCTCAAATCTCTCTCTTTAGGCACTTTTTTTTATTAATAGAATTTTCCTTGTGGTTTAGGCCTTCTCTAAAAACTCTTTCACCTTCCCAAAGCTCCTCCTGCCTCAAATCCTTTAATGTTAACCTGACCCATAATTTTATAGTTGTTTTTTGCCTTATCAATGTTGTGTTTGCTATGAAATGGTTGAAATTTGTATTTTGTGGGCATGACATGAACATTTAGGCCTACTTTTAGGGGTAATACAACTTTTATGGCCCTCTAGACATGCACAACTAAAAAATTGTCAAATCATATCCATGCTGGTAGACTTTGTATCCTATACTTTCCCTATTGTCACATTAGCTAAAGTAACATCCTAACCTATAAAAGGTTAGGGGTCAATACTTGTGATGATATGTGATCCAATTAGCTTCCTCTGCCTTGGGTCTTGTACTCTTCATATAAATTTTGGGCTTCTATGCATTAGATGCTTCTCCTTGCACACTAACTAGTGTATTAGGTTCATTAGAACTCCTACACTCACTTATCTTTCCCTTTGTATAGTTTTTCCAATTATCAAATATTTTTTACCCTCATTTTACCAAGTACACCTTGATTTCATAAATTTTTATGGTGTGTAGCTTATCTTTGATGAGCTTATCTGACTATGTGTGCTAACAGATGAGTTTGTTTGTGCATTACTTTTTTGGTACCTAGTTATCTTTTTTGCCTAGGTAAATGTTGTTCATAGTATCCAAAAAATTTTAACTTGTGGTTTCACCCACTTTTACATATCTCTAAGCCACATCCCACCTGCACAAGTGGATCTTATGCACCCTGTAAGCCCTCAAGACTATTATGTCTTATGACTACTCACTGGCAAAGTTGGTTTTATTCTTTGGTTGACTGATTCTATTATTTGATGATGTAATATTGCTAACTCATGTGGGATACTTGTGTGTTAAAATCACTAGGTAATTAAAATGTAATCTCATGATTATAAGTAGGGTCAAGTGGTAGAACCACCCTCTAGGTTTGTTTCTAATACCATGGTGTTTACTTTCACTAGCTGTGTCACCTAAACAGGTTTGCTTTGTGCTTCCTCCTTCTCTTGAACATATTTTGGGTCATGAAAATTACTCCTCTAGATAGTTTTTATTTTCTCTCTTCCTTCTCTTTATTCCTATAGTGGGTCTAGGCCTACCTCTATCTGTCCAACTCTACCAAGTGTTTTATACTCTTTGCTCATCTTGTGTGCAAATTATCCCCCACACACTCCTTCCTTATTTCTAATTTTGTGAATTTGCACCTACCTATTTATTCTTGTGGGTCTATGCCCACTTTTCATCTCACAAGTTTGTGCCCATTTGGTTCCCTTATGGGTTTGCCCTACTTTCCTTCTATGGTTCTATGCCCACTTACTTTTTCCAACCTCTACCCAAAAGGTTTATAGACACTTTGTTTTCTATTTTATATGCATCTCCTATTGCATCAGACACATGTTCTTTCTTCTTTTGTGGCAAGTAAACATTCTTTCATGTTGTTCTTCCATTTTCTTCTCATGGGGTATTCTTGTGTAGAACTCTTGCTACCCTTGTTCTCTTCTTTCTTCCCCTTCTTGATTCCCTTCATGGGATCTATCTACTCCTATTATCTATCCATTTTTTGTTTTTTCACCTTGAACTTCATGTTCTTTAGATTGATGTTTTATTTCAATCACATTTCCTTACCTTTCGGTTCATAGTCTCTTGTCTTTTCCTTGATTAAAAGTTACTCTTCTATCCTTTGTGCTTATAATATTTGCACTATTTGGATTAGGAATAGGCTGATGATTCTTCTCCTCTAGTGGATTTTATGACATCCATTCAATAAATATCATGCCCTCATCATCTTTGGGTTGATATTAGACATTTTCCATTAGTAGCTCCTCCCTGCTTTGTCCAAGCAAGATTTCACTCATCATCTATAGGTTGACTGCCCTTTCCTGTATCATGCATATTTGTGCCTTCCTTATTAATGGGTAATACTATATCCTTTGTGTACCCTTTGGCTATAATTTTTGTGTAACTTTTCTTGAGAATGAATTTTTATTTTGGTGCAAAACCTACCTTTGCACATTTCAAATAGCCACCCCAACCTTTCTTCCTTTCATCCCTCACATTTCACTTCCTCTCATGGTGCCTTGTTATCTCTAGGATAAATTTAGGTTCATCTTTAGGTTGACACCTCTTTGTCTTCCTCCCATTCAAGCTTAAGGTAAGTACTTCATTTTTTTCATCTTGCACACCTCTTTTGGTCCTTCATATAATTACCTCCCAAAGGGTACTTTTCATTTTTTAGAATCTATTCTAACTCTACATATCAGGGTGTATACACCTCACCTTGGACCTTGATGCTATCTAAAACTCTTATTTGTGATCTCTAAAAATCTCCTTCCCTTTGTGCATAAGCACTCATGTGGTCTTCCTTCATTTATCTCATTCTCCCAAATTGTGCACAAGAACAACTATGCTTTTGTTAGGATTTCTCTCCTATCTCATAATTTTTACATGTGATTATTATTATTAGTGGACACATATGATATATTGGAATATTTGGAATGATATTCACTTTGAATTCACTCATTGTACTCTCAATAACTAGGCCTCTCTTTGGTTTCTATTAGTGTGCTCCTCTTGCACACCTATCCCTTGAACACCCTTCTTCAACATTAGCTCACATTCTTCCATCATTTCATAGGGATATTCCATCATCTCATGAGACCATTTTTAGTCTTCATGATATTCACATGATAGAACCTCTCTTGTATGGTTTTTTAATATGATCGTCTCTTTCTTGCTCTGGCAAATTTTTTTTGTAGGTGCCTTCTTGTAGCTCTTGAGACTTCACCACCATTTGAGATCTTAGTAAGGATTCACTACTTGGTTTAGAAGTGTGAAAATAATATATTTCTTCTTACATACCCTTTCCTTGGCCCTCCATCTATTTCTCTCTTTGTAATCTATCTAACCCTTTATTAGTTTGCCACATAGCCTCTTCTATGTATACTCCACTCTCACGAAATCCCCTACATTTTTTAGTATGAAATGATGCTCAACATTGAAGACTCACTCCATGTTTTTCCTTGGGCCTCCTTTACTCGATAAGTTTTGTGCATCATATTTTGACTAACTTTTTGTGTAGCTCCAAGTCCTCAAGGGTTCTCTTTTGTAGGTCTCTCCTTTTTTCACTAAAAAACCTTTTCTTTTGACATTTTCTCTCCACCTGCTTTGTTTGATCATGCAGTGCTTGTAACATGAAGGTTGTCTATTTTATCTTCTTCAAGATCCATTCTTGTCGTTGGTTCTTTTCAAGTCACTCTTTATGCCCTCATTCTCTACCAGTCCATGTTTGATGGATAATAACTCTCTATGACACCTTATACTCAATACTCTTGGAAGATACTACCTTTCCCTAACTACCTCTTATCATTTATTCTATCTTTGCCCTACTTCAAGTTATTTCTCTACATTGGCTTCCTCCTTTCCATGATTCTTCCCATGCCCCATCTTCTTTTCTATGCTTGACCATAATAATTTTAGAAACTTAGTTTGTGCTTCAATTTCTTTCCAGTGTTCAAATGCATCCTTTCAATGATCTATCCATGCCTCCTTTCAAGTAATTTCTATAATATATTTGCCTCTTATCAATGATTTTACCTGTGCTACCCTCAACACATTGACTACCTCTCAGTTGGTGATTGGTCGGTGCTCCACCACAAAATTCACATGTATAATGAGCACCTCACATTCAATATTATCACTTATACAACACTTATACAACACTTATACAACTCTTGTAAGTTGCTCATAACCTTTCAACTTATTATGAAACATGCTACTACACTCTCCATCATAATCTTATCAGCTCATCCCTTTACCTTACTCTATTTCACTCTCTACCCAACCTATTTTTGTGGGGAGTGATGCTCCATTTATTACATCATGCTCAATGGTCTACTATATTTATCCCACTTCCCATGTCACCCCCTTTTCTCTCTACCCTTAAATTTATAATGGAGTGCTTGACCCCTTTACAATAATGGAGCCTTCATACTTCCATTTAAAATAGGGCCACAAGCATCTTTGAGCTTGTAGTTGTTGAAATCTAATTCTTAACACCATTTGTGTTGAAATTGTCAATCTTACTCAAATTACAATCAAATGCACATTTTAGGTCAAAATCCATAAAACACGCTAAATGGTTCAAACTTGTCATTTACAAGTGCCAATTTAGGTCAAAGTATCCCTAAATAGGGCAATATAATTTATGGGCTAGCTAACTTTGATCAATTCATTTTGAGTCAAAATGATGATTTCACTTTTTGTGCTTTGTATCACTCTTTTCTTCTAGTTCATTGGTACATGCCACATACCTTTGTTATTTGGTTTTGGCAACATCCTAAATGGGAATACAGGTCCAATGCATCTAACATCACCTTCTAGTTCCTCTCCAATAAAATTACAACCTAGTAATATGACTTTTTGATAATTTTGATTAATTGAGGGCCAATTTTGAAATAACTACATAAATGTTGATTAACATTGTTTAAGGCTAAATAATCCAAATCAAGAGCTTAAGTGGATTTTACATGAGAGTTATTGAATATTTATTTTTTAAAATTGATTACTATTAACTGCATCATCAGGTGATCTCATTTCTTGGGAAGACATCCCTAGGCCATAAATGCCATAGATATCAAGATTATGGGTCACCCATGCTTAGTTAATGCATCCCATGCCTCTTCAATGCCCCTTCTTCCAAGGTCATGATGAAGATAATTATGGATTTAATTCAAATATTAGGATTATCCATGGCCACACATCTAAATCTTGAGATGGACAGTCATGTTTGATTCTGACCAATCTCAAAAATCTATAATAGAGACGCCATGTACACCATTTCCAAGCTATTTTGGTGCAAGTTTATTATGCTCAACTATATTCAAATCTTGAATATTCCAAAGTTATAATGTTAAATTATTTCCACGATCCTTTACATTTGATCATTGATTTTATTTTCAAGCTTCATTGATAGGCTAGTTTAGTGATTTGGAATCATGAGCCTAGGTTTAATGGAGTGTTCTTGAGACATTGGAGGATTTTTCCACCATTGTTGACAAAGAAAAGGATGCTTTATCAAGGGAAAACATGTTTTTGAGCCACATGGGTATGGTGAATCCATTTGGGAAGGTAATATGGTGTTGCTTTATTTCATTTGTTTCTTGCTATCCTTTGTAATTCTCATAGGAATAGATAGGCTTGGTTAGTTAGTTATTTATGAATGTTTCATTATTTATGGACTAATGCTTGACTAACTTGATTTGTAATCTTCTCTACATCTTGTCATGCCAGGTGGGACTAGATGCATCTCACACCTAAATAAGATCACTTTGCAAAAATATCCATTTGGACCCTTAAAACTCATAAAAATTGATTTTTTTTCTTTATTTTATTATTTTTTTCCATGGTTTACATAGTAATTCATATAAGAAAGTGATACTGACATCGATTACCTGGCTTAACCAATGTTGGTTAGCAAAACCAACATCGATTAGGTCCTAGTTAGCTAAAGTAACCATAATTGATTGTAATAAATGACATCGGTCACTGTGTTTTTTTCCAAAAACATAGACCCAATAGATATTTTTCCAAATTTCATTATTTAAAGCTAAAAATAGCTTCAAATCTAAAGGACATGCTGACATTTTTACTATAGGAACAAGCTTTTTCTTTGATAAAAACATGTTTAAATCATCTCTTGCATGCTTAAAAATTAATTAGGAACTTTGTTTTGGTGTTTAACAAAGAATTTAATGTTTTGGTGAATGTTTTCAAATTTTGCAACTAAGACCAAGGGGTCAAATGAACACCACCAAATATTTTATTTGGGTTTAAAATTGGACACACTTGTCAATTCTTGTTTGCAATAATTGTTTACTTAGGTTTTGTTTGGCAAAAAGAGGAATGTTGCGTGTATGCTCTTCCATTTTTACCCTTTAGGGAACCCTTGGAATCAAAAGTGCCATTCCTATTACATATAGCCTAGTCCAAGGCTTAGAAAGAATGTCTCCTAAAGCACTCCCCAAAAACTCACAAAAGTTTGGGTGATCTTGAAAATGACCCTAAAGTCTTTCTATTTTATGCTTTCTTTATTTTCATGAAAACTTGGCTTGTGAGGGGGACGTCATTACCTCTCATGAGTTCTTTAGGGAAGCTTTAACCTGAGGTTTTACCTTCCAGCATTGAATTTATTTAACTCCTTTGGAGTTGCACATGAGATGTATCTACATTTGGACATCACACTACATTGAGTGAACAACAAGATATGGTGGTTGTAAAAAGGACTAGACCTTTTTATAACTAGCCAATGCCATGATCACTCAATTTCTATGCTTATATTTTGCATCATTTGACATTAAAGTCATTATGCAATTGATTCCCCTAGAACGATTGAAACCTTACTAGTTTAGTAGACCCCACTTTGCCATACCTTATCAATTTAGACTTAAGATGTTTGATTTTTATCATTAGCTTACTTGGTCTTGATTTGTGTCTAAAACTACTTGTTAACTCAATGAACTTAACTAAAACATATTGTACTCAATTTTCTTGAGCAAGGGAGGCGTTACACTATTCAAATGGAAAATTCATCTTCCCCTTGTTTAAATTGTTATAAAAAACTTTGTGTCATGTCATCCACTTTGGCATAGTCATGATACCAAATTGAGTCTAGATATTTTACCCAATGTGTTTAAATCCTTCATTTATAATCCACATTTGAAATTAAACCTTTCTAAGTTTTAAGGGTTGGTGTGTCAAAGTGGGTTCACCATTTGTGCACTAAGCTTGTTTTAACTTGGGTTCAATTTTCATTTGGATTGAAGGTCATTTATTAAGACTCAAAATCACATTAACATCTTGGTGGACTCAATTCATCTTGCATATCACTCATGCTTTAGGTCCTAGAACATATTATATCCTACTAGAATCATGTGGTGATGCTGTGGTGCCTATTTGGTCCTAGCTTTATACCTAGTGATTCGTGTATGTTTTTACATCTTGAGTTAGTTCATTTTGTCTTCTTCATAATTTGGAGAGATTTCCTATAGACTTCTAGGGTTAACTTGTCAAAGTTGAATCTAGATTTTACAGTGTGGGTGTATCACAAAGATCTAGGCTTTGGTGTACTAGTTTTCACCTTGGGTCTTTGAGTTACTTTACTCTCTTCCAATCTATGTGATTTCAACTTTACCAAAGGTTGAGTAAACTTGTGAAGCAAATATTCTAAATTGTACATGGTTTCAAACCACCCTCCCTTAAAGTCTCATTGTACCTTGGTTATTTTTTTTAAAAGGAAACAAAGTATAATTTGATTGGTTGTCAAACACTGGTCCAAAGTTAGTCAATATGCATAATAACTATTTTTAGACATGACTCAAAGGTTCACTCTTAGTGGGGCCTCTTATGGCCTTAGTTATGAAGATGAGAAATTTTATGATGGTCGAGATAACCCCATTGTTTTTTATGACATCCCTACAATATAAGGATTTAAAGATGATTACAATGAATATCAACCTCATGAAGATCAAGATGAAGCCCTTCTTAGATTGATAGAATTAGGTGCTAAAATACCTTCTAAATTTCATACAAAATAATTGCATACCTTAGTTATAGAAGGAGAACAATGATGGCAAGAGAAAGCTTTTGCACAAATAGACATACCTTCTTCCTCTAAAAAAGGAAAGGAAACACAAACAGAGTCAAAACCCACAAATCTAAATATTCTAGATAAGATTAAGATAATAAGTCAATGATATGCGAATCAACTTATAGTAGACATAACTGACTCCCTAGTTGCCACTTCAATTCACAATAATGCTTCAAAAGAAAAAGGAAATGTGGTTGAAAGTATGCAATAAATATTAGATGAAAACATTACCATAGTAGATCAAAGAAATCTAAATGAATAATTAAAGACACAATAGACCTTAGAATGTGTTACATTTGACACAAAACATACATTTTTCAATCATCAAGAACCTCTTGTTACTTTACAAATTCAAAAACCTAAACATTCAATTTGAATTGAGGAAATCCCTCAAGACAATTTAGCTAATTGTTTTCAACTAACCCAAAGATTGGTAAATAAACATAGAAATTTCCAAACTCAACAAAATACAAAACAACCAAATTCAGAGAATGTTTTATAATCCAAGAATCAATAGCCTATGTTCTCAACTCAAAGATTAAATCAAAACCAAGTCACGGATTGAAAGGTATACGCTCCCTATAGATCCAGACAAAACCAAGGGTACATTCCACCCCAACAACAATAAAACTAGGGGCTCATTCCACCCCAACAACATCTTATCCAATCCATAAATGCACCAAACATTCAAGAATGGAATTCTATGAAGGAAATTATCCAAATATTGGAGATGAATAATAGAGTCAAAAATTAAAAATTTGATGAGATATGCCCATATCCATTTGATTTATCTATTCTCCAAAACCCCTTTCCACCTCATTTTGAGGCACCCAAGTTTAACAAGTAAAAATGAAAAGGAGATCTATGTGAGCACATACAAGTATTATACATCTTATGTCAAGAGGTTGCTTACAATAATGAGTACTTATTACGACTATTTTCATGAAGTTTAGCAGGACAAGCTCTTGATTGTCTACTTAAACTACCCAAGGGATCACTTGTGGATGAGAACAAATTATCAAAAAAGTTCATTAACCATTTTTCATATAACATAGAACATGAATTGACCATTTTTGACTTATACAAAGCCAAAAAATTTGATGGTGAAAGTTTCACTACATATTTGCAAAGGTAGAGAGCATTGGCAGGCCACTTTCAACACAATTTACCAGACAAGTAGTTGGTTGATATATTTGCATAGAATTTACATCCTAAAGTTGTGCATAATCTACAATTATCTTGTGCTAACTCATTTAAATAAATTATTTACAAAGGAGTGTAGATTGAGAAGGCTCTTATTGTTAGGGGCCTTGTTAATAATTTTGTACAAGGTCAAGTGTCTAATTAGACTAAATCACCAACTCAAATAGTTATGTACTAAGGGATTTAACTAAAATAAGAACATGGTTGGAAATGGGGTAACAAAAACAAGACATGTATAAATGGTATAGGCTATGCCTCCCTTAAATGTACAATTAACCTCCCCAAATCCACTACCTACTTTATGGAGACAATCTCCACGAAGGACATTCCATAACAATTTTAGAGCCTTCAGCAAGTTAGGAGAATCAATTGAAATAGTGTTATAAAAGCTCATTATAGCTAATTTAATTATATGGCTAGTATTATCGCCATTTCCTCAAGATTAGCCAAAATTAGATTGGTAAAAAGAGAATGAGTGGTGTAACTTTCATCATGTTACTAGTCACGGTGCATATCATTGCATTTAATTACGACATATTATTGAGGACTTTATTGAAAGTGGTGAACTAGCTATTAAGTTGGCCCCTAATTAGGACATAAATTAGGATATGGGAATCTACAAAGACCCCTTTCCTCAACATGATCCTCCAACACCAAGAAATAATCAAAATAATCATAATCAAGGATCGAGGTAGAATTAGAACCAACAATAAGGTTAGAATCCTAATGAGCATAATCGAGATCATAATCCACACACTAATAATGTGGCTTATAATAATGTACCTTATGACTATAATAATACTATGGGATGCATTTTTTCAACCCACATTTCCACTATTACTGTGAAGCCACTTGTCCAATCTTGTATTCCTTGTAACACAGGACCCATCATTATAGGGTCAGCACCCTCTCCCCCTAATAATACCATGTCGATTTCACATCATCATGTTACTACTCCATTTTCATAAGTTACTAATCTTGAACAATAATACCATTCTTCCAATTATAAAGGCTCCTCAGTGACCCAATTTTTTTCTAATACAGTTAATTGCATGTGTGTCACCATCCAAGGCCCTTTGCCTTCCTCTCCTAATAATAATAACTCCTTGCCACCTCTAGGTTGTGTAGTTGCAACAAGATGCCCATGAGTTACCATCCAGGGCCCTTCACCCACTTCTTTCCATAAACCCTATGAGAACATTATGCTAATGATTTCAAAGCTGAATACCATCTTAACAAAGACTAAACTAGTACAATCAATAGTTTAAAGGCCTTATAGTCTAATGGATCAATTAGATAAAACCTCTACACAAATTTCCATATTAAAACTCTTATGGACATCTGATGCCCATAGAACCATCTTCAACAAACTTTTATAGGAGTCTATTATGCCTAGTGATATAAACCTTGATCATTTCCAGAACTTAGTTGGATATTTGTCTTCATTTTGGCAAATTACATTTGATCAAAAGGACATGTCCACCCTTGGCCCAAACCACAATAACCCACTATGCATTGAGATAATAATTATGGATCACATGATCAAGTGGGTTCTTATAGATAATGGTTCAAGGCTAAACATCATATCTCTTAAATTAGTACGATCATTGGGTTACATGGTTAAAGACATTCAACCATAAACTATTACAATCAAGGCTTATGATAACATTGAGAGGGAGTCATCTGATACAATTTGGTTACCAGTCATGGTTGAGTCTATTTATCATCACACATTATTTCATATTATGGATATTGAGCTTCCTTATAAAATACTTCTTGGTCATCCTTGGATCCATGAATTATAGGTAGTTCCATCTACTCTTCACCAATGTCTTAAGCTTCCTCATGATGGGATCAAGGTTAATATTCCCACTGATCAGTAGGCCTACCAATACTGCAAACATCTTAAAGTAAAGTTTCATAATTATAACTGTTTCTTAGGTTTGGAATTCATTGAAAAGAAAAATAATGCCATTATTTCTCATCCATCACCATCTAATTATATATACCCTAGTGTTCTAACTTCCACTTCAGCCGATCTATTTCCTATAGCTTTGGCCAAAAAGGTTATTATTAAAGATACATGCATTTCCATGTACCATCTAAAGGATGTCTTCCATATTAAAAAATTACCAAAATACCTTAAAATAGTTGGTAATCCTAAAACTTCCCAAACTCCTAATAGACCCGATCAGATTTGGCAACCAAAGAATAAATAACCAAAACCTCTTGTGGTTTTTGTACCTGCAATTGCACCAAAGAAAGATCGAGAGGCATTTACTAAAAGAGATTGGCTATATTCTAAAGGCCTTGATAATTATTTTTAGAATCCAAAGTATCATATCCTTAATAGGATAATGGATCATCTTGACTATATAGGCCTTGGCCCACAGGTGCAATGAATTTTAGAACCCTTATCAGCTAGAGTCATCAATTGGAATCATGGTCTCAGATTTAAACCATCAGAGGATGACCTCATAAAATTTGATAGTGACTCTTTATAAGTGACTAATAATGAGACTCCTAGTAGTGACACAATGCCCCATTATAGCCTTTTTGATGAGCTTACTGAGTCAAATTTGTTTGATTCAAATGCCCTATTGACCATTACACTTATTGGGGCTTCTCGTCCTAAAGCAAAAATTTGTCCTAGTGATGCTTCCCTTCCTAAAGCAGGACATCATATCTTTACCATTGGAGCTTCCCATCCTGAAGCAAAAACCCATCCTAGTGGTGCTTCCCTTCTTGAAGTAGGACATTATATCTTTACCATTGGTGCTTCTCATCCTGAAGCAAACCCTCACTGTAACCTGTGCCTTTGCCATCCTGAAATCATAGATTAGGATCAACAAAATTTGGTCATACACCTCGATGAGTTTCAAAATGAAGAATCAATTGTATAATACATAGGCCTATGAGATGCATTCCCCATTGGTGATCATAAGCAAGGTTTTTATTTTTCATTAAATTCTTCTACATACTTTAGAGAGTAGGCAAAATTTCTTGGTCATAATAAAGAACAAACATCAAGATCTTCAGGAGAAAACCTCTTTGAGGCACTTGTTGATTAGGGAAAAATTAAAGAAAAAGACAAGCCTTTGAGTGAAGAATTATTTCAAGGGCTCCCAAGCAAAAAAGTTTGCTCATCCCCTCAGGATGTAGAAAGTCCATATAGCCTAAGTTCCATAGCTAGCACAAGCATCTCTTTAGAATAACATCAAATATTTGAGCATATTTCTTGAGTTTCTAGAGGTTTTTACCAATTGGCCTTTACTTGAGAAGATAGATTTTGATTCTTCATATTATCCAAATCTTTGGGAGGAACAATAAGAAGATATAGTAGAGGAAGATGATCATGACCATACATTGCCTACAATTCTAGAAGATGGATCCAAACTCCTTATGGAGAGCATAATAGAAGTGAATTTGGGAACCCATGAGGATCCCAAAAATGTTTATCTTGGAGCTTCCCTTACTAATGTAGAATGTGAACATATCATATCCATTCTTAAGGATTATATATATATATATATATATATATATATATATATATATATATATATATATATATATATATATATATATATATATATATATATATATATATATATATCTTTGCATGGGAATACTCCAACATGCCAAGCTTAGACCCAGATTTAGTTGTGCATCATCTTGTTATTCACCCTAATGCTAAACCAATCAAGAAAAAGTTGAGAAATATGCATCCATGCATCGCCCTTTTGGTTAAGGCTAAGTTGGAAAAGTTTTTAGGATCTAATTTTGTCAGACCACTAGACTACTCTGAATGGATTTCTAACATAGTACCAATGAGTAAAAAGACCCCAAGCATATGCATTTGTAATAATTTTCATGATATTAACAAAGCATGTCCCAAAGATGATTTTCCTTTACCCAACATTGACATGATTGTTAACTCAACTGCTGGGTATGAGATTTTATCCTTAATGGATGGATTTTTTAGTTATAATCAAATCAAGATAGACCCTAGAGATCAGCATAAGGCCATGTTCACCTCTCTATGGGGGAAATTCTATTACCAAGTCATGCCATTTAGTTTAAATAATGCTAGAGCCACATATCAACATGTAATGACTATAATTTTCCATGACATTGTCAAGGACTATGTTGATGATATACTAGAAAAATCAAGAATAAGAGCTAGACACCCTGACATTCTATGAAGAATATTTGAGAGACTTCGTGCATATAAAGTCCACTTGAATCCAAAGAAATGTGTCTTTAGAGTCACATCAAAAAAATTTCTAGGGTTTATTATATCATAATGAGGGATTGAAGTGGACCCTGCAAAGGTCAATGCTATTATGGAAATGCCTCCACCAAACAATCTTAAATAATTGTGATGTCTACAAAGTAAGATCTAGTCTATACACAGGTTCATTTGTCAATTGGCAGATAAGTGCCACACATTTACCCACCTTTTAAATAAAGGGGTAACATTTCAGTGGGATGAATATTTTCAGATAGCATTTGAAAAACTTAAAACATACTTGACCAATCCACTAGTCTTATGACCTCCAACACAAGGAAAGCCATTATTTCTTTATATATAAGCCACATAACATGCACTGGGGGCACTTTTGGATTAACATGATGATCATGGTAAGGAACACATGGTTTATTATTTAAGCTACACATTGGTAGCCTATGAACATAATTATATTCCTATTGAGAAGGCACATTTAGCTATGGTGTTTGCCACTCAAAAATTGTGACATTATATGCTAAATAACAAAACTATTATTATCACCAAGGTAGATCCTCTCAAGTTCCTTTTATCTAAATTAACTCTTTAAGGATGCATGGATAAATGGATTATGCTCCTCAATTAGTTTGATATTGAGTACCAGAATCAAAAGGTAATCAAAGGACAAGTTCTTATAGATTAACTTATAGAATCTCCTATTATGGCCATACAACCTCTCAACTTTGACCTTCTAGATGATTCTATCATGATGATAGAACAAGCATCACAAGAACTTAAATAGTGGATGCTCTATTTTAATGGATCCTTAAAATGTTGAGGGTTTGGAGTAGGCATATTGTTGATCACACCACAGGGGGAATTGATCCCCAAAGCATTCCATATACAATTTTAGTGTACAAATAATATGGCTGAATATGAAGCATTGGTTGCAAGGCTCCATCTTACCATACAGTGGGATACTCATATTTTAAAGGTCTATGGAGATTCATAGTTAATCATCAATCAAAAAACTAACCAAAATCAAACAAATAATGATAAGCTTGTTCCTTATAAGCAAATTATTGATAACATCAAAACACATTTTAAAACTCTACAGTTTGAGCAAGTTCTATGAATCAACAATAGATCTGTCAATGCCATGACAATGATTGGTTCCATGATTCAAATACATGGCACTGCTAAAGATTATTAGTTTTTGATTAATAATTTCTTCAACCAACAAATATTCTATCAGATTTTGAGAGGGTATTCACCATTTTTGATCCTAATCCCTCACCTGAGCTACCATGGTACAAATATTTTTATAACTATTTATATAGCCATGTATTTCCCACTAACCTTTCCAAAAAACAAAAAAAATTATTCCTTCATCATTTAACATGTTATATCCTCCTTGGAAACATGCTTTATCACAAAGGCTATGATGGAACACTTCTTATTTGTTTATCTTTGGGAGAATCCAAGATGGCACTAGAGGAGGTTCATGAAGGAATGTGTGGGGCCCATACCAATGGTGGAGTCCTAAAAATAAGCTCCTTAGAATAGGCTATTATTGGTCCAAAATGGAGATAGATGATTTTAATTATGTAAAAAAGTGTGTTCCTTATTAGCAACATGGAAACTTGATACATGCACCTTCCTTACCATTGTAGCCAATTACAACACCATGACTGTTCTCAACATGGGGTCTTGATCTCATTGGGAAAATTAACCCAACATCTTTAGATGACCATAAACACATTTTGACTACAATCGAGTACTTTACCAAGTGGATTGAGGCCATTCTTCTCACTTATGTTACCAGTAAAAAAAATAGCCAAATTCATTCATTACCATATTGTCTATCGATATGGCATCCCAACCCATATTATATTTGATAATGGTGGATCCTTTGTAAAACAAGATGTGAAATCTCTTTGTGCAAAATTCAAAATAAAGCACAAGAAATCCACTTCATATAACCCGCAAGGCAAAAAACAAGCTGAGGTGTAAAATAAAACCATTCTAGCCATCTTAAAAAAGATTGTCAATGATATTGGCCACAATTGGCACTTGAAACTTTTTCCTACCCTCTGGGCTTATATAACTAATCATCACACCCCAAATAGAGATATTCTGTACTCCCTTATTTTTGGCACTAAAGCTATCATCCTGGTCGAGATTGAGATCCCATCATTAAGAATATCATTGGAGCATATTGAAGATAATGAAGACTATAGAGCCTCACGACTACAAGAACTAGAACTTCTTGATGGTAAGAGTTTGGCTATCTTAGAAAACTTACAAGTATATCAGAATAGATTGTGGAGAAGATACAACAAACACTTTTTCTCTCAAGAATTTGAGATTGGTGACTTAGTTCTAAAAGAGAACCAAAAGAACATGAATGTTGAACCCAAAAATAAAGGCACATTTTAGCCTAATTGGTTAGGATCGTATATTATCAAAATGAAATATGTATTAGGAGCATATCGACTGGCTAAACCTAATGGTGAAGAAATTTTAAATCCCATGAACATCATACACCTTAAGAGGTTATATGCATGAACAAATTTGAACCATTATTTATAAGACCCCTAACTTGGGGAAAACTTGTGTAGTCATAATTTTATCCCACCCTTTTATCTTATCTTGAACACATTTTATACTACCATGGTCCACTTTTCATGAATCTTGACAGTAAGGGCTTTGAACCCTTGGCACTCTGAACACATTCTTCATCTCATTCTAGATTGCTCTCTTCAAGAAGCATATTCCTTGTTTTGTCTAGGACATGTTATAAGCTTGAACATTTTTTGTCCCTTAACTAACTATGATCTCGATTATGTCTCATGAACATTATGATCATCATCAACAATATTTCTACAAAGCAATTCAGCTAGGATAGTCTTATGCAACTTTAGATAGGTGAATAATCACATCTTCTTAGTACAAGTATTTTCTACTCTTTCTTATTTTATCAAAAACCTCACTCTCACTGATTTTCAAGCATGGACCATTGTAGCCATATTAACTATTTTATTGGAACCTCTACTCTCAATACATGCATCTCCTCGACTAGATGGTCCCACCTTGTGTATATTTTATCCCAAAAACACCAAAAACATTATAAATACTTTGAAAATATCAAAAACATCATAACATGATCCAAAAAAGAATAAAAACATTGTCTCATACTTCTATATATTTGTAAATTCTCATTCCACCATCCGACACTCTTGCCATTTTACGAACAACTATTAAGTTTAGATGCTCTCACTATTTTGTGAGCAACTATTAAGTTTGGATACTCTCACCATTTTGTGAGTAATTGTTAAGTTTGAATACCCTCATCATTTTGTGAGCAACTATTAAGTTTATTATGCTCTTGCCATTTTATAAGCACAAAAACACTAGTTCATTTCATCTTATCCCATGCACTTGCCATTTTGCAAGATCTTTTTTCTCATCTCATCAGCTTCTTGTTTATAAAACCATTCCATTTGTTTGTTGTATCTTCCATTTATTCTCTAAATCATGCTGGTCTAATCATCATTTTTATTCTATCCCATTTCTTAGGAGAACTACATTTGGCTTGAAGTTCATGTTAGAACATGCATCTATGGAACTATGTAGGTAGCATCCACTTTTCTGATATATCAAGAGTCAACTCAGCCAACCCCTTCCTTTTCTTCTCTTCCCCTATTTCTTCTATCATTGTTCCTATTTAATTAGGGAACAATTATCATTATTATTTGTTATGATGTGGTGGAAAGTAATGTCTCTACAACACATGTATGAACATTTATCTTTAAACCACACTAACTTGGTTTTTGTTTGTGTGTGTTTCATTGTGTTTTCTTGGTGTTTTATTATGCTTTTGCACCTCTCCTTTTCTCTTTTTATTACTTCTTATCTCCATTCTTGGTCTTGTGTTTCCTTGATTATTTTTTCTTATCTCTTTTATGTTTTGTAACATCTTAATAATTCACATGGATCTCGATTGTTTATATATTGATCCTATGTTATTATGTTGTTCTTGGACCATTTTGTTTATTTGATTGTTGTTGGTGTTTTTTTTAATTTGATTTTGCATTTCTCTTTTATGTTCAAGAATGCCTTGATGGTCCACATGGATCTTGATTATTCATATCTTGGTCTCATGTCATTAAGACATTTTTGTCGTTTGTTTTTAAAACATTTTTGTTCCTACTTAAGTCTTGATTGATCATAACTTGATTTCAAGTTAGGTTCATTTATGTTTATCTTTTTCTTTGTTTTTGCTTTTTTGTTTAAATGTAAATCACTGTAACTCTGGTTTTGGTCATTATTTTACCATCATCTTTAGTTACAGATATTCACATTTAAACCAACTCAATGTAATTAGAATCTTATTTCATTCTAAGTTATTCATACTTATGATGCCTAATTTATTTTGTTATAGCAAGGAATTTGTGCTCAGCTCTCAAACTCTTAACGTCAACATTAGCTCCAATGAATGATTCTCAAGAACACTTTACAAAACCTAGGCTGATGATATGGAATTAGGCTTCTAGGTAGTATGCATTTTAGGCTTCTTTGTCTCTACTTAGACATGCATCTCTTTGCATACATTGTGAGTCTAATCAATTCTTGGTCATTTTTCATCATTCCTCATTCCATTCTCTCCCAAACTTCGGTGAACTATATTGGCCTAAAGTTTATGTTAGAACATGAGTCTATATAATTATGTAGGTAGCACTCAATTTATATTAAGGTTAGCTCAACTATCTCCATTCTTCTTTTCATCTCTCTCATCACTTTGTGCATTCTCATATGCTTGGTTTTATATGGCTTTTTAAGTCATTCAACCATCGCATGCACATTAGTACTCACTCACTTTAACCTATCTTTTCATTTTTATCCTTGAGCTATTTTTACTTCATAATTGCCCATGCTGGGGCCCAACATCTGAACCACATCTAAATCAAATTATCTCTACAAGGGAAAAATCATTCTTTATTCTTTATCAATGATCAAGACTCACTCTACTAGGGTAAAACTATTTTATCATGATCACATCTACTTGATTGGAGTACTTCTTATTATCTTCTCTTTGGAGACCTCATTTTAGTGGTGTTTCCCTTCTTGAAGTAGAACATAATCACTTTTATTTTAATTCCAATCTTTCCACATTAAAGCTCATGATGGCAATATTTTAGTGTGCAACTTGTCTCGAGATTGATCAATGTTATAAGTGTGTAGCTTGTACTCTCAAATTGGGTACATTTACAGTGTGTCCCTCGCATTCATGGATTGCATCTTTCCCATTACCCCCATCTTTGGGGCCTATTATACCTCTAATTATATTTTTATCATTGATGGTAATCATGTGTCCAAGCATTAACTCATCTGGATGTGATCTATTCCATGGGTTAACCTCTCACTTTCTCTCTCTTTTTAAGAGTTCATCCTTCTCTTTCATCCTAGTATGTCCTCTTGAGGGGGCATCATGGGTCTATTCCAATTTCTTCTTGACAACTCTTTTCTTTGAAAATATTTTTATTCACTTGAATGTCTCACTATGCCTTTTCAAATAGGGGTAAAATGTAGACATCCAATTCCTAACACCATTTATGTTGAAATTGTCAATCTTACTCAAATTGCACTTAAATGCACATTTTAGGTCAAAATCCATAAAACATGATAAATGGTTCAAAATTATCATTTACAAGTTCTAATTTAGGTCAAAGTATCCCTAAATAGGGCAATGCAATTTATGGGCCAACTAACTTTGACTAATTGATTTTGAGTCAAAATGACAATTTTGCCTTTTATGGTCTGGATCACTCTTTTTTCCTTAATGGAAATATGGTTCCAACGCATCTAAAATCACCTTATAATTCTTCCCAAGTCAAATTACAACTCATTAATATTATTTTTTGACCATTTTCATCAATTGAAGACCAATTTTCAAATAATTGCACAAATGTTGATTAACCTTATTTAAGACTAATTAATCCAAATCAAGAGCTTAAGTGGATTTTCCATGAGAGTTGTTGAATATTTATTTTTGAAAATTGATTCCTATTAACTACATCATTATGTGACCTCATTTCTTGGGAAGACATCCCTAGGCCATAAATGCCACACATATTAGGATTATGGGTCACCCATGCCTAGTTAATGCCTCGCATGCCTCTTCAATGCCCCTTCTTCCAAGGTCATGATGAAGATAAATATTGATTTAATTCCAAATATTAGGATTATCCATGGCCACACATCTCAATATTGAGATGGATATTCATGGTTGATCCTGACCAATCTCAAAAATTTATAAATAGAGAGGCCATGAACATCATTTCTAAGCTATTTTGGTGCAAGGTTATTATGCTCAAATATCTTCAAAGCTTGAATATTGCAAAGTTATAATGTTAAATTATTTCCACAATCCTTTGCATTTTATCATTGATTTTGTTTGCAAGCTTCATTGATAGGCTATTTTAGTGATTTAGAATCATGAGCCTAGGTTTTATAGAGTGTTCCTGAGACATTGGAGGAGTTTTCCACCATTGTTGACAAAGATAAGGATTCTTGATCAAGGGAGAACATGTTTTTGAGCCACATGGGTATGGTGAATCCATTTGGGAAGGTAATATGGTGTTGCTTTATTTCATTTGTTTCTTGATATCCTTTATAATTCCCATAGGAATAGATAGGCTTGGTTAGTTAGTTCTTTATGTATGTTTCATTATTTATGGACTAATTCTTGACTAACTTGATTTGTAATCCTTTCCCTCTCTCTCTCTCTCTCTCTCTCTCTCTCTCTCTCTCTCTCTCTCTCTCTCTCTCTCTCTCTCTCTCTCTCTCTCTTCAGTCCCTTTATTTTTCAATTGAGTTCTTCTCATAGTCTAAGCCTTCTCTAAATAGTCTTTTACCTTACCGAATCTCATTCCACCCAATAGTCACTTAATGTTGTCCTAGTCCCTCCTTTTATAGTTATTCACTACTACATCAGTGTTATGTCTACCATAAAATGGTGGAAAATTTTACTTAGTGGGTTTGGTGTGAACTTGTAGTCATAATTCTAGGTGTAGTAAACCTTTTATGGACCCTGAGCCATGTATAACTAACAATTGTCAAATCATATCCATGCTAGTAAATTTTCATGATTATCCTTTTGAAACATGAAATCTAAAATGTGTATCCTCAAATCATCATTATGTAAAATCTATAAAACTCAAAATATGATTCTTGATGTTCCTCCCTTATCAAATGATATTGGATAACTATTGCATATAACCTTGTCTGAAAGGATAATACTCTAAGTCATAATATACATACTCTATTATTACTTATCGTGTGGGTGAGTAATTGCTGAGCTAGACCTAAAACCATTAATAACCATTCAAACTCGCCATTTATTAAGTATTCAAGCCTCTATGAGTATTGGTACATTACTCATTGAGGCTTGAGTACTAGTAGAACCATGTGCAAAATTCTTTGTAAAATCGCATTATATTTTTTTAATAAATTTAAGTTTTTTTAAAAATTTGTCGAATAATGGTGAGTGGTGATTGAATAATCATTGAGTAAACTTTTTTGGAGTTGAGTATGCAAATTATGATCTAAATCATCAACACAAAATACTTGGTAATTATATACACACACACACACACACACACACACACACACACACACACACACACACACACACACACAAATTGGTTTTCATCGCAAGCCTTTGCTAAGCCACACTTTTGAGTTTTTGACATACATCTAAAGTGGACAATTGTAGGCTAAAAATACCTTATTAAATAAACAAGTTGGGGAAAAATTCAATATCCATGTCCTCAAGTACATAAATCCTTAAAGATCATCATGTTTTAAATAACAAGCCTCTTCAATAAAAAAATAATCACCCAACTCAAAAGAAGCTTGATAACTATCATCAATAAAATCATCATCATAAGTGCCCCAATAGGAATAAAAAATAATGGGTACTTATTCAACATCAAAGGAGATAATATCAAAATCTTCAACATGAAGCTCCAACTGATCACATAATATATCAACAATCTTATTGACATGTGTGAATAATAAGTGGATGCATAAACATCATCCATGGGAGTTAGGTTCAACTCTGCAATCTGCTCAACAATGTATCACTCATCAAATAGGCTAAAAGACATCTCAAGAATAAGATCATCAACATCAATACTAGAATTTGGATTTGTTTAATTAGGCTAAACAAGACCTATAAAAATTAACCTCATCAATATCAAAGGAACCAATCTCAATAACAACATGATCAATAATAACATCACAACTAGATACATCATCACCATCATCAAGAGTGGTTGTGACTCATTCTTAGAATTTGGAAAATAAGCGAACTTTGGATCGTTATCTTGAAGAATTACAGACTCTATATGTGGATCTAAATGATAATAGTGATCATTTGAATGGGTATGTTGACCACATGATATATAAGGATGTAGGTGAAATAAATATCTAGAGATATGACTTAGACGTACACAATGAAAAAAAAGTTTGGACTTCATTGGATTTTGTAGAAGGTCATTTTTCTTAGCTTGATAACTTGGAGGTTTTAGACTTCACATGATTGACTAATATGTGAAGAATCAACTTGAAATTTGTTCATAAGACCACTAATTACAAATTTGATGTCTTTAAAGTACCTTGGAATATGAAAATAAAAAATCCCATTAAATGTAGGCCAACACAATGCCTTTTGGGTTTCATTATCTCTCAAATTCAAATAAAATGTGTAAACTCGATTAAAGGGGTATCAATAGGTATTTTATCCATAAATGAGTTATCCTTTGTTTGACCAAACCTAGGTTTATAAACATTAGATTCAATATATTTTAGCTTGACATTAGACATAGTATGATTTTAGGCACTAGAAGATGGTGCATCAGGTTTGAGCACAACAACCATAAAGCATGAAGCTCCCCTAGGGTGAACATTCGTCTCATGAGGACCAACATACATAAAAGATAAATCAAGGTGGAAGTGTTTGCTAAAAAAATACAATATGATAATGGATAAAAATAATAATCAAATCAAAGGAATGAAAACCACAAGCAAATCATGTTTGTTATAATAATTGACAAAGGATTAACTGCACATTCTCAAAAAAATCATAGGTATAAAGCTAAGGAGATTTTCCTTACCTATGTTTTTATAGGGAAGCCCATGCAAAAAATGTTATAAAAATAACCATAAACAAATGGGGACCTTTATTGATCACAACCAAGCATGCTCTATTAAGCCTTTAGACATCACTTATATGACTACTTTTCATCCCAAAGCTAAAATTCACTCTTGCCCCATCTAAGTGCCAATCCCTTATTTATCGATGAGATTATAACACTTCCAATAAATGGTATGGGATATAGTAGTCTAAATCCTCAGACCCATTATTTTGCATTAGAGGGCCCAAGATGGTCATGCAGAGTGTAACATAATAATATACTATGTTATAATATTTTGGTTTGTTATTATTGTGTTATAATAGAGTAACACAACATAATAATTCTCTTATATTCAACATAATTGGGATAGTACATGCATATAATAAACTAAAAGATTGAGAAAGAGAATTCATGTGATAATAATCTAAGGATGAGAATTGTACTTGTTTATTTTAGGTGGAATGGAACAATTATTATAAACCTAAGTGGAGGATTTACTTTTCTCAAAGTTGGATATGATTATATATATAATTATCATTCTAGTGCAAAACATACATTGAATTGTAGTACAAAGGATAGTGCATGCATCATCCAAGTTGTGCTTGGATCATTTTACCTCACTTGAGAAGTGATGAGCCTAATCATGTCTTCAATGAACTATGAAAATAGTTTAAAGTTGTTGGATGTTGGTCCACTTAGCCTAATTTTCATACTATCCAACCTTGACAACTTTAAACAATGAATGTGGGTCTTGAAAAGTGCGTATAGTTTTAGAAGTCTTAATAAACTAGTCTTTTAAAATCCAAGTGTAAATAATGTTGAACTATGAAGGCATAAAATATGCCTTGAGAAGCTCAAGATTGAAAATTAGGTGTAGGGCTAAGCACACAAAATTCATCTCCTCAACTACACATCATATGATGTAGGAACCATACCATAATTCTAATGAGGACCTTTGAAGTGGATTATATGTAAATGCAACTGATCCTTATCACTAATTTTGAATGTAGACACAAAATGCACATCATTTTTATATTTATACTTTTTATAGCTGGCAAGTTAGGATGTGTTGTACTTACTGATGGACCTCTTTCACCTGTGAAGATGAATAAGAGCTCATGAGTGTGCCATATGAGATGTTGATAGGGATATTTTCCTAATACCCAAGAATTTTTTGAAATGAACTATTCCAAATAAAACTATCCAAAGGTTTGTTGTAATCATGTTGAATATGTGGCAAACTGTCATTCCATGTGCGGGTGCATGTTGTACACATGCAACAAATGGATAAGAGTTTGGTTTCAAATTCCAATTAAAGGTAATGTTATCCTTGAAAATTTTAACCATAAAATCACACTAAATATGAGACTAAAAATATAAAAGCACACTTGTATTGATCATTCTTGAGGAAGGACAAAGATTACACACACCAAACTCACTTCTTCTCCTTATGAACTTAACACAAGAGAATATTGACAACCATAATCCTTTTTTGGGCTGAACACTCTTCTTTGTTCTTCTAGGCTTCTAACCTTAGCACCCACAATCTATTATAAACCTTGGAATGAATCTTGGAATCCCCTTTGATCTTGAAATGCTCAAAATGGGAATCTGAACAATTTTGGGTCATTCCTGGGAGTCTTCAAAATTAAAGTTATAGCCAAAATATTGGGCCAAAATTTTCATTTCGAATCAACAAGTAGGGACAAAACTAAAATCTCCATAACTTCAAATTAAAAAAATTCTCAAAGATCATCATGTGTTTAATAATGAGCCTCTTAAGTAGGAAAATAATGACTCTGCTCAACAAACATCTAAAAGATCTCATTGAGAACATAATCATCATAAATGTCCTAATAGGAATGAAAACTTATAAGTACTGATTCAATTTTTAATGGAAACAATAACAAAAATATAAATAATAGTCTCCAATTGGTCATAAAACATATCAATAATCTTGTCAACATGTTAACAAGAAGTACTCTTAATCATAAACATAATATACTAGGTACTTGTATATACAGATGCACAACTTAATGATGCACTTATGAATTTCCATTACAAGTCTCTTTTAATCCACCCTTTTTGAGTTTTTAAGTTACAACTCAAGTTCACAATTGTTTTCCAAAACTACCCTAACAAATCAACAAACATGGGGAAAAATAAAATCTCCACAACCTCAAATACACAAAATCCTCAAGTATCATCATGCATTGAATAAATAGCCTCTGCAATAGAAAAAAGTCATGTTGCTAAAAACACATTTGACAACTCTTGTTGAGAACATAATCACTATAAAATGCTTCAATGGGAATAGGAAATCATAAATATTGAATCACTATTCATGGAGACAACATTAAAATCCTTAATAGGAAGCTCCGATGGATCACAAAAGATATCAATAATCTCGTCAACATGTGAATTAGAAATGGATGCATAAACATCATCTATGGGAATGAGGTTTAACTTTGAAACATGTTTTGTAAAGTATTACTCATTAGAGAGACCAAGAGACATCTCAAGAAAAATAACATCAACATTAAGGATAACATTCGGTCTAGTATAATTAGGGTCAACAAGATCTATAAAAACCAAGTTTATCAACATCATATGAATCAAGGTCAACATTAACTTGATCGATAATAGCATCATGACTAGACAAATCATCATCATCATTAAGAGTGTATTATACTCTTGTATAGGATTTAGACAACAAACAAACTTTAGATCGCTATTTATAAGGATTATGGACTCTATTGGTGGATCTCATAGGTAACAATGAGCGACTAATTGGGTATGTTAACCACATGATATACAAGGATATAGATTAATGTAATAGTAAGAGGTATGACCTAGACGTACATAATTAGAATA
The DNA here is from genome assembly GCA_037957365.1 of Torreya grandis. Lineage (NCBI taxonomy): Eukaryota > Viridiplantae > Streptophyta > Pinopsida > Cupressales > Taxaceae > Torreya > Torreya grandis. Next base: position 744,598 of record JARHVA010001577.1, read on the forward strand.
AGTTTGGAACTCATTGGATTTGGTGCAAAGTGATTTTTGTCTACTTCACAACTTGGAGATTTTTACTTCACATGATTGATCAATAGGTGAAGTCTTAACTTGAAATTTGTTCATAATACCTTCAGTTACAAATTTTATGGGTTTGGAATAAACCCACTATGCCATTAAACCCTAGGTTAACATAATTTTTTATTTGGTATCATTATATCCCAAACTTAGACAATTGGTATGAACATTTATTTTATTGACAAATGGTTTAGACTTTATTTGAACAACCACAGGTACAAATAATAGATTTAGTAGCTTTTGGCTTGACATTATAGACAACATGATTTTGGGCACCAGTGGGTGGTATAAAAAATCAATGTGAGGTGGAAGAATATTGTTACAAAATATAATATGAAAATGCATGAGAATAAGAAGCAAGTCAAAGAAATAAAAACCCCAAGCAAACCATATTTGTCATAATCATTGACCAAGGAGTAATTGTACATTCCCAAAGGAATCAGATCTATTTGGTAGCATACTTCCAACCTATATTTAGAATCTCCATGGGTTTAAAAGTAGTGCAGGGGAACCCTTCTCTTTGCTTCTCCTTAAAGATATTAGCATTTCATGGTGAGAATGTAACGCCACCTAAGGCATTCCTTGATTCCTTTGTAACATGTCTTATACTGCCATTGTAAATGATATATCCTTAGATCATAAATTGATGCCCTAATTTGATATATATGTGCCTCGTGAAACCACACAAAACCACCCTCCTCCATATTTATACGTCATTAGATATTTATCTTATTTATGGCCAAAACATGTGGCTTGATCTTTTATCACTAATCAAAGATAAATTATTTTTATTATTATTCAATTTAAATTTTATTAATGTTATCAAAGTTTGATAGATTTCCTTTAGTGGTGATGCCTTCATAATTTGAGTATCATTTTAAAAACTTGAAGCACATTTGAATTCTTTGACTTTCACCCATGTCCTTGGATCAACATAATTTTATTGCTCTTTTTGGGTGAATTTTTCCTCTAATTTTTTTTATATTTAATAAAGAGCATTAAGAAAAAAATGATTGTATTGCTTACATAATTGTTATTTTATCTAATGTCATGTTTTAGATCCAAGTTCAAGTAGAGAAGGTACATTAGAGATGGAACACCTTCCCACCCTCATTGATCACTGGGGCAATGCCCCTATACTGTTAGTAGAGTGCCTCTTAATTTTCATAAGAAAAATTCTATAGGGTGGGCCAAGGGTAGAGAAAATGAGGTAGAGGGAGGCATAGATCATGTATTTGTTTTGTATTTTGCATGCCTCCACCTTAACAAATGATCTTTCCCTCTAAAGGGCATGGTGAGTGGCATTGACCTCAATTTGGTTATAGACCTACAACATTTAGACCTACATGATGGGATGGTTAAGGAATACTTATCTTTTATAATATCATCTCCTTGTCACCAGACAAAGGAAGAGAATGAAAAAAAAAGGTATAGAACATGATGGCTGGGATACCATACCTAACACTGAGCACCACCATGGTGGTAGTTCAAGAGATAAAATAGATATCTTGCTACCTTATCCAACTTCCTTGGTGAGGTTGACAATGCATGTTATCTATATATGGCTTCTTATAAATGTCAGTGGCATGTGCATGTTATCATGTAATTCTTTTCTTTTAAATTGATTGGCCTTTAGCATATTATTCATTTAATGCTTTAATCTAAGAGGTAGTCCTAATTTGACTCTTGTTGTTCTTTTTACTTAGTATGTGATTTCATACCACTTTCATTTTTTATCAAGCATATAATTTTTTCTTTTGAATAAATAAATTGTGTCCTTTGAATCAAAATCCAAATTTCATATAGGGGCTAAGTATGATGGAAGTATGGCGATATTTACCTCCTTTTCCATATAATATAATCACTATTTTTTTGTTTATTGAATTATATGTGAGGTGAAATTTTGGGCAAACCATAAAAAAGTGTAAAGGATTATAATAAATATTATATTGTCTTTAATATTTCCTCCTACTATGAAATATACTAGCATTTGAAAGGCAATGTTTAATAAATAACAATCATCAAAATTTTACATGATAGATAGTGTCAACCATCAAATTTAATCACTACATACTACCCTTAGTTATATTTATAGCCCATAATAGGTATAAATAGCATAGGTCTCTCTATTAGAGCAGTTGAGTGGTCATGTGGGGATCGCTTTCTCCTTTCTCTCCCCAACCTTAAAAATAATTAATCTTTATTTGTTGAGAGTAACTAGGAATATCACTAGGCTTAGTTTAATTTTGGTAATGAAATTCCCTAGTCTCAATGTTATTACATGCTTATGGTAAATTGTAACTGGTTCCTATGTTGTTGCCCATTACCATGAAATCAACTATTATTTTAGTTTATGAAAAATGCACATTTTTTCAAACAAAATAAGCCCATGATTTTATTGACCAAAATTTCAGTCACTCCATAGGAAGCAATGTAGGTGTTAATTATAGGCCTCACATGGTTGTGCCATGAGTAATGGCCTTAAATGGTACCAATCCTCTCTCACCTAGACAAGGAAATTCAAAGGTTCATGGTTCTTGTAATTATAGATATACTGGAGTAGGTCCAAGGCATACTCAAATAGTTGGAGGATAATTTTGGGTAGGTGATGCAAGGGAATTTGAGTTATCTTAAAATACTACATTAACTAAAATCACTCTGTCAAAAAAATAATCACTTTAGACTTTTGTGTAAAACCTGATTTACATACAAGTTCTTTGTGATATTTTACATTGCCTTTATGCATGCACCAATATTTTGTAATGTTTTTATGCTACCTTTGTGTGCACATGTTTGTTTTTTTTTCTTCTCCAAAAATTTGAATTAAAGCATAGTTGATGTTATTTTGTATCAGTTTGGAAAGCTTTGTGCAAGTTCATTTTGAAGGTCATTATTTTGTTTAGTGCAAATTTGAAATATCTGTATAGAAAGAATGTGAAATAAAATCTTGCGATGCAAAAGAGTTCTAGTGTGCAATGCCGAGTTGGGAAGATTTCAACATCATATGTAGGATGCTAGTTCACAATAATAAAAGTGGGTGGATCATGTATAAAACCTTTCAAATTGATTCCTATGCACAAGTTTTGTTTGTGAATCACTACATCCTAGCCTTGCGAGTTTTGATTTGCAATTGTAGTCACGATGTGTTATGGACTAAGATCTATTTGATTTTAATTCTTAGAATAATGGTAGGCTATTGAGATTTCATTTAATGTGACTTTGTGATATGTTATGCTATGATGCATTATGTTGTAATGTATTTTGGCGTATTGGTATTGTATTCAACATTTAATGTTTGTGGTGCATGGTGTTGTTACAAGTATTTAATGCTTGTATTGGGTTTTTGAGAGTAATATTATAAACAGGTGTGTCTTGTGTCTATATTAACATGCCATTAACTTGAGTTAGCTAGTGAGTGAACTTAAGGATGGTATATAATAGTGAGTTTTTGAGGAATATCTATAAATTCAATGACCATGAGTTAGCCAATAAAACCCTGAAGATTTGATGTTGTAACACATCTCTTTGGAGATTATTGTTATTATGTTGTCTATTAGCAGTGTTTCTAGTAATTGAAATATAATTAAGAATTAAGTTTATTTTTTTGGAATTTCATTACATTATTTTGATGAGTAATGTGGTCTAAGACATCTATTAACTGAGATTCTTGATTATGATTACATCAATTGGTATCAAAGTGAGGTTTTATTCCTTGTAGGTAAGCACATGTAGTATGTTTTACACATTTATGAGTGTGGATAGAAAACATAGAAGACATATTAAAAAATGAGGGTTTGGTAGGTGTAGTGATTGTTCATTAATTTTGAATAAATGGCACATAGAGGAGGTTTCATTACTAGAGCACTCAGAGTGGCTAGAGCATTGAGAGTGGTCAGAGTGCCAAGACTAGCAAACATGGCACAAATTTGATGAGAGATAAGCAATCCTATGTAGAGGCTATGAAGATCATACACTTTTTAGTTTTTGGAGTGGTGGATGATGAAAATGATAATGAAGTTGCATAAGTAGTGCCTAAGAACCAGGTTACAAAAGAAGAGGTCAATAAACTTGAAGGTATATTTTTATGAGTAGTTTCAAGGATGATTAGTTAGTTGAAGTTGGACCCTCCTAGTTATTCATGAAGTCTAAGCCCTGAAGAGATAATTGATTGGATCACTAAGGTAGAGAAATGATTTTGAGTATGAGAATATAGAAGATCCTAAGAAGGTCAAATGTTCATGCATAGACTTGAAGAGTAACACATCCTTATGGTGAGAGCATGTGCAAACATAAAGTCTATAGAGGTAAATATAAAATCAAGGCTTGGGATAAACTAATTGCAAAGTTGAAGGCAAAATTAGTACATTCTGATTCTAGTTACCTTTGTTCAACAAGTTGAAAAATTTATGATAGATGGAGATGAGTGTGAAATATTACACTAAAGAGTTTTATAGACTTTCCATTAGAGTGGTTCATGTTGAAGATGGCATCGATAATATTTCATGACCATTAAATGGGTTATACATTTCCATTCAATATGAGTTTGGTTTGATATAGATGTGATCTATTGAAGAAGCACAGTAGTGTGCTTTAAAGGTAGAGAAGTTGCCCCATAGACAATAATTCACAATGCAAGGGAGAGGCAAATTTTTTGCATGTGTAAGGAAAAACAAGTAGGAGATGCAATAGCTACTCTATGCTAGAAGGAGAATCTTGTACTTTCTAGTGCAATGATACCAGTGCACATAATTGTAAAGGAAATCATACCTGAGGTAGAGGACCCTATGGATGAGCTAGAGGTTGATGATTCATGGGTATATATTTTAGATGTAGTAGAACATTTGAGTGTGCACGTATGCACAATGAATCCAAAAGGATGAATGACACAATTGTGCATATCATGAAAGAAAACAAAAAGAGTATGAAATATCCCTTTATAAACAATTAAATAATTACAATTTTTTTGAAGAATCCCATTAAAACTTCTTAAAATATCAAGAGATTAATTTTCAACCTTAAATAAACCTAAAGATACTCTACTTATTTCAATGCATATAATTAAGAATCATATGTTTATTAAACTTTCAAAAAGACTACAATATGATTCTATATTTTTTCATGGACTTCCAGCTTACAATGATAGACAAAAAGATGAATGAATTTTTTGGGATTTAGTTATTCATGGATGGGTAAATAAGAAGTCATTGTTGTTGTTTTTGCATAAAACCCTATTTAAACCTTATTGTAACCTAGTGTAAACATTTCTCTATAGAATGACTAACTATCTTGAAAATGGCCATGATATCCTTAACCCCATTACTAAGTGTTTATTACTAATTTTTGATATAAATTATTGGCTGCCAACTATAAATATTATGTTGTTTTTTAGTGTAAAACCTATGTTGATTTATTGTAATAGACCCTAGCTTCAAATTTGTTGATAAAACCCTAGCCATAAATTTTATGGCAAACCCTAGCCATGAATTTTCTAGTAAACCCTAGTTGTAGATTTGCTTGTAAACCCTCGCTATAGAATTATTGGTAAACCCTAGCACCAATATTTTGAAAATATAATGCCAAATATTCTAAAACCCTAATGTCGATATCTTGAAAACTTAATGAAGTACATGCATAATTTATGAATGAAATTACCTTGAAGGTTTAAAGGGTTTTTGTCCTCAAACCTAACTCGAAAGGTGAGGGTTTTCGACATCAAGTTGAAAAGTTGATGAACTAGAGAGCTCAATCAATATAGAGAATTTGATAATCATTGAATCCCTTCTCCTTTTACCCAAACCCTTATTTTATAGATACTTTTGGGAGAATAAAACATTATTTTATATTTTCACATTTTCCTTTCAAAATATAATTAAAGTGTCTTAAAAACCTTTTAAAATAATATCACTTTGTACCCCATGCCTAGCATTACTTTATAACATCACTTTAGGCCCTCTTTTAAAAAAAACTTTATTGGACGTAAACTTTGAATTAATAATAATAATATTTAAGACTTTAATTAAAGTGAAAACATAACATATTATTATTATTATTATCATCATCATCATCATCATCATCATTATCATTATCATTATCATTATCATTATCATTATCATTATCATTATCATTATCATTATCATTATCATTATCATTATCATTATCATTATCATTATTATTTTCTTACTTTTACCTCTTTATCCTATGGAAAATGAACATAGACTTTAGGTCCACTCCTATGTAATTATTTCAAAAAAAGAGGGCATGACAGTCCATCCTTCTCAAAATTGCTTGTCTTTAGGGAATGTAATTTTGGGAGTCTCTGACTCTTCAACTTCCTTGATGATTGCATGATTATGTCACTAAAGAGTCATTATTATCATGCTTGCATCAACCTGACTACCAAGATAGTTTCTCAATGTTATAATAAGGTTTATGCCATAATTATGTAGGATCTTATTTACCGAAATCTATTCTGCTACCCCAAAATACCTTTGATCCACTTGTATTGCCTTTGGTGAAGTATTCATGGACACCCTTTTTGCTTAGAAAGCAACAAGTATGTTTGACCAATATAAAAAATGTATCATGGTATACTTTCCTTGTCCAATCCTATGCTAGAACCCTATGTTAATTATACCAATGTACCCTCCTCTAAATAAATGGGTGTAATTTATATGAGATATAGTGAAAAAAATAAACATAATTTTTTTTGTCAAATTTATTCATATATTTCAACTTTTACAATTAAGATCCACTTACTGGCAATTTATTCAATACTTGGAAATAAGATGAATGTATCTTAGCATGTGTCATTTCCTTCAACATTCCTTCATCTCTTATAAGTGAGAATATCCAATTGGAGAATTTTCTTGAAAGTATATGTGAATTAATATTCTCCTGGGTTACTCTCCTCTAATTGTGGATCATATACAACTCTACAAGGTCTAATTGTGTTCCTACAGAATGGGAAAATCCTCATATCTTATCTCATATGCAAAATTTTAGGAGAATAAATATCTCCTTCCAATGTTGGTGTACTTAAGGACTCTTTAAATGTTAATTCAACCTAATGACATTGGTTGTGTGTAATCAAATCAGCATGTAGTTTAGTTATAATCAGATTTGTAATAGCCTAGTGAACCTTGTTAAAATACTTTGGATTAGCCCCAAACTGATTCCTCTATGCAAAACATGTGGTTTATTGCCACCACATGCCTCTCTTTTCACTCTTCAAAATAGAAAACATTGCATCCCTACCTTATTTATGGTACTGGCTTCCCTAAGGTAGTGGTGTAGATATTTTTCTTTTTCCCTTTTTCTAAGGTGACAAAAGGCCTTCACTCTTCAGTGAGTGCAAATTACCATAACCAATCACCATTGTTTGTTTGAACTCTTTTGCATGTTTTTGAGCTTTATAGGTTGATGTCACCTTTAGAACAAAGGTTCCATCCAATGAAAACCATAATAAGAAAATGGGAAATTTTGTACCATTACCATTTCCCAAAGTAACAATAGATCCTTCACACATTTCTCCTTCCTTACAAAATTTCATTATTATGTGCCATCCTCTATCAGGTGGTCTTCTTGGATGTATGTTATGAAACAATATGCTTTTCTCAACTCAAGTACTAGAAAATTTCTTCTCATTCAAATAATGGACATTATGTTTGCCATTTAACTTCTATTTGAAAACACCTGTATTAACAAAAGCATATATATTCCCCTTGATAGAATTAGGCCTAAAAAAACAAGAAAAAGAGGTCTGATCAAACTTAATGATATCATTTTTTGCTATAACCTTTATCTCAAGTTTACCAATGATTATGGGAAATAAATAAAAACTCTTGATTGTCATTACTAACATTCAATATGATAACAAAGAATTGCATTCTCTACCATGATGAATTACACAAATGCCTTGAATACCAAGATCCCACTCCTTTATGCATAGCCAATTTTGTATTTGAGTAAAAGGATCCATATGCCCTTCACTACAAATTGTATCTTTTACTTTTTTACCCATTATTAGATTACTTTCAATGATGAGAAAAATATTATAAGGACATAATGTAAAATGAATCTATACAATTTCTATCTCTTTCATTTTTTTTGAATCGTACTCATATGAATGATTGAGATTCTTACCTTTTTCTTATTGGATGAGGTTAATTTAATCCTTTTGGTATTAGGTGGATAATATGATCAATCATATTAAATTATAAATATGGATATTTGCTTTGTGTTGGCAATGTTTACTTCACCCAATGTGCATTTCTTCATCTTCTCAACTTGAGCACTTTTCAAACTTAGGGTTAGATCTTCAATGTTTAACATAAGGGATTTATGTTCACTTGATCGAGAGTGGTGAATTTTATCATTTCAAATTATTTGAAAGGATGATTTGTAGCATCATATAAATAATTTAAATATTCTTTGCTAAAAGTGACCTTTACCTGTGCATCCTTTCTCACATTATATTTCATATCTTCTACTTACATGGTGAATTCTAGTTATTTTTGTTCATTGATATCCATCTAAGTAATTTCTTGTGACTTGGATTATGATTTTTTTTCTTTCTGTCAACTCCTTTCTATCAAATCTATTTACAAGCCTTTGGTTGAGTTCATCATTAGAGGGATTAATTGACTTTTTCTATTTCTACTTCAAATTTTCTAGTCTTTGCTACAAGGTTTTGTGAGGTTGATTTTGAATAATCTCCCTTGTCTGTTTAGCTATTATTTATGTTGTTATGTACAGCTTCAAATTTCCTTCACATTGATCAACCACATTTTAATCCAAGGCATGAGTTATTGGTGAGACTTCCCACACATCCTTTCTCATATCATTCAATAAAATTGATAGGAGTGGTTGAGAAATATCATCACTCTCATTCAGAATCAAAGACATAGTTGTTTGCATCAAGGTAATAATATTGTTTATATGATTCTTACTAATAATAGGAAAGAGATGTTGAAACATTTGAAAAAAAAGATCATTTCAACCAAGATCTATCATCAAAACATGATCTAACTTTTTCCACCATTTCTAAAATATTAACCCTCTTAGCAAAATAATAACTTTTGATTTTATCCATACCTTGAAAGCTTTTCACAATCAATTGAAATATCTCCCTCATTGTGTCTTCACAGTATGAGACTTCAAGTTTTATTAGTCAGAGAATTTATCTAATGAAAGTGATAATCATAAGCCTTACATCTTTGTCTTGATGTCTTAGAAATTCTAGATTTTCCAAATAAATAATTACTAGAGTTATAGCAAGATTTATCATACTAGATGGTGATTGTTCCACCATAGACAAGCAATTTTACACTTCCTCCAAAATGATGAGGAGTGTACTCTTAAATTTAGGTGGATGCTTGAGGCTTTTACCTAATTGGTAAATTTTCTTATCCATGGCCTTTCCTATGAACATCTCATAATCCTTATGAATTTGTTTGCCTAAATCTCATATCAACATATCTATTTCTATTTTATACATTTGTTTCTAAATATGTTTTATATATTTTCCCCCTATATTGAATCTTACACTGAGCCACATTAAAAAGTTTTATAGATTGGAACATTTCAGGTTGGTAGGATCAATCTTTGATACCACTGGAATGTACCTTTATAGAATATTTAAAATAGTTCCTAAATTTTTGGAGAACCCTATTTAAAACTATTAAAATATCAAGTGACTAATTTTCAACCTTGAATGAACCCAAAGATACTCTACTTATTTCAATGAATAAAAATGGAAAATCATATGTTTATTAAAAATTTCAAAGAGATTACAATATGATTCTTTATTTTTGTATAGAAAAAAGATGAATGATTTTTATGTGGTTTAGTTGTTCATGGATGGTAACCTAGATGTTGTTGTTTCTTAAAACCTTGTTGTAAACCCTATATGTTTATTAAAAATTTCAAAGAGATAAAAATATGATTCTTTATTTTTATATATAAAAAAGATGAATGATTTTCATGGGGTTTATTTGTTCGTGGATGGTAACCTAGATGTTGTTGTTGCTTAAAACCTTGTTGTAAACCCTATTGTACTATTTTTTTGCTATATAGAATGACTATAGCTATCTAAAAATGGCTACAATCTCTTAAAACCCAATGTTGATTGTTGATTATTGATTGTTGATTTTTGATAGAAATTATTGGTTGGCAACTGTAAATATTGAATTGCTTTTTGGTGTAAACCCTATGCTAATTTATTGGAATAAACCCTAGATTTAAATTTATTGATAAAACCCTAGTTTTCAATTTATTGGTAAACCCTAATTATAAATTTATTGGTAAACCCTAGTTATATATTTGTTGGTAAACCCTAGATGTAGATTTACTAGTAAACCCTAGAACTGGTATTCTAAAAGCCTAGCACCAAATCTTCTAAAACCCTAATGTTAATTGCTTGAAAACTCAATGTGCATGCATAATTTATAAATGAAATTACCTTGAATGTTAAGAGGGTTTTCATCCTCAAACCTAATCGTAAAGGTGAGGGTTATCGTCCTCACAATCTGATTTCAATAAAAGGTTTCTCATCCTCAAGTTAAAAAGCTGATGAACTAGAGAGGTCAATCAATAGAGAGAATTTGATAACCACTAAATACATTCTCCTTTGGCCCAAACCATTATTTTATAGATACTTTTGAGAAAATAAAATATTATTTTTATTTTCTCCTTTTCCCTTCAAAATATAATTAAGGTGACTTAAAAACCTTTTAAAATAATATCACTTTGTACTCGATTCATAACGTCACTTTAGAACACGTTACACCCAATTTTAAAAACATTTTGTTGGACTTAAATTTTTAATTATTTTAATAATAATAATATTTAAATCATCCTTAATAAAGTTATATTTAAATAAAGTGAGGACTTAATAAATTATTATTATATTATTTCCCTTACTTTACCCCTTTAGACTATGGGAAATGAAAATAGACTTCAGGTCCACTCCCATTTAATTATTTTGAAAAAATGGGAAATGAAAAGAGTATTGCATCTATTTATAACATATATGAACCAAAAATTTGAGATGTTCTCATGATGAAGAGGGTGATATTGAACCTACAAAAGATCAAAATAGTCTCGCACAAAGGAACAATTCTATTCAAAACCTTTTGCAGATTTGGAGGTAAACGTTGCAAGTTGATTATTGATAGTGGTTGTATAAATAATATTATTTTATAAGAAATGATTGAGAAGATTGGTCAGATAGGATTATTCATCCAAATCCCTAAGATTATCTTGGTTGTTGAAGGGACATCAAATTTTAGTGAGTGAGTAATGTCTGGTAAGTTTCCAAATTAATACCTACAAAGACGATTTCATGTAAAATATAATGGCCATGGACATATTCCATGTGTTACTTAGAAGGCCTTAGTTTCTTAATGGGATGATACATCATGATGGTCTTGAAAACACCTAAATGTTGATGAAAAATAATAAAACATAGTATAAATACTTCAAAGGATAAGTTTTTAGAAGTGGACAAATGATCAAGAGTCTTGATGATTTCAGGAAAGAAATTCCTAAACGAGGTGAAGGAAAGCATGTGTAATGTGTCAATCATAAAGGTTGTGTAGTTTTAAGCATAGGTGTAATGAAATAAATACATCTATGCAAAGTAAAGGGGATGTTTAATGAGTTTACATAGATTGTTTCCATCGATCTAAAAGATGGGTTGCTACCCATGAAAATAATAAGTCTCAAATGGATTTGATTACAGGTTTGAGTTTTCTAAACAAAGTGACATAGGTATACAATGAATGAGAATGCATAGGTGTAATTACATGGTCATTTTTTGTCTAGAAAAAGGTTGATAATAGAAAGTTTGAGCCATTACATAATTATGGTAGTGTTAACACCTAAGAAGGAACGTGAATAGAGGAGGTACACTGATTCTAGAGCCATCAACAAGATTACATTTGAGTACAAATTTCCATTGTTACACATGGATGATTTCACAAATTTCTTAAGTCAAGTGCAATACTTAATGGAGATTGACTTTAAGAGTGGATATCATTTAATCCATATAAGGGTGGATCATGAGTGGAAGATTTCACTTAAGATGCATAAAGGATTGTATGCATGGCTAGGCATACCATTTGGATTGAGTAACACACCAAGTTTGTTCATGAGACTCATGAATGAAATGCTACCATTTTTTGGGTAAGTTCATCGTAGTAGATATATATAACATATTGATTTTTAGTAGGACAAAAGAAGAAGACAATGCATTTGACATAAGTGTTGTAGTGATTACGAGATAAAAAATTAATAAATTAAAAAAATGTAGCTTCGTGTATGAGGAGTTAGTATACTTGGGTTTGGTAATTTGTTAAGAAGGTTTGAAGATGGATCTAACAAAGGTGTGAGATATAATTGAGTGGTCCTCATAGAAGAACACATTTGAAGTGCATCTCATTTATATCCTTGTGATGTTTACATGAAGTTAATTAGGAATTTTAGGGGATGTGTGTAGTGATCATCGAGGTGATGCGAAAAAATAAAAAGAATTTGTATGGAACATAGAAGCAAAACATAGTTTCCAACAATTGAAGAAGAAATTTACTAAGCAGCTAGTGTTGGCAATTAATAGAATTAAATAATTTATTTTAGGTAAATTTTGGTGTAAGTGGCACAATAATAAGTTCACTGATGAGTCAAAAAGGTATTCCTATGGCTTACTTTAGTGAGAAATTAAATGATGCAAAGAAGAAGTATTCAACATATAATCACAAGTTTTATGCCATAGTGAAAGTACTCAAGAAGTGGAGGTATTATTTGCTACTTAAGGATTTTTTGTTGTATATAGACCATCAAACACTAAAATTCATGAATAGTTAGTGAAATTGACATAAAGACATGAACTGGGCTAAATTCTTGTAGAGCTATTCAATTTTATTGGAACAGAAAAGTGGTAAATCAAATATAGTTGTAAATGTGTTGAGTCATAGAGGTATTTTTTTGAATGAGATGCGAGTTGAAGTCAAAAAAATTCATTCTAGAAAGGAATAGTGTGAAGAATATGAAGATTTTAGAGATACATGGGAAGCATGTTTATAAATAGTTAGGGGCATCAGAGCATTGTGGTTGGATTATTCCATGCAAGAAGGTTAAATTTTCCAAGGAGAAAAATTATGTATACAAAAGGTTCAATGCAACTAAAATTGATTAAGAAGAAACATAATGGAGGTTTAGTAGATCATTTTGGTTATGAAAAAACATAGGCAAGGTTGTCTAAGAATTAATTTTAGTTACAAATGAGTGTAGTGGTGTGCAAGTATGTGCAAGTGTGTAGAGTTTTTAATTTGGTGAAAGCATGATGAGAAACAGTAAGGGGTGACAAAGCACCGTGGTTGGATTATTTCTTGTAAGAAGGATTATTTTTTTGAGGAGTGCAATTATGTATACTAAACGTTCAATTCATGAAAATTTGATTAAGGAGAAACATAATGGAGGATTAGAATATCATTTTGGTTATGATAAAACACAGGCAATGTTGAATAGGAATTAATTTTGGATACGTATGAGTGTAGATGTGTGTATGTGCAAGAGTGTAGAATATTCTAGTTGGCAAAAGGAAGAAGTCATAATGCATGGTTTTATAAATCATTTCTTACTCGATAGAGACCATGGGAAGATATCAGCATAGATTTTGTCTTTAGGACTACATAGGACACAATGATGACATGATTCCATGTTTTTGATTGTGGATAGATTTTCAAAGATGACACTTTTTTTTTTGTAAGAAAACTAGTGATGTTACACACATTTCTAACTTATTTTTCAAGGAAGTTATATGATTGCATGAATTACCACGAAACATAGTATGAGATAGGGATGTGACTTTTTTTGGAAATTTGATGAGGAAGTTTTGGAAGAATATCAATACCAATCTATAATTTAGTTAAGCATTTCATCTTTAGATGGATCAAAATATGGAGGTAGTCAATAGAAGCATTGGTAATCTATTGTGATATTTAATCAAAGGAAAGCTTGGAACGCAGGATTGAATATTGGTGAAATTTGTGTTTTCTTATAATAATTTAATTAATATGAGTGTTGGAAGGACAACATTTTATATTTTTTATGAGTGGAGCCCAAAAAGCAAAAAAATATTGAGCCATGCAGAGTGTTATGAAAGTTTGTGATAAATGCATATGAGATTGAGTAACCAAAAGGAATAGATATATCTAAAATTTTGAACATGTGGTATATTCATATCCATATCATGAAGGGTAAAGTAGTGAATACAACATAAACATGAATTTTGATTAAGTTGATTGGAGAACATAAATGCATGAGGAAGTGTGTGATGAAGCTTATAGGGTGATTGATTCCAAAGTTAAAAAATAAATTCATGTTAGAGTATAAAAAATATTTGTTAAAATAAAAGGGTATAAAATTGAAGATGTGACATGTATTAGTGTATTAGAAGATAAGAAACAAGGAATAATGATATAAGGGTTCTAAGAGGGAGATAAGCAGGAGCTCATGTTTATTTTTTACCTAGGGTATATGATGTAGGAGCATTCGAGTTCGCTTATAATACTACATCAAATAAAAACCCTTAGTGTCTAATAGTTAATAAAAAAAATAAACACTTCATGGTTTTGTGGAAATCTTGATTTTTGCACATATTCTGTGTTGTTTTGCACCACCTTTGAGCATCTACCAATCCTTTGGAATGATTTACACTGCCTTTGTGCACACATGCTTGTTAATTGGTTTTTTGTGAATATTTTATGGTGCACATAGTTAGGATTAATTTGGATCAACTTACAAAGCTTTGTGCAAGTTTATTTTGAATGTTTTTGTTTTGTTCCATGCAAGTTTTGAAGATTTGTGTTATAAAAGAAATCTAGTGCACAACTTTGCATTATGAAGCTTGCAACATCCTATCTAGGATGTTGTTGCATAATAATGCGAGCGGGGTGGGTGGGTGTTGTACAAACCTCATGAATTGATTCCTACAAATGAGTTATGTTTATGAATCATTGTGACTTAGGATTGTGAGTTGCGATCTTTATGTCATGAATTTGGATCATTAGTGTTTCAATGATGTGTTATGGATAAATATCCTTATGATTTTAATTCCTAGAATCACAAAAGGGTCTTGAGATTTATTTTAATGTTATTTTGTGATATGCTATGCCATGATGCATTATTTTATGATGTGTTATGGTGCATGGTGATGTATTAAAAGTATTTAATGATTGTAGTGGCTTTTTGAGATTAGTATTGTAAGTAGGCAGGTCTTGTGCCTATATAAACATACCCCTATTCTAGTCAGCCATTCAACAAACTTAAGGATGATAGATTATAGTGAGTATGATGAGGGGTAGCTATATTTATAAAGACCATGAGCTAACAAGAAAAGATATGAGGATTTGATGATGTCTCACATCTCATTGGAGATTATTATTGCTATTGTGTTTTTCAATCTATATTTCTAGTTATATAAATCAAATTAAGAATTGATTTTATTATTTTATCATTTCACTGCACTATTCTATTGTGTACTTTGGAATATTGTGTGATCTAGGGCATCTCTTAATTGAGACCCTTAATTGTGATTACATGACCATATTTTGAATTGGATGAAATAACAAGGAGACTAACATAGGACAAATTACAATCTTAAAGTGAGGTATATTGTGTTATTTTAGTTTCAAGAATATAAACGAATGATGTTGAAGGATAAGCTTCAAAATATGCTTTAACCAAGATAACATGGGTTGTAGAATACTCAGGATAAGGTAAGGGAAGTGACATATTCACTGGATATCCCCCAAAAAGGGAGGATTCTTGATATTTTTCACATGTTAAATTTGAATAAGAAGGTAGGGACCCATATAGTTCCACTTTTGAAATTTATAGAAAGAATGAAATTTGGTCTCATAGCTCCACTCATAAATTGAAAGATATATAAATTGATTTAGGGATTCATATAGGATAAATTTGAGATCTTGACATAAATCCACTCATAAATTGATGCACTTTAATACATTTTATTTGGTTTCAAGATAGAAAAAGGGTGGAGTCCTATCACAACCTTGCCTATAAAAAAATAACTTATATTCCTCACATCCACTTTTAATTTTGAAATGCTCATTGGCTTACACACAAATAAAGAATTCCTAACTCAAAATATTTAGTCACCAGTCCTTAAATTTGACATACACTCAATACTATATGGAAACATCAAATTGTCAAGGAGTTTAAACAAAAATGATTTTCTCATTTGTAAAGTTGTGAATGAAATTTTGTAGTGTTAAGAGTATGATTTGATGCCATTTCTATTAAAAAAATGACACATTCATGATATTTGTCTTCTTACCAATGCAATGTTTATTGAATAATAATAATACCTACACACACAAGTTCATAGGAGATGCAATTTTATAAATTTGAAGACCAATAGTTGTGATTATCTTTAAGTTCTAGTGACCATTCTACATTTGATTTCTCATTTCTTTTTCCACACATTTTGTGGTGCATGTGTCCTCCAAGTCATTTGCCAATATTTTTAATATTTAAGGAATATTATTACACCATATTTATGACAAATATGTTAAAATTATCACAACTCAATTGGCTTGAATCATCAAAGAATAGCTTACATCCTCTAAGGATGTCTTACATCAATCATGGTCTTTTTGAGTGTTTTTTGGATTTGATGAATCTTTTCATACCATATTTATGACAAATGCACTAAATTATCATGATCCTAGAAGATTGAATCTTCCAAAAATATCTTACATCCTCTAAGGATGTCTTACGTCATCCATGTTATGTCCCTAACTGCCCATAAGAATCTTATTCTACAATGTATTATTTCTCATTTCATTTCATTATTTTTTTTTGGTTTTTAGATTTCTAGACAATATTATTTTTTCTAGTGTACACAAAAATAAAATTAAGCAAAAATTATTAGCATGGATCCCTCTAAAATTCATAAAAAATTTTAACTAAGAAAAAAATTGGTTACAAATTTGTTCTTGTAATGCTCTTCAAAGTCTTTTGTCATGTCTTATTACATGTTACTGCATCATCCTAGAACCCTATAAAAAGTTTTTGCTATTGTCTTCTATCTACTCTCATGGGTTAGTTGAAATGTAACACTTGGTGAAATACCTCTTAAGTCCTAATATCATACAAAAATCCATGGAAATGCATTATGAATCACATATATGACACATACATCAGAATAAAATTAAATACAAAACTTTTTGTCATGGTCAAACTACTTTTTTTTTGTACAACCCTTGTACACTAAAGTGTACATTGTGCACCAACAAATAAAAGGTCATCTACCTAATAATTAAAATTCCCAAAAAGAAATTAGGTCCAATGATATTGCTCATAAGAAAAGATAAACTTACATTCTTCAACAACAAACAAAGGTATTGTCGTAAGCAAAATAAAGTTTCTTTCTAAAACTAAATTTCTATGGAGTCAATTAATTGTAAGGATTAATCTTATATACAATTTTAGTTTCCAAATCAGGGGGTACACATTACACCACCTCTTGAGTGGGAACCTTGGTAAATGACTTTATTTGTATTTACTATCTAGGATCACTTATAGACCACATAAAATACTTTGTTTCTATATTTATTCTCATTTCCTTGTAGCTTGTCCTTTATTTATACACTAAGAGCTCTAGGACAACCACATATTTAAACTATAATCATGAAAGCATATTGAGATGCATTTTAGTTTGTGAAATTTGTCTAAATTAAAAACACCTATATATATAGGGATGGCTCAAAATTCAAATGGATCAACACATCGATAGCTAGACACATTTTGTTTTATATGGATACATTTCATTTGCCATCATTGAGTATGACAACTAAACTTCTTAAATATCTAAAGTGATATAACATCTAAGTTTTTTAATCTAAAAAAAATTATTTAATGCTTTCAATTAGAATAGAAAATAAAAAATAAAAAAGACTATGATTAAGTTGAGGTGAAAAGGAATTTGGGGAGGGTGCAAGGGCAAGATGATGTTCTTGTGCCGTATGTTCCACAACCAGACCTGAAAGGGTAGTAATAACATAAGTGTTAAAAATTTTATGTCTAAAAGGGTAATAATAACATAATAAATGATCACAAATTTATGTACTTTACTCCATCCATTAAACCATTTTGGCATATTATACCTTATGCGATCACCAAGATGGGATATCATGAGAGGAGGGTCCACCTATAAAATTCTATCAAGGACAAAAATTAAATTATTTATGGGAGTCTTTAATATTTATTTGTTTTACATGCACCAAAATAAAATTATGATATCCTTCTCTACATTATTTCAATACAAATTTCCTTTTATTTTTCTATCAACAATGCCTTGTAGATGAACTCTTTTATTTTTTAATATGCTTGCATACAATGTTTATCACCTTTAGTGAAGTAACATGGATGTAGATCCTTTATATTATTTACAATCCCTATTAAATTTGCAAAAGAATAAAAACATCCTTCTTTGGAGGGTTTTTTTTAGAAGTAATTGCACTACTTAGATCTGTCATTGGGATTTGAACTAATCCTTAATTTCTCAAGTCCAATGTATGTGTAGTGAAACTATCATAAAGGACATTTTAAAATAACATTGTAGGTGTATTCCATATATTTATAATGCATATATGATATGGCAAGAGCAATCTTACTTGCAATATATGGTCTCCACTTCTAATTTAGATTGGCTCATCAACTCACCAAAAATATATCGATGATGAGTATCTTTATGTCAATGAAAAATACTTTTGAAATTAAGTGGTGTTAATGTAAACTACTTCCTCCCAAACCCCACAATGTGTTGTTTATTATTAAAGTTTTACCATTTGGGGAATAATGCCCTTGTAAATTAAAGGACCCAGTTTCTGCCCAGATATACTAGTCAAATATTATATTCTTCAATAGGACAATATGATAATAACACCTCAAAAGGTATTTGATTTTATTCTCCTTCAAATTCCCTAAGAGTACTTAATATTTTACCCACAATAAAATTATTACATACACTGAGGGAAGCCCAACAAGGATTAGAGGTAGATGAAGATTGGAAATGAGGCTACTGAAATTGGTTGATTGATCATTCTATAAGGAGTATAAATTTCCTTTGGAAAAAAACATATTGCACAAACAAATCATTACTCAAAAAACCCTCCTTATATTTCTCACATATTTTGATGGTAAAGATATTACGAGTATAGATGACATATAGAAATAGAAATTTCTCTTGAAAATGAGCGTGGTGGCCTCTTTTCTGCAACCACATAATGCCACTTTTTTTTATTGATTATCGTCACTGTACCATTAAGGTCTAGTAAAAATTTCCTTATATCTATTTGGAAATGGGTCTATTGAAATTTATTGATCAATTATTTTATAGGGATTATAAATTTCCTTTAGAGTGAATCATATTGCATATTTGTCATTATTTGTAGTTGTAACAATAAACAAATCATTAGTCAAAGAATCACCCTTATATTTCTTAGATATTTTGATGACGTGGATATTGCAAAGATAGAGGACATATAAAATTATAAATCTCTCTTAAAAATGAGAATAATGGATCCTTTTCTATAGATATACAATGACACCTTTTTTATATTCCATAATATTCAAGTCTAATACAAATTTCATTTTATCCTGCTTTCAACAACACTCTCTAGATGAATTTTTTAGGGAGGTCATAAGTGGCTCCTATTCTGAAAGCACACAATGACACTCTTTTTTATAGTATATAATATTCAAGTCCAATACAAATTTACTTCTATCTCACTTTTAACAATGTTCTCTAGATGACTTCTTTATGGAAGTCACAAGGAACATCACTTCTGCTACCAATAATCTCCATAAAAATGGCCCAAAACTTGAAAACATCTTATTTTGGAGTTAGTTACGAGGATACTTTTCCATTCTTTGACATGAATATGGAATTTGAACTATCATTTAACCTTTGTAAACAAGTGTTTTTCACCTTGTTAGTGGCCTTATCATTAGGAAGGACATTTTCAACCTTTAGGTTAATGTGGCAGTTGCATGCATAATGTACATAAGTTATGGAAAGAGTAATCTTAGTTACATCATGCACCATATTTTGGTAATTTGGATTTATTTATGCTCCCATGAGATATTCATGATCATGGGAACCATTATATACATTCTTGTAGATCAACAACTTTTTTTATTTCCATATATTATACCAGGAAAATGATTATTTTAAATAGTGAATACTTTGCCAAATTGATAGTTTCACTGGAAAATAATACTATTCAAACTTCACATTGAGTATATTGATGAAGTATTCAAAAACACTCCCTTGTAAGTGTTAGATGCATGTATAATATACATAATCTATGGAAAGAGAAATTCTAGTTGCATCATGCACCATCCTTTAGTAATTTGGATTGCTTTATGGTCCCATAAAATAACCATTGATCATGATAACCATTATATAAATTATTTTAGATAAAAAATATATGTTATTTCTAAATATTATACCATGAAAATAATTGTTTTTAAATAATGAATACTTTGTCGAATCGATAGTGTTATTGAAAACTACTACTATCCAAGCTCTACATTGAGTATATTTATGTAGTACTAAAAATAATTACCTTGTAAAATGTGGATTTATTTATTTGATTTTATTAATGAATTATCATGTATATTCAAATGAATCCTATAGGATTAATGGTAAGCTTTGCCTTGAAGCATAAATCACAACATCTTTGGGTACTTGCCTAATATCAATTTCATGATGCATAGATCCTAAGGCTAGTAGATCATCCAAGATAAAGTAATGAAGGGATTATGTTAGATGCCTTCTACACCATTTGATATAGAATCCCATTCCAAATGAATGGAGAACAAAAGTTTTAAGATTGATAATTGTGACAACATCCAAATGTTCCCTACATTGTTGATGGCACTTTGATTGAACGATGTGGATCTAAAGTGAAATGTTCTATGGCATATAAGTAATATACTAAGGAGAAAATATTTAATAAGGAATTTTGAGTAATAAAATAAGGAGACAACCTTTGATAAAGCATTTTGGTAGGGCTAAGCATTTCCAAATAATTTAAATAAAAAACATTATGTCATGCACCCTTCCACACTATCTGATCAAATGCCACCTTTTAGGATGGATGAGGATCGAAGGATTGGGAACTCAAAATATTGGAACATCCCAAATGTTCCATTTTTGTTGAATTTTTTATATCAATGTAATGGAGAATGAGGTAATATATATCCAGTATTATAAGGTAGCAACCTCAATGGAAGCATTCATTGTGCCTAAACACATTAAGGGAAATAAATGAGGATCATGGCCACCCACTTGGATAATGATTGAAGCTTAAATAATTTGTTAGAGATATTCAATTGATTGGGTTTAACCTCAACATTTATCTCCTACATCCCATTGGATTTAATGTCTAGTAGCCTTTGTTGGGCTATCAATAAATAATGCCCACTTTTGGACAAACAAGTCACAAGGATATCGATCATTGATCATAAAATTTGGTGGAGGATTTCCCCATTATATAGTCCCAGGGTTTAGTTGAGCCCCCCACACAAATGAGATAAAGAATATATCCAAAAGGATAAGTTTTATCTCTAGAGAGAATATTACAAATTATTGATTCAAGATGCATATCATGTGGCACGAAGAGATTATTTTCCCTTATAGGAGAAAACTTGTCATATGCATTAATTTTTTATGGTAGAGATTTGTGCATCTGGTATACTCTTATTCCATTGAAATTAATTTTAAATATATATATTTAACTTTAATCTCTATAGTAAGAGTCTTATTTTTCCATTAGAACTTGTAGAATTTACAAATAGTTTCAACTATGAATCATAGCCTTAGATTTTATTTTTCTATTTTAGTGTTAGTTTACTTCATAACTAAATGCAACTATGTATCATTAAATCACTTAGAATATATTTTGTGGTTATTTTTATACCCTTAGTTTGGACTTATGTGTGGATGAGCAACTTTGTTACAAAGATGAATTCTTTACCTTTTGCATCTAGTTATGTAATGGTTAATGTTAGAGGTATATGAATAATTGTTTTATGTCACCTTTTTATTTAGATGAGCATTAAATCACACTATCTTGATATTTTTTCCTCTTCTATTTATGCATTTATAAATTAGGTATAATTATGACAAGGAAGTTGGCTTTTTTAAAGGTTGTCATAGCTTAAAAATTACCAAGACTTACCAATTAGACACTTAGATTATGGGTGCATGATTATTTATCTTAAAATTGTGAAAATTAGAAGTTTTAACAATTGATTACTTGGTTTTTTTTTTGGAGAATAATTCCTTGGAATTGCAGGATCTAACTTCTACAAAAAATTCCTAGTCAAATCTCTACTCTTTAATAGGATAACACTATTTCCTTTTTTTGCTTACATAATGAATTCTAATTGTTAATTACTCTAAAGGAGATCAATATTTAGGAAACCTAGTATAGTAATTTATCATAGTAACCCTACCTAGATGTTAATTCAATACAACGTGTAACACCATTGATACACAATATTATGAATTGAGTGAACATGAATATCTGATCATTGGAGTTATTATTGATCTTTTATTATTCACTTTCACAACTCATAAATTTTTTTTGTCTTTTAAGAGAATTACAATGTCTTCATAGTAGTTTAACATCATATATTATCTTTAGTCATTTCACTAGATGAACTTTTCATTTTAAAATAAATTAACATCATATATTATCTTTAGTCATTTCACCAGATGAACTTTTCATTTTAAAACAAATTTGCTTATTTGAAGGCTAGGAAATCTCTTTTTAAAAGACTTCATCTCCTTTAATTCTAACTTTAAAGAAGAAGGAAACTTCATCATACTAAATAAAGGATCATTCCCATCCCATAGGAAAAACAAAAAACAAATAGAAAGAGGAGAGATAAAACAAGATCATGAGCTCAAGAAAATGACAAACAAAATAAAAGTAGACCATGTGATCACACAAATAAGAAGAATAAAGACAAACAAGTCCTATATGTCCTTAATTGAAGATGATAATATACACAATATTGTGCTAAAACATTGTAATAAGAAAACTTGTACCAAAAATGAATGTACATGCATATTAACTATTAACATAATACTAATCTATTAACTAAAGTGGGTGTCTCACTAGGATATGCATGCCCCATACTAACACTAATACTTATTAAATTAAATACATACATTTGGGTCATAAATCTTAACATTTACTTCAGAAGTATATGCATAAGAATGGGAAAAATGAGACATATTTTTGTTCAAAAGGATGGATGAAAAATTAAAGATACAAGGGTTTTAATATGGTTTGGTATTATGAATATACTTCACTAAGAATTTTAAGTTATACTATTTCTCAATATAAGAATACAAGGCAAATAATGATAGAACCAAGTGGGATTAATTGGGGTTCAAATACCATAACCATTTTAAGTTTTTTTACATTTATGATAGAAATTGACATACTAATTGTTAGATATTCCATCGAATAGAACATTATATTTATAAAAAATTTCCATCATATGACAAAAGCCTAATTGAGATTTAAAAAAAAAACATTTTATAAAAATAGAATCAATATTTTGATGGACCATCTAAATAGAGTTATATTCAAATGTAGTAATGAATTCTTAAAATACCTCCTAAAAAACCTTTGATGATCTTAGTATTTTGTATCAAATTTTTTATATCAAATGTTTGAGAAATACTTGAATCAAAATGAACATTTAGTTTCTTGCTTTCCATTTGTAAGAACCTTTCAAATGAACAAGATTTTTTCTTTTATATGTTGATTAAAAATAATTAGTTTTTCACCAAGATTATCATTAGGTATTGACTAGGCCATAAAATATTTGGGAAAAAATTATGTCATTCATTCTTATTTATCATATTTACAATCCACAAACTAACAATTGCCACTTTTGGACTTGCAACCTAGATAACTATTTATAAATCCATCAAGATTCTTAAATTCATAAGCAGAAAATCTATCTATGTGGGATTATACATCTTACATACCTTCAACCCCTACTTTAATTTATCACAATTGTTCAATTTAAACATAAAGTGTATGCTAACATGTTAAAATAGTTGTACATTGAAAAACTATTCTAGTCTATAAAATTTTTACTCAAGGTCTTAAAATGGTATTGATCCTACTTAATTGGACAATCCTTTTAATCCCATAATTATATGTTTCAAAACTAAAAGACAAATATTATCTCTAAGGAGAGTGGAATAATGTATTAATTAACTTTGGATTGGAGAAGAATTAGAGCGAGAGGAGCGTGAGGTATTTTCAAAAAGGAAATTTGAGTGGGAAAAAGGGGATGGAGATGGATCTAATGATCTGGTGTAAATCCCCAGTCCAAGAATGGGTCCTTCGATTAGAGATAATAGGTCATGTGTCTTGAATGGCCCATAAGGAATTTGATCTATATTACCGCCCAAGAAAGAGGTTAAAGAAAAAGGTTAAGAAAGAGCCAAAGAATAGACTCCCATTAGGACATGGGCTAAGAAACTCAAGTGCAAGATTTTAGACTAGGAATAAATCCATCCTAATTAGGTATTCATATCTAATATTTACAAAGGATTCAAGAAATAAGTTCTTGACTCATTGATCTATAACACTTGAGCTAGAATGGTAGATGCTCTAGTGGGCAAGTTTTTGGGTGTCAAACCCAATATAGATGTGTTTAGGTAGTGGGTGGTAAAAAAAGGTTACCTAAGGGTCATCTAGAAATATCAGCCATGACAAATGGATTTTTTATGATTTGATTCAATAACAAAGAGGATTGTACCTGTATACTAGTTGGGGGCCCCAATTTTTAGGCAAATCAGGGCTATTCTTGAGAAAATGAAAGCCTAGATTTAATCCTAACAAATAGGACATTACCATGAAGCCTATATGGGCCAGGTTGTCAGGTTTTCCCTTAGAGTTTTGGGAAGAAGATATGATGATTATCATCGCTAAAAAATTTGGATATCTAATAGATTTTGATGTAGCTACAGAAGCTCAAACTAGATTGATACATGCAAGGTTTTATGTTAATGCCTTTGTCAATCAAGAACTTTTCAACTGGGTCATTCTTAACTCATCTTAGGGGGAATGGACACAACGTTCTATTCTTAAATGAATTAGGTGTCACAAGCTTGGTCATAGAACCAAATTTTTCCCAGAGGTAATAAAGGATCAGAATAACAATAGACATAATAACCAAATTTAGGCTAAAAACAAGGGCAACAAGAAAAAAGCCAAGAAGCATCAAAGCCCTCCCTATTGGGAGTAGGGACTAAAAATATGGAAGGGACATCTAGTCTTAATATTGATAAAGGTACTGAGGCCCCTAGGAATGGTAATAGAAAGGAGGAAGCTAGTGTAGCTGAAAAGGATCAAGATTTAGGCTTAAATGAGAAGCAAAATCTGACTGTGGCCATTGAGCCTAAAGGATTAGAAGAAAACTATGTAGATTTTGATCAAGATAAGAATATATCTAAGGAATAAATCAATTTTCCTCCTCTTTTACTTTATAAATAATAATAAAAGTAATAGTTCCTTTAGAAGGCTCCAGATTGCACTGCTATAAACGTTCAATATAAGGAGAAAATGCTAGAAAACTTGAGTAAGCATTCCCATTCTAAGGAGGAATTTAGTTTCAACATAGCTTCATGGAAAAAGTATCAATTTTATTATGTCATGGGTATGAAAGATTCATATTTCAATGAGCAAGAGTTTGTGCCTTACCCAATATAAGAATTGGTTAAAAGGGTGTTCTCTCTATAATTATAAAAAGGTAGAGATGTTAAGCAAGATTTCAATGTGATCACTAAATCAGGTAGTAGAGCCGTTGATGTAGGTAAATTAAAAAGAAAGGTAAAGCTTCTCAAAAAGAGATAAACAAGAAGAAAATGAACAATGAGATTATAGATAGTCTACATAATTTTTTTTTTAAGTAGTGAGATTTGATTGTTAAGTTGTGGAGCTAAAAGCTTCACTGATGCAAATGGTGGAGGTTGTTGAGTGTTAAAGTAACTAACGTCGGTCTGATCAATCGACGTCAGTCATATTCAGTTACACAATAACTAACATCAGTTAGGGGTCGGCTGGCATCAATCAGACAAGAACCAACGTCAGCAACCTGTGTGTGTGTGTTTCCATGCATTTCTAGAACTAGTCTAATTTTAGATAGATAGTGAGTTTGCATGTAAAAACTAATTTTAGTCTTGAGTCTACATTTATAATTATTCTTTGTTTTGGGATCTATTTAATAGACCCATGGGGTTGTATTGTAATCAAGGGGACTAAGGAAGGATTAGATCCTCAACTTGAAGGCAAGAACAACAATTGGGTTGGTTGTCTCAAGGTGTGTAAGATCAGTTGATCTGTAGGGTGTGCAAGATCAGGGAGATCTACATGGTAAGTAAGATTGGTTAGATTTGTGGGTTGTGCAAGATCAAGGAGATCTACTTGGAGTACTTTGAGTACTTGGTGGACTGGCAGTAGGTAACAACAACCATTGGGTTGATTGTCACTGACTGGTGGAGGGAACATCTCAGTGTTGAGTTGTGGTTGTAATTGATTGAGAGAGAGAGAGCTCTTGAGGGAGAATTACTGTACACCCAAGAGGTGTGGGAAGAGTGTGATTTATTTATTGTATTTCCTTCTGGAAGAGTGTTAATACAAGATTGTATTGTCTCTCATATTATGTGTTGTTTTTGAATTCTAGTTACATATTACTTCTGGTTTAAATTTCTGTGTTTAGTTGCTTATACAAAGGTAATCAATTGTGCTCTTAAGGAGTAGGATCCTGACAAGTGGTATCAGAGCCTTGTTCAGAGCAGGTTAGTGTTTGTTAATTACAGGTCACTCATAGCAGTTTCTGTTTGAGTGGGAGTAAAGCAATGGTAGAAAAAATCACACTAAGAATGGAGAAATTCAATGGCAATAATTATCAATTATGGAGGATGCAGATAAAAGATTATCTATATCATAAAGATCTATACTTACCATTGGGTGGGGTTGCATGCAAGCCCACACATATGAAAGATGAAGAATGGAATGTTCTTGATTGGAAGGCTATGGGATCTATAAGGTTGAGCATGGCATCGTCTGTGATTTCCAACTTATCACAGGCAAAGACAATGATAGAGTTAATAGAATCTTTGGCAAATTTATATGAAAAACCCTCAGCTTCGAATAAGGTATTTCTTATGAAGCAATTATTTAATTTGCAAATATAGGAAGGTGGATTAGTACATAGTCATCTTAGTGATTTCCATGGATTAGTAAATCAATTAATTTTAGTCAATATAGTCTTTGATGATGAAATTAAGGCTCTCTTAATCTTATGCTCTTTACCTGAAAGTTGGGATAGTTTGGTAATGGCAGTTAGTAATACTGCGTCTGCTTCAAATATCTTGAAAGTTGATGATGTTGTTAGTGTAATATTGAATGAATAAATTTGTAGAAAAAGCACAGGGGAATCATCAGGTAATGCTTTAAGTGTTGAAAGCAGGGGAAGGCAAAGAGAGAAGAGCAAGCAAAGGAAATCAAGGTCAAAGATAGGCAGTAGATCCAAATCTGAAAATGGAGGTATAACCTGCTGGAACTATGGAAAGAAAGGGCATGCAAAGAAAGATTGTTGGTTGAAAGAAGATCAACATGAGGGAAATGAAGAAGCAAAAGATGTAGGTATTGTTGCACAAGATGCTCTTGTATGTTCCTTGGATAAAGTGGAATCTTGGGTTTTAGATTCTGGTGCCTCTTTCCATGCAACCCCAAATAGAGAATTTTTTCATGATTATGTCCATGGAGACTTTGGAAAAATTTATTTAGGGGATGGTAAGCCTTGTCAAATGGTTGGCAAAGGGGAAGTACAACTGAAATTGCAGAATGGCAACACATGGGTCTTGAAGGATGTCATGCATGTCCCAGTCCTGAAGTGGAATTTGATTTCTGTAGGAAATTTGGGTGATGAGGGTTGCACAGTAACTCTCACAGCAGAATCTTGAAAAGTTTTCAAGGGTGCACTTGTTTTAGCAAGAGGTAAGAAAGTAGGTACACTTTATCTATCTACTTGTATTACTGATTCTCCTGCTATTTTATCTACTTTAGATGTAGATGCAAAGATGTGGCACTGTAGGCTTCGTCACATGAGTGAAAAGGGAATGGATTTTCTTAAGTAAAATGGTAAGCTTTCAGGTTTGAAAAGCATAGATTGAGATTTTTGTAAGTAAAAGAAGAAAGTGAGGTTTCTTGAAACTGGGTCAAAAAAGAAGGGAGCTTCTATTGGAGGATCACAATATTGCATAAAGAGGAAATTTGATGTTTTTGACAATGACAAGAATAGGAAAGCCTTGGTTTTCAAGGAGAAGATGATGGAAAGAGATCAACTCAAGAGGCTGAATAATTTTGAGTAGGGCAGTGTTGATTTGGACAAGGTTATGATCCAAAATGAGCTCGCAGATAAAAATCATCACTCACAAGAAAACACAGTTACTGACGTCGATCAGGTGAAAACTAACGTCGATTAGGCAAGAACCGATGTCAATTATGTGCAGACCAAATTTGGTGATGTCAGGCATGTAGACACCAACGTCGATTAGGGAACTGATGTCGGTGATCAGGAGGAATCGACATTAGTCGGGTGCAGACTGAGGTCAACCAGAGGTGACTGAGATCGGTCACTGTCGAAACAAATTTTGGGTGGATAACAAGTTATCAAGGAGTCTCAAATGCCCATGTGGAGGACTAAAAGGGTAAGTAAGCCTCAAATTAATTATTCCCCTTCTTTACACTACTTGTTTCTCACTAATGGTCAAGAACCAAGAAGTTTTGAAGAGGCAATGCAGGTAGAATCCAGGAAACAGTGGGAGCATGGCATGAATAAGGAAATTGATTCCTTGGAAGAGAACCAAATGGAAGATTTGGTAGAGTTGCCAGCCAGGATGAAACCACTGAAAGACAAATGGATTTATAGGTTAAAGAAAGGAGAGAATGGATAGGTGAGACAGAAGGCCAGGTTATATGGTATTGAGCAAGCTGCAGGACAATGGTGTTTAAAGTTTGACAGGTGTATGACAAAGTATGGCTTTAGTCAATGTCAATGTCACCATTGTGTTTATTTTACCAAGTTGGATAATATTAGCTAAATTATCCTATTACTGTATGTAGGGTATATGCTTGTTTTAGGGTCACACATGCAGGAGATTGCTGAGCTAAAGGTAAAATTAATTTAGAGGTTTTCCATGAAGGATTTGGAAGCAACAAAGAAAATCCTTGGCATGAGTATTTCTAGAGACAGGGAAAGTCATGGGTTGATTTTGTCTCCAGAGAATTATGTGAATAAGGTAGTGGAGAGGTTCAATATGTAGGATGCAAAACTGATTAGCACACCTATGGTTGGATAGTTCACAGAACAGTGTCCTAAATCACATGATGAGGTCGAGTACATGAGTACTAGACCTGATATTACCTAAGCAGTGGGAGTTGTCAGCAAGATAATGGCTAATCCAGGAAAGGAGCACTAGAAAGCAGTTTAGTGGATTCTCAGGTATCTGAGAGGGACTAGTAACAGGTATTTATGCTATGCAAGGTCAAGCACTTCTCTACATGGCTATGTAGATTCAGATATGACAGGTGACTTGGATGATAGGAGAAGCACCATAGGATATGTGTTCACTATTGGTGGTACGGCAGTTAGCTAGATTTCAAAGATGCAGAAGGTTGTTGCAGTCACAGAGGCTAACAAGGATAAGAACCCTATGGAAATGTTAACAAAGCCAGGAACAAAGGAGAAGTTGAATCTTCATTCAACTTCTATTGGTCTTCAAGATTAAACTTGAAGAGAGATACAAGCTAGGAAACAAAATTAGAAGATGTATAGGTACAGGTACAGGTGCAGCTATTTATCTCTAAGTGGGAGATTGTTAAGTTGTGGAGCTAAAAACTTCACTGATGCAAATGGTGGAGGTTGCTGAGTGTTAAAGTAACTGACATCAGTCTGATCAACTGACATCGGTCATATTCAATTACATAATAACTGACATTGGTTAGGGGTCGACTAGCATCGGTCAGATAGGAACCGATGTCGGCAACCTTTGTGTGTGTGCATTTGCATGTTTTTCTAGAACTGGTCTAATTTTAGATGGACAGTGAGTTTGCATGTAAAGACTAATTTTAGTCTTGAGTCTACATTTATAATTATTGTTTGTTTTGGGATCTATTTAATAGACCCATGGGGCTGTATTGTAATCAAGGGGACTAAGGAAGGATTAGATCCTCAACTTGAAGGCAAGAACAACAATTAGGTTGGTTGTCTCAAGGTGTGTAAGATCAGTTGATCTGCAGGGTGTGCAAGATCAGGGAGATATACATGGTAAGTAAGATCAGTTAGATTTTTAGGTTGTGCAAGATCAAGGAGATCTACTTGGAGTACTTTGAGTACTTGGTGGGCTGGCAGTAGGCAACAACAACCATTGGGTTGATTATCACTGACTGGTGGAGGGAACAACTCAGTGTTGAGTTGTGGTTGTAATTTATTGAGAGAGAGATCTCTTGAGGGAGAATTACTATATGCCCAAGAGGTGTGGGAAGAGTGTGATTTCTTCATTGTAATTCCTTCTGGAAGAGTGTCAATACAAGATTGTATTGTCTCTCATATTTTGTGCTATTTTTGAATTCTAGTTACATATTACTTCTGGTTTAAATTTCTGTGTTTAGTTGCTCATACAAAGGTAATAAATTGTGCTCTTAAGGAGTAGGATACTGACACTGATTATTAGTTTATTATGAAGATTATGAGCTGAAATATTAGAGGTTTTTTTAGAAAAAAAAAGCATAGAACCTTAAGATATTTGAGAAGATATAATAGGCCTAGTTTTTTGATTCTTCAATAAACCAAAATGGAGGATGGTATGTTAGAAAATGTTAGCAAACTGATTTGAAAAGACTCTTCTATTATGGGTGTTATCTCTTTTAGGGCCTTAAGGGGTTTAGCCATTTTGTCTAGATAGAGAGTTCAAGGGCAAGACCCTCTTTAAAATCTTCTCCCATTTGGCCATGTTTTTTACTCATAAGTAAGATGGTTCTATGTGGATATTTTATAATATTTATGGTCTTAATCCTTATGTGGGGCATCATAAGATGTGGTAGGACCTCTCTTTATATAGACATAATTGTGGGGATATAAGATGGATGATTGTAGGAGATTTCAATACTTCCTTATCCCCCAAGAAAAAAAAAGGTGGTATCTAGGTTCTTACAGATATCATGGAGGATTTTCTTGATGGAAAGAAAAGGTGAGTAAGCATTTCCATTCTAAGGACTTTAGTTGCAATGTAGCTTCATGGAAAAAGTCTGAATTTGCTTGCCTTGTAGGTATGGAAGATTTAAATTTCAATGAGCAAGATTTTATGCCTTGCTCAATAGAAGAATTGGTTGAAAAGGTGTCTGCTTTGCAATTAAAAAAAGGTAGAGATGTTAAGCAAGCTTTCAATGTGATCACTAGATCAAGTAGTAGAGCCACTGATGTGGGTGAAGCTAAAAATAAAGGCAAAACTTCTCAAAAAGAGAGAAATAAGAAGAAAATGAACAAGGAGATTGTAGAAAATCTGAAAAAAAATGTTGGTCTAAGTAGTAAGATCTGATTATTAGTTGATTATGAATATTATGAGCTAAAATATTAGAGGTTTAAATAGTAAAAGAAAACATAAAACCTTAATAAATTTGAGATGAAATAATAAGCTAGTATTTTGATTCATCAAGAAACTAAAATGGAGGATGGTATATTAGAAAATGTCATCAAATTAATTTGGAAATACTCCTCTATTATGGGTGTTAGCTCTTTTGGGGACTCATGGGGTTTATTCATTTCTTGTCTAGATAGAGAGTTTAAGGGTGAGACCCTCTTCAAAATCCTCTCCCATTTTTCCATGGTTTTTACTCATAATAAATATGGATCTATGTGAATACTTTCTAATTTTTATGCTCTTAACCCTCGTGTGGGGTGTCGTAAGATGCGGTAGGACCTCTCTTTATTTAGACATAATTGTGGGAATATAAGATGGATGATTATGGGAGATTTCAATACTCCACTATTCCCCATGGAAAAAAAGTGGTAGCAAGGCTCTTATGAATATCATGGAGGACTTTGATATCTTTATATTTGCTCATAGGCTATTTGATATAAAATTGGGAGGTTCTCTATTCACCTAGTCTAACAGAAGAATTGGGGAAAGTCTAATCTAGGTAAGGTTGGATTGATTCTTGATTTCAATGGATTAGATTTTTCACATGATTTTTATCTCTAATCTCTACCAAGGATAGGTTCAAATCATAACCCGTTGTTGTTAAGTATGGAGTCATCTATAAAACAAGAATGAACACCTTTCATATTTGAACATATGTGGTTTTAACATCCATATTTTATCAATAAAACAAAAGATTGGTGGTAAGGGGATTATTAGGGTTCTACTATGTATATTTTGGCTAGAAAACTCAAAAAAGTTAAAAATGAGATCAAATTATGTAATAAACATGTTTTTGGAAACATGTTTAAGCAATAGAATGATATTAGAAAAGAATTATCTCAATTGGAAGAGTTTATGACTAAGCATGGGCAAGATCAAATTTCCCTTTCACGGGAAAAAAACTACTTAATGAATACCATAACATAGTAGCTAAAGAGGAAATATGTTTGAGACTTAAATCAAGGGCAATTTTGATGAAGGAAGGGGATTGGAACACAAAGTTATTTCATATGACAATGCTTAAACATAGAAGACATTACAAAAATTTTGATTTTTTTTTGGAATCAAGGCATAAAATTTCTAATCTGATGATCATTAAAAGTGAGGTTGTTCATTTTTTTTAAAAATTATTTACTAAAAATTCTACTTAAAATGAAAGGCTTATGGAGAAATTCGTTGGTAACATACAAGTTCTGATTTCTCGAGAGGACAACTTGAATCTTCTTAAACTAGTTTCTATGGATGAAATCAAAAGTGATATTTTATTGATGAATAAGGACAAAGCCCTTAGTCTAGATGGATTTCTTATGACTTTCTTCCACCACTATTGGGACATAGTTAAAGAGGATCTAACAACTATGGTGACGATTTATTCTCCTCAAGTAAGATTATAAGAGAATTTAATAAGACATTTATAGTGTTGATTCTAATGAAAGAAAGGGCCTCTGATTTTAAATATTTTAGACCTATTAGCCTATGCAATATTGTATATAATTTTTTTATGAAAATATTAGTTTTAAAGCTACAACCTTTGATGGAAGAGATCATTTCTAAACATCAAGGAGGCTTTGTGTTGAGAAGGTAAATTAAGGATGGCATCATTATTGTCCATGAAGCTTTACACTCGGTGGAGAGGAAATAAATCAAAAATGGCCATTAAACTAGACATAAACAAGGCCTATGGTAGGTTGGATTGGGGTCTTTTAGATAAAGTGTTGCATCAATTTGGTTTTCATGCTCATATCATAACTATGATTCAAGCCTACATATCTATGCCTATGTTTTCGGTCCTTATTAATGGAGTTCCATAGGGGTATTTTGAGAGAAAAAGGGGCACTAGACAAGGTGATCCAATTTTCCCCTTTCTATTTATTATCATGGTTGGATATTTTTGTAGGTCATTATCGATTGCAATTAGTCAATAGAGATTCAAAGGTTTCAAGCTAGCTTCAAGAGCATACCCTTATTCTCATCAATAATTTATGGATGACATGATGGTGATCACTGAATCCTTTATCAAAGAAGCTAAGGAACTTAATTTTTTTGAGTGACTATGAAAAAGTTTCTAAGTAATTGATTAACTTCAAAAAAAGCTTGATATTCTTTTTTAATAATCTGTTGGTGAGACAAATAAATATACTTAGAATTTTGGGTTGTCAAATCCAAAATCTCCCTTCTTCTTACCTAGATATCCCTCTTTTCATGGATCAGTTACCCATTCATCTTTGGAACCCCTTACTGGACAAATTTCATAAAAAAATGATGGGTTGGAAAGGCATAATTTTGTCTCAAGCTAGGAAGTTAGTTTTGGCGCTTGGATTTGCACCCTTGAAAAAATACTTAGCTTTCCTCATCCAAGAGGCACAATGGAATCATCTCTATTATTGTGGGTGATAATCTCTTTGAGATGAATCTCTATATTTAAGGGCTAGATCCCCTGATGCACTTGTAAAGCTTTGTCAATTCTAATCTATCAACTTTATATGAAAAGAGAGGAAGAAAACAACTGAGAAAAAAAAATGGTGATGCACCAATATGTGATATCCTCCACTTGACTATAATCACTACTTAAATATTGACAAGGTTTCCTTACACAAGACTTACAATCCTTTATGCATTGTTACATCAGTGTTTCACTTGTTACATTTGAGAAGGCAGTCAACATTCAAGAGGATAACAGATAATTCTAAGAAATAATATGGCCTTAAACCACTTCAAAAATGTTTATACACTTATCAAAGAATACTAATGAGGACTGATAACAAAGATTTGTCTACACATTTGGTGTGTAATCAAGGATAACAAGTTAGGAAAGATAATTTCCATTAAATAAGAACAACATGATTTTAAAATGATACACAAAAATGCAGTATGTGAGTGGTAGAATTTATCTTGATTTTTTCAAGAGTTTTTGATACAAATCTGGTCAAGGTTTTTTGATTAACTAATGGAGGATACTTTGAGAATAAGCTGAATACATACATACATACATACATACATATATATATATATATATATATATATATATATATATATATATATATATATATAGTTTTTTGAAGGGATATTGAATGATTGAGATTGCAAGATCAATTGGACATGTGTCACATTGAGTAAGAAGTAGTTACATGAATGGATTTTGTTATTACTGAGTCCATCTTGTTTTGGTGTTGGTTTCTCTTTGCTAGTTCATCATTTGTTATGCACATTTATCATTCTCTTGATTGTATTCAGACTCCCACTCTAAACTTTAATGGCTATTACTTGTAACTTGAACTTGATGTTATATAGGCCATCACCTCTTAAACTTTTATTTTTTGACATTCTTGTGGACAATTTGTCTGCAAGGATTCTCTTGGACTCTTCTTTCTTTACTTTGGTCTTTTCCTCGGATAATTTATCCATGGGAAATTTGTCTAGGCATTCTTTTGAACAATTTTCCCATAAGAAATCCTTTCTCTTTCTTGCTTGATCCCTTTAGAAATGACCCTTTGATAATCTTGAAAAGGTACTCCTACCCTTCATATTTATTAAAAAATACCCTTCGAAATAACTATTTGGCCCTTCTAAATAATTAAAAATGTCCACTTTCCTTTGGTTCTTTCAAAATGATCCTTTGAGAAAGTTGAAAATGCCTTTTGGAAAAGTCACAAGGGTGCACCTACCCTTTGGAAAAATTGAAATGATCCCTTCAATTTTTTTTGTAAATGTCCATGTGCCCTTCAAAAAAGTTACAAATGGCTTTCCTACAAGAAATGACCCTTCAAATGAATTGAAAAGGTCTGCTTAGCTTGAAAAGAGCCCTTTGAGAAAGTTGTAAAGTACCCTTCAGCTTGAAAGATATCATTTGGAGAAATTGAAAAGGACCTTCAAAAACAATGTCCCAAACAAAAAGTCTACAAGAATTCACTTGAGGCTAAGGCAAAACTTTTGAAAGAAATAGTCCTTAAACAAAAGTGCAAAATAATTGAAACTTGTACACAACTTGAAGGAAAAAAACACCCAAAAGAAATCATTTGTAGGAATATCCTTGAACTTTTGCCATGGAATTTGCATAGGAACCTCTCCTAAACAAAGATGCATATTAGAATCATCCAAACATATAGAAAAACTATTGGTTTTTTCAATATGAATGGCCAATTTTGGTTTGAAAGACCAAATATTGGTCAACAAAATGGTGACTTACAGGGGTATTATGCTTGCTATACTGACCTGACCAGGTAGCCTTATCCACTTAAAGGCTAATGGAGTCAATGGATTTTTAAACATGATTATCAAGGATTTTGCCAAAGTAAAACACAAGGAAAACATAGACAAAACCAACAAGACCCAACAGAACAGAACAAGACATGAAAAAACACAAACATGTGTATAAATAATTAGGGAACACAAAGAAAATAGAACACTATGTATAATAGAAAGGAAAACCTCAGTAATATATCCCATTGATTGGGATATGCAGCTCCTCTCCATCCAACTTTGAAAGTTAGAAAGCATTGTGTTGTTTACACTATGTGATCATGTATGGGCCACTCCATAAAGCATCAAACTCTGTGTGTTTCTCAAGCTTGGCCCTATCTTCAGCTCACTTAAGAATAATGTCCCCTTCTCTAAAATTCCTTGGCATAGACTTCTTGTCAAAATGCTTCTTTGTCTATTGTTGGTGAGTAGTTAAGGTATGAATTGCCTAATCTCTTGGCTCCTCAAGCTCTATCAATTCACACAATCTAACTTCCATGCTATCATTCTCCATCAACTATAATTGATGTGTGAGGTCTAAGGCTGGCAATTCAATTGAGATAGGAAGTCTTGATTCCTTTCCATACACAAGTGTATATGGTGAGTTCCCAATTGCTCTCTTAGGAGTGATTCTGTCAGCCCAAAGGGCTATTTTCAACTTAGTGTACCATCTCCTTTGATTTTCCTCCATTTTCCTCTTAATGATTCTGATCAAATTCTTGTTTGTGGACTCTGCTAGTCCATTTCCCTAGGGATAGTAGTTAGAGGAAGTGTTGAGGTAAATGACATGCTTCAAGGCCCATTCACTTGTCCTTGCTCCTAAAAAGGCCAATGCATTATCTGAGATGATGGTTGAGGAAGCTCCAAACCTTGTTATTATGTTCTCATAGAAATCCAAGACCAAATTTCCATTTGCCTTATTTAAAGCTATAGCTTCAACTCATCTAGTGAAATAATTAATGGCTATCAACACCCACTTGTGACCAACACTAGAAGGAAGATTGATCATACCTATGAAATTCAGACCCCATTGCATGCAGGTTGTTCAACTTGGATTGGATGAAGAGGCAAAGTAGCTAGCTTCTATTTTCTATCAAATAGAGTACATTTCTAGCATTTTCTCACCCAAGCATGGATGTCTTTGAATAAGCTAGGCCAAAAATATTTATCCCTCATGATCTTAGTAGCTATGGTTCTTGGAGCAAAGTGACCATGAGCTTGGCCATCATGAAACTCATACAACACCTTGTCAATCTAGTCTAAATCAATACATCTCAAAAGTACACCTAAAAAATCTTTTTTGAAAAGTACTCTATCCACAAGTGTATAAGGAATAGATTACAGTCTATAATACCTTCTTTTATCCTCATCAAGATCTTATGGACACTCACCAGTTTGAAGGAAGTGGATCATGTCCTATGTCCAACTTCTCATGATTGAAGGTATAATTGTTGCAAGATCATCATGAAGTGTCAAAACAACCTCTTTTTGTTCTTTCAAGTTTTAGGCAAGATGCTCACACAGTCCTTTCCCTTTCACTAGTTTGGTTGTTTTGATCTCCATATCATATTCCATTACTTTGGTAATCTAACCTGCCCTTTTCTCTTTCAAGTCTTTGCTCAACAAAAAATCTTTCATACCAAGATGAGGTACAAAAATGTGAATTTTATTACTAGACAACATATGTCTGAACTTTTTCAAGCTCCTTATTACTGAAAGCACTTGTTCTTCAACATGTGTACTTTACCTCATGGCCTTCTAAACTTTGACTAAGTAAGGCAATAGGTTGTTCCAAATTTGCATTATTTGCTTGGGTCAGCATGGCAAAAATTACCTCTTCATTCCCAAAATTGTATAGATTGAAGTCCTTAGAGAAGTTAGGACTTGCAAGAGTAGGATCTTGGGCAATGGCTTGCTTGATCTCCTCAAAACTTTCTTTTCTCCTTCCTTTCTAGGTGAATATCTCATCTTTTCTCAACACAGAGGTTAAGGGATTAACTATATTAGTAAAATCAGGAATGAATCTCCTAATGAAATTAATCTTGCCAAAGAAAATTTATAGACCCTTTTTGTGTTTAGGAAAAGACAATGTTAAAATAACACTTACCCTTTCTAGATCAATGGATAGACCTTTCTTTCAAATAATGTGGCCTAAGAGTTTACCCTCATGAATAGAAAACACACACATCTTTAGGTTTAGGGAGATCCCAAACTCTCTATACCTCTCTAAAATATATCTTAGTTGCTTAAAATGGTCATTCACATCTTTGGAAAAAACTATCACATCAACTAGATAAACCAACATAATGTCATTGATCAGTCCTTGGAAAGCCATATCCATTGCACATTATAAAGTGCCTCAGCATTTAAAAATCCAAATGGAATTTTTTTGTAGGCATATGCACCCCATTTGGTGGTAAATTTTGTCTTATATTGATCACTTTCATTCACCAGAATCTGATTATATCTGGAATAGCCATCAAAGAGAGAAAACCTTTCACTACTAGCTACAACTTATATAATATGCTCCATAGAAGGGAGAGGATAATGATCCCTCAAAGATACTTGTTCAAGTCCCTAAAGTCAACACACAACCTGATTTCTCCATTTTTCTTTCTAACAGGGACTAAATTGGCCAATCAAGAAGAATGTTTGATAGGAAAAATGATTCTAGACTCAATCAATTCAGTCGTCTCTTTCCTTATGAGAGTTTCAATCTTGGGATTGATTGGCCTTTGCCTTTGTTTGATGGGTTTAGAATTTTCATCTAACTCTATGGTGTGTTGATCCAAGCTCGGGTCAAAACCCTTCAAATGACTATACTCCCATGCAAAAATATCACTAAACTCCTTGCATAATTCAATGAAATCATGTTTTTTCTGACTAGTGCATACCTTCCCAAGTGCAAGTAGCTTATCCTTAAAGATTTATATTCTTTTGTAGTTCTCATGATTAGTTGGAATACATAATTTTTCCTTATTAAGATGGTCCTATTCATTAAAAATACTCTCTAGAGTCACTAATCCTTTAAGAACCTTATTAGACTTTAGTTAGACAATCTGGTTGCCATATTACTATTGTAGCTTAGACTGATTCTTGGTAGATAACTAAACTTCTTATTGTATAAAAAGTGTTATTTATTGATCACTATCAAAAAACTACCAATTAGTGACATTCCCTAGTATAGAAGGTCTCACAATCACTTTCAAATGAGGTTGAATTTTGTCTTCTCTTACACCTTTTGGAACATCAAACTGAGCACTAATAGATGCCAACCTATCAGCATGTTTATAATCTTCTCTTGAAATAGAGGTTATGTTGAATGCCATGAAGTCTTCTACAAGGTACCAAATTTTGTGTTTGTAGGACTTGAGCAAAGAGTTCTTAGTCAAATTCTGCCCTCTTACTTGATTGACAACTAATTCACTATCACCAAATATTTGTAATTCTTTGACACCTCTTTGCCTTGCCCATTCTAAACCATGAATGAGGGATTCATATTTAGCTACATTGAAAGCACAAGAGAACTGAAATCTAATAGTTGAAAAATACTTTTCCTTTGAAGGTGAAACCAACATAGCTCCACCACCTACACTAATCTTGCTTTTGGATCCATCAAAGAAAAGCTACCAAAAGCCATTCACATCCTCACTTGATCTCATCAAATTAGGCATGAAAGAGTCTTTCTCATGTATATAGTAGACTCCCAGACTAGATTCTTCAATAAATTTGTATTGATAATGTTCATAGTTGTCATCTACCCACTCATCTTGGAATGAGTCAAACACTCCTTCAAGGGAAGATGGAAGGGATTGGTCAGTGTGAAACTCTTCTTCATCAATGATAGCATAGTTGAAATTTGCTACCTTAGGTGAATATGGTTCCAAATGATCTCTATGAATGGGTTCTAATCAATCTTCACTTTAGTACCATATTTTTTTTTAAACACCATGTATGACCTAATTGTTGCTAGATATCCACCTATCTTAGAAGTGAAATCCCTTGACAAACAAAGAGAAAAATAAGGAGGTAAATCTACTACCACCACATCATGAGGAATTGAAAAGGTAGGAAAATCATGAAGGATCAAATTCAAACCTTTCACAACCCCCAAAGTTTTGGTTGGTGATCCATCTAGTTATGAAACTCCTTTAGTTATTGGATCATATTTGAGACCCAATTTGTCTGCTATGCATTTGGGCATAACTAAGGTGCTTGTTCCACTATTTATGACACAATTATGAACCAAGAAGTCACCAATTATTATAGATAAGTATAAAGGAGGAGTATTCTCATCTTTTTTTACTTGACTATTTGTAGATTGAGTTTCATTGACCAAAACCACATTTTCACTTCGAAATGAGTCAGCTTATTTACCCAATCCATACAATTCCTTTTGCAATATATCTTTGTATCCTAGTAGTGCTAGATAATCCCATAATGAGATTTTCATATGAAGCTTTTTCATTTGGTCTAAAATATTAATGGAAGGATTACTTACTTTGGGATTTTCTTTTTGAATATTTGCACCCTGTGATATAGTGTGTAGAGGCAGAGTTATTGATGCTAGTCTGAAACTTGGAATTTTTTAATTTTCTTGTGGCTTAGGAGTTACAAAAGGCCCAAATCTCATCTAAGTTGATGTAGGGGTCACAACATGTCCTTGACTAGTTCCTTGACTGACTCCTTGGCTGGTTCCTTGAACTTCATCAATAGCCCTCCTTTTAGACCTATTATTAGAGGCAACATTAGTAGGTTGATTACTTGTATTCCCCACATAATTAATTGCACAAAATTCACCCTCCAAATGATTCATGGGAGTGGAATCAGATTGAGGTTAATTTTCATCCATCCCAATTTGCAATGGCATCTCAAAAGTTGAAAAGTGAGATGTTTGATCACCTTGTGTAGACATACCTCGATTTTGCATTTCATTGGCATAAGCCACCTATTCTTGGCCATGTTCAAAGGATGGATAGTCAGGCTGCTCTTGAACTAATTTTTTTTGAGTGGGAACTAAGTATTTATAAGATGAGTGAGCATTGGGATTATAACTTTGGTAAGGCTTGACATGGGTGATTTGACCTTGTCCTTGATTATTATTTTGTAAGGGTGGCCTACTTATTTGCCCACCAAATTGATTATATTACTGATATGGCCTATAGGCTAGAGCTTGTTGCCTTTTGAGAGTAACCAATTCATTGGTTACACTTTGAATTAGAATTTTAAATTCATGAATCTAATTTGAAGGAGTAGAAGCATGTCTCTCTTGAGTAGGCAAAGGGGCTAAAGAGGGCAATGCACTTTGACTAAGAGAAGGCAAATCAAGGAAAAGTTGCATTGGAGGTCTAGGAGCTATCTTCCCTACTTGTATAAGATAATTTTTATCATTTATGGCTATTTCATAAGCAATAAGCAATGTGTTTTCACCCATAGATTGAATCATCATGGCAATGTCACTATTTAACGCTTTCAAGAAGTACAAAAATACATAGTTTGTGGTTGGCCTTACAAGAATTGGGATTCTATCCCATGTTTTTTAGATTCTAGTATTGAAATACTACTTAAATTCATGTGCTTTCGATAGGTGATCACTCTTTTCCCCAAACCTATTAGTCAATAGAGTACCCAACTCATCCCATGAGCCAATATAATTTACAGGTAGAGTCCCATACCAGTCTAAAACTTTTCCTTTAAAAGACAAGACCAACAACCTAATTGCTACATTTTATTGAGTAATATTATGGATATTACATAGATTTTCTATATTCCTGATGTGCTCAATGGTAGTAATAGGACCATCTCCACTAAAATATGGGACACTTTTTAGGGTAGATCTTAGAATTTGATCATATTGGGCAAGATGCAAGGGAGATGTCCTGGTGAAAGCCACAAAAGGTTGTATTTTATCCATTTAGAAATGACCACTATGAATATTAAGAATGAAATGTAACACAAACTTGGAACCTTTGAACATAAAATATTTCTTGTAAGGATTTTTGACAAACCTGGACCTTTTGGTGGAATATGGAGGCAATTTTCAAATGCTAAAGGTAGACATTTAGCAACAAATCTGGTTATCACCTTTGGCATAAAAAATAGGGCTGATAATCAATCAAGATCAAGATTCTTCAATGGAGTCACCAGGTACTGAATTCAGATGTCTCTTTTTCTTTAACAATATTAATACTAGCACCAATATTGAACAATCTTGTAGGACAAAATGTCCCATCGAGTGTACCAAAAATTATTGGCACTTGGATTTTCACCCTTAAAAAAATATTTAGCTTTCCTCATCCAAGTGGCATACTGAAATACTCTCTATTATTGTGGGTGACAATCTCTTTGAGATGAATATCTGGATTTAAGGGCTAGCTCCCTTAATGCATCTGTAAAGCTCGATCAGTTATAATCTATCAACTTTATGTGAAAAGAGAGGAAGAGTGCAAATAAGAAAAAAAATGGTGATGCACCAGTATGTGATATCTTCCACTTGACTCTAATCACTACTTAAAGATTGACAAATTTTCCTTGCACAAGACTCATAATCCTTTATACATTGTTACATCAGTGTTTTGATTGCTATATTCGAGAAGGCATTCAATATTCAGGAGGGTAAAAGACAATTCCAAGAAATAATATGGCCTTGAACCACTTTAAAAATGTTTATACACTTATTAGAGAATACTAATGAGGACTTGTAACAAAGATCTATTTGCACCTTTGATATGTAATCAAGGATAACAAGTTAGGAAAGACAACTTCCATTAAACAAGAACAACATGATTTTAAACCGATACACAAAAATGTAGTATGTGAGTGGTAGAATTTGTCTTCATTTCTTCAATAGTTTTTGATATAAATTTGGTTAGAGTTTTATCATTAACTAATGGAGGCTGCTTTGAGAATAAGTTGAATACCTATATATATATATATATATATATATATATATATATATATATATATATATATATATAGTTTTTTGAAAGGAGTTTGAATGATTGAGATTACAAGATCAATTGGGCATGTGTCACATTGAGAAAGAAATAGTTACATGAATAGATTTTTTAAATACTGAGTCCATCTTGTTTTGGAATTGGTTACTCTTTTTTGTCTCATCATTTGTTATGCACATTTGTCATTCTCTTGTTTGTATTCAGGATACCACTCTAAACTTTAACGGTTATTCCTTATAACTTAAACTTGATGTTCTGCAGGCCATCACCTTTCAAAATTTTGTTTTTTGACATTATTATGGATAATTTATCTACAAGGATTGTCTCGGACTCTTCTTTCTTTGCTTTGGTCTTTTCCTTAGACAATTTATCCATGGGGAATTTATCTAGGCATTCTTTTAGACAATTTTCCCACAAGAAATCCTTTCTCTTTCTTTCTAGATCCCTTTAGAAATGACCCTTTGGTTATATTGAAAAGGTACTCCTACCCTTCAGATTTATTGAAAAACACCCTTCAAATGAACTATTTTGGCCCTTTGAAAGAATTCTAAATGTCCACTTTCCGTTGGTTCTTTCAAAATGATCCTTTGGGAAAGTTGAAAATACCTTTCAAAAAAGTCACAAGGGTACACCTACCCTTTGGATAAATTGAAATGATCCCTTCAAACATTTTTGAAAATGTCCATGTGCCCTTATAAGAAGTTTTAAATGACTTTCCCATAAAAAATGACCCTTCAAAATAATTGAAAAGTTCCACTTAGGTTGAAAATAGCCCTTCAAGAAAGTTTCAAAGTACCCTTTGGCTTGGAAGATATCCTTTAGAGAAATTGAAAAGGACCTCCATAAATAAAGTCCTGGATAACAATTCTACAAGAATTCACTTGAGGCTAAGGTAAAACTTTTGAAAGAATTCTTTCAGGCAAAAAAATGAAAGAAATAGTCCTTGAACAAAAGTCTGAAAGAATTGAAACTTATACAAAAACCTGAAGGAAAACAAACACCCAAAAGAAATCATCTGAAGGAATTTGCTTGAAAATTTGCCATGAACTTTTCATAGAAACCTCTCCTGAACAAAGATGCATATTAGACTCATCCAAACATATAGACAAGCAACTAGCTTTTTCAATATGGATGGCCAATTTTGGTTTGAAATACCAAAATTTGGTCAACAACTAACATTTATCAAAATCACAGTACATTGTCTCCCAGTGTACTTGAGGTCGATGTTCAAAATTCCTAGATCCATATTTAACCAAATTGAAAAGATTAAAAAAATATTGCTTTGGTTAGGATCAAAAGATAAGAATAGAATTCACCTAGATACTTGGGATAAGGTATGTCTTCCAAATAAACTTGGGGGTTTGGTTTTAAGGAGGCTAAAAAATATAAACCAAGCTCTAATCTCTAAATTAGGTGGAGATTCATTAATGAGACAAATTAATGGACCTTGATCTTAAAAGCTAAATACCTTGAAGCCAGAGATAGTTCCAAAATTTTGACTAAAAATTAGTTTGTTAAAGGATATGCCTTTTGGA
This sequence comes from Torreya grandis, assembly GCA_037957365.1. Classification (NCBI taxonomy): domain Eukaryota; kingdom Viridiplantae; phylum Streptophyta; class Pinopsida; order Cupressales; family Taxaceae; genus Torreya; species Torreya grandis. The sequence goes on from JARHVA010001577.1 coordinate 789,225, forward strand.
ATCATTTAATTAACACTAGAGACCTCATTATCAAAGGAATCAAAGGGAAGATTGGAAATGGGGAAAAAACTATGTTTTATCAAGACCCTTTTATTTTAAACCAATTTATAAAAAATTTGGTACCATGGAATCAAATTAGTTTAACAGTTTAAAATATCTTTGGTGCTAAAGTCACTGATTACATCTAGGTTTCTGATAGGGGCAAAGAATGGGTTCAAATCCAAGTTGACAATTTAAATCCCAAGTAAACTACAATTTTTAAGTATTTAAATTTAATTCTCAAGGGTTATCATATCCCCAACAATCTCAAAGAATATGAACTAGTTTGGGATAAATCAATAGATGGTAATTATAATGTCAAATCTAGTTATGAATTACTGGTTGATAGACTAGATAATGGTTTTCCTTGAAATAGGATTTGGTTCAAATATCTTATTATTAAAGTGAATATATTTATTTGGATCATCATTCATAATAAAATCCTCATTATGGAAAATCTTAAAAATGAGGACTTATGTTTGTCAATGTCTTTTGTGCAAAAAAGAGAAGGAATCAATTTTTCATTTATTTCTAGGCTGTCATTTTGCTTTCAAGGTTTGGGGTATAGTTATCAGTACTTTCAAATGGTTTGTGTCCATCCTCCCTCACTCATTGATCTTTAACATTATTATAAATATACCTTCAAAAGTGAAGCATTAAATAAGTTATGGATTAGGGCCTTCCCCCACACCTTGTGGGGCATTTGGAAGGAATAAAAGGATAGAATATTCAAGATCTACAAGAGATCTAACTTGAGAGTGGATCTTAAGATTAGAAATATGTTGTTAGAAAACATTAAGGCCTACAATAACTTTATAAAATTCATGTGTGGTGGGAAATAATCCATTATTGCTAAGAACTAGAACTTAGATCTTATAATCACTCTAGGGGTTGATCCAATAAGTGAATGGATGAAGGATACTAAATGGAAAACACCTTCTCTAGGTTGGAAAAAATTAAATTTTGATAGTGCTTCAAAAGGGAATCTTAGGAGGGCTAGTGGAGGAGGTATTCTAAAAAATTTTAAGGGTGAAGTAATTGCAGCCTATATAGGGAGTATGGGATTACAAACAAGTCACTAGGTGGAAGCTAGAACTGCACTATGAGAACTTCAACTAGAAAAAGAGATAGGGATGAATCATTTGGAACTAGAAGGAGACTCTCTTAATGTCATCCATAGTCTTCTAAAGAATAATTCAAAAAACTAAAGTATTAGTAGCATAATAGAAGAGGTCTTTGAGATCATCAATTCATTGGATGAGATTAGAACCCAACACATATATGGAGATTGAAATCAACTAGAGATTGGTTTGCCAATTTGGGATGGATTATAACAACTTCAAGAAATGATTATCTAAAGAGGAAATGGAGGACATCATTATCCAAAGAATTAATCACGAAGAATTTTATTCCTTACTCAAAGAAAGAGATCGTTAGATGGTGGACTTTGAAGGAGTTATTTCCCTTGTTAGAGGATGCAAGCATATTGTTTTGAATATTATCCAGAATTGTATTAGTATCATTGTCACATCACTTGAAGAGTGGGACTATGTGCATGGTAAAAGGGTATTCACCAGACTCTTTTCTTTTAATAATAATTTTGTGATTTGTATCCCAAATCAGCATTGAGAGTCCTCCATGTTAATTATTCAAATGAGGTGGATTAGTGATGGATTGGTTACCCATAGTGAAACTCATGTGGAAATGTGAATTAGAGATTTCATCATGATTAAATGCCTTAGGTGGTATATTAATCACATATCTTGGCACAAGTACTTTTCTATTTGGAATAAACATCCCTCTATTTCCCTTTACTCTTTACATAGTTTTACTTCTAGCAGAATTGGGGACCAAACAAAATGGGAGGAGATCTATGTCGGGCAGAATCATCCTCGATGGAGACATTATCTAGAGACCTTGATATATGGTAGATCCTCAAGGCTAGAGGATTTAGGAATTTCATTCTAAAAATTGAGGGATATGACACACATGTTTCTAGGAAGTTTGTTGAGGGTTGGAATGATAGAATTTTGAAGATTTAGGGGATTCAATTTGAAGTAATATAAGATCTCATTATTCATGTTATTGGAATGAATAAGGAAGACAAAATTTTCTAAAAAACTAATAGAGATACCAAGGGATAAATTAAGAATTTTTTGATTGAGGGGGAGGAATTAATTTCATTCTAGCATGGTTATCTCAGATATTCAATCCCTTTCCCCTACAATGTTGTAGACAAATAGATTATGAAATTCATAACCTTAGATAGAAGGTACAACTTGGTTCTAACCTTTCATTTTGTTTTTCTTAATATCTTTAGACATCATTACTTGGATAGCATTCCCTATTACATTTTATGTTCAATGGAAAGATCAGTTTTAGAGTCAAAAAAAGGGAAAGGGTGGTTTCCTCTACATTAAATGGTAATTCTACTATTATGAAAGTATGCAAAATCTGAGGAGTGTCTAACTCATATACCTTGTGTAAAAGAATCATAACATTATAACATCAATGAACCTACCAAGAAGCTTTAAATATCATAGAGAAACAAGCCTACGTAGAAGAAGGATAGGGATGGGCTTGACAAAACCTCCATAGGTAAAGCATCCAGTGTTGGTGATGCAAACACTAGGGCTGATAAATATGGGTTATAAGATGAAATTGAGGGTCTTAAACTTTTGAATAATCTAGAATACCTCACCGTCAATAGAGAAAAGTAGCATGATAAGAGTAAAAGGAAAGTTGAAGCTGTAGGGGAGAAAATGGCTTACAAGGAGCATTATTAACTCAAATATCTTTTGGAGTAAACTAATTTATATATATATATTTCCTTAGATGGTTCCAAAAGGATCAATTCTTGATCAAAGAGTCCATAAAAAAGAACTTGGACACCAGAAAATCTACTAGTAACAAACAATAATTTTAGGATTTGGTTAACCAGGTGAGAGGCTTGGAAGATAGGGTCAACAGTTTAGAAGAGAACTTGTATTTCAAACATAATCTCAAAGTCTTGATAGGAAATAGTAAAGCCACTATTAGTTATTGTATTTCTAGTATGGGGGTGCTTGTGTAACTTATTAAAAATAATTTTGAGGGTGAAGGCATGATTAACAAACCAAAAAGGGGGAAAAATGTCTAAGGGTAGAGACCAAGAGCTCATTAACATGGAATAGATACTGAAATAAATATTGTACAACTAGAATGTAGCCCTTAAAGGGTAAAACCACTAGTTCTTGGTTGTTTGTTTTGTCCATCTATTGTTTCCCTTTATTGTGATGTTGTTGTGAGTAGGTTGTGACCCAACCTTTAGTTTTTTTTCATTGTGCAGTCCTTTTTTTATCTTTATGTTACGTTTGGCCTAGACCATGGATTTCGTATACAAGGGTAGAGTCCCTTTCAAAAACTCCACTTTACTCTTAATAAAAATAAAAAATGCTTTAGATAACTTTAATACCAAAATTTAAGCAAAAAATGGAAAATGATTTGCATGTAGTTGTGTGGTCCATTCTCTTCTAAAGACTTTGGGTTCTCTAACTGTTAGCCATTTTTCACTCCCAAGTTTTGCATCTTTCATTTTGAAAGTGCAGTTTCAAATTTTATCTATCAGAGGAAGCCTTTGTTTGGTCTTTTTCAAGTCTTAGTTTGGTCTTTATCTACTCAAGGTTATTTATTTTAGGGGGTTTTGTATTGGATTTTTTGTTCAATACCCAAAGGAATTATTTTAGACTTCTTGTCCAAAACAAAAAAGTTTGAAGGAATTGATCCTTTGCGCTTTTTCGAAGGGACATTTTCATTCTATCGAAGGGTCTTTTTCTCTTGTGAATTGCCTCTTATAGTTTTTTCAAAGGGTACTTTACAAATTTCTAAAATAAATGTCCCTTACATATTTTTGAAATAATTATCTCTTATAGGATTTCCAAAGGAATTATTTTGGACTTTTTGTTCGAAACAATTTTTTTTGAAGGGTTTGTTCTTTCAATCTGCTTCAAAGTTTCTGAAGGGACACTTTGCACTTTTTTGAAGGGCACTTTCAAACTTCCTAAAGGGTCTTTTTCTCTAAAAGTGGTCACTTTCAAAAAGGTCTGAGTGGTCACTTTCAAATATTCCAAAGGAAATGTCTCTTACAACTTTTTTTGAAGGAATTGTTTTGGACTTTTGTTCAAAATAATCTTTCTAAAGGGTACATTCAAAATTTTTGAAGGGTCTTTTTTCTTCAAAGTGTCCTTCAAGAAAAGTTTTAAGGGACACTTTCAAAAAGCCCAAATGGCCTTTTCCTCAAAGAAAGGTCCATTTTCATTCTTTCGAAGGGCATCTTCCAAGGAAGGGTATAGTTCAAAGGTTTCAAAGGGTCTCTCTTTCAAGAAAGTGGTTGCTTGCACAAGTCCGAAAGGGCAATTCCATTCTTTCAAAGGGCACTTCAAGTTTTGAGAGAATATTTTGACCTACAAAGTGCCCTACAACAATTTACAAAGGGTCTTTTGTTGTAAAAGTGTTCTTTAAAAAATGTCCAAAGGGACACTGCAAGAAATTTCATAGAAAGAGGGTTTCGAAGAGAAGAGAAAAGAAAAGGATCTCAAGAGAAAGCTGTTTCAAACTTTTTTTCTGAAACAAAAATCCTGAAGGAGCATTCTCAATAAAGGTGAACCAATCCAAAAGGGCTTGAAAGGTGGATTCTTTTAGGGAAAATGCCTAAGGAAAATGCCTAAAGAAAATAGTTTGAAGGGACACTTGGGAAAAGTTTGAAGGGCCTTTTCAAAAGCTCTGAAGGGCACCTTTTAGATAAAGTAACCAAAATAAAATTCTCTAAGGGTATTTCCATGCCAAAGTGTCCTTCAAGAAAATTCCAAAGGGTATAGACACTTGTGCAGACTCTGTAGAAGGAGTGCTAAAGGGTATGTTTGAGCAGTCTAAAGGGAAGATGATAGGAAGGTGCCCGGTAAAAAAAAGCACAAAGGAAAATACCTCTAAAGGAGTTATCCAAGTGGAATGATGGTGGAATGAATGTCAACTTCAAGGAAGTGAGATAACCATTGGTGTTCAAAAAAAAGGATTCAAAAGTAGATCTAAAGGCTCGTGTCCATCCATCAAAGCAGTGAGAGGGCCCATATCACCATTGATCAATTAGGATCTATGTCATTTTGTAATGACCAATTAAAGGAGGAAGACAAGGCAAATGGAATGAAAATGACAAATCTAAAATAGGTGAATAACTACTTTGATTCCATGACTCAGAACAACAATATCTTATTTCTATTAGCACAACCATTAGAGAAGCATCTTTGAGAGAGCAGGCTAAACCGTGTAACCATAAGAGATGACATGGATTAATCAAATGGATAGAATGAGCATCCATTGCAAAGATGGTTGCAAATGAAGATGGAGACTTCCAACTAATTTATTCCTCTCTTTGGCACTAAAGGTCTCCCCCTCTCACTTCCTCTCTGCTATATATATAGCCCTTTGGCTAGTGAAAAGGACCCACACAGTGTATGGCAAAGCCCTGCTAAAATGATATCACATTTTACCTTTAAGCATTAAATACTAGTCTATTTTCTTTCAAGTTCTAAGTAATTGTCTGAGTGTGTAAGATACATATAGTGACAGTAAGTGATGGTTTTCATCCTTCTATCCATTATCCTTCATGCTTGAGTAAGAGTTTTGGATATAACTGGTCATATAGAGTGTGTCTAAGTGTATTGAATTTATGTATGTGTATTACTATTTTAAAATGTGATAAGTTTGTCTTTTAGTTTATTTGTGTTGTGCCATTTTACACATCTCACCTTTGTGTTGAAATACTTGTGTAAGAATCCTTAGAGCTCGGGAATGGTCTGTGTATTTTGTTATATTGTGCGCTAGAATAAGATATTCATGTGGAAGATAATCTTGGTGTATCACCATTCTTAGAGTAGGTTTTCCTTTTCTACAATTTCTAACTCTTTTCCCTTCAAGAAAAATGGTTTAGACATAAGTGGTTTTATAGAGACACATTCAGGGAGCTAGCCCTTTTAAATATATAAGCTCATTTCCTCTATAGGTATACCCACATGCCTATAAATGTCCAAATGTTGCTCAAATCTAGAAGAGGATTGAACACTTTATTTTAGGGTGTAAGATTTGGAGACAATAGTTTTGGCATGCCCGATGGGACCAATTATTTACATGTCAAGGTGAATGTTGATCTTGACAAGCTTAGGGTTGTAGAAATATCCTTAATCCAACATTTGGCAACTCCAAAAGGTGAGAATCTCTAGTTGTAGAACAAATGTCCCATATTATACTTCATGGTCCTCACTAGGTCAACTAGAACTTCTGATCAAGCCCCTCTAGTTAAAACTCTTCTTGAAGAATAATGCCCTGAACCATTCCCAACACTTAGAGATCCTTGGCAAGGAGGTTTTGGAGGAGAAGAAGAAGTTGGATAAAGATGATATCAAGAGGAAATAAGAGAAATGGAGAGGAAAAAAACTTTCCTAGCCTTCAACACCTAAAATCCAATTGACCTTCCTGCATATGACCCTATTCCTCCCAATGCTACCAAGAGTCTCCCTAGTTTCAATGGAGAGGGTCCTATTACCCCATCTAAACATATTAGGGATATTTAAAATTTATGTAACTTCCATAATGTTACTCGAGCCAACATAACCATTAGATTTCTTGATATGTCTCTAAAATGCAAAGCACTTGATTGGTATAGGACTTTGGAAGGTGGTTGCATTACAAGTTGGGATGGCTTTGGGGACTTGTTGGTGACTAGATTTGAGAATAAGAGTGACCATACCTCACTGATCCATCAGCTTAATGTAATAAAGAGAGGTCCTAATGAATCCATGTGAGATTTTAATCAAAGGTTTCAAAGGACTTGGCATAGGTTACCACCAGTCATGAGACCTCCTCCTAGCTTTGTGTTCCCCACTTATCTCAAGGGTATTGGTATTGATGTGTTGGTGTGTTACAATCAATGGGAGGATTAAATATGCCAGATGTATATGAGATAGCTATTAAAACTGAGAATAGCTTAATATAGGCTCAAAAAATACCTCTAAGACTTTCTATGCCTTTGCTATCTCATAGCTTGGTTGAAGCTGCAAGCATAACACAAGTTCCTAACACCAATGTCAAGCTGAGAGCCTTTCCCAAGAAGATGGATAATGTTGTGAATAAAGATGAAGAGATTTTGTCATTACGAGTTTAGCTCAAATAACCTCAGTTCTAGACAAGTGCTCCACCTAACCATAAATACTATCCTCAACAAGGCTATAGAGATCCACCCCAATATACCTACCAAGGAAGAGGACAAGGTCAACAAGGTTTCAAATGCCTATAATTATAATTCCACTCTTTCCATGAAGGTTGTTATCCCAGTACATGTTAACCTGGTCCAAGGGGAGGATCATTTAGACTAATGGGGACAACTTTAAGGTCAGTTTGTGCATGATGGTGGAGAAGAAAACCAAGATTTGGTGGCACATGAAGAAACTACTCCTTACATGACATCAAAAGAAGTGAATCCCAGTCAAAGGAATATCCATGGAGAAAGTAGCAACCAAAGTGTAGGTATGATGAACTTTTAAGAAAAGAATGACTATGTGTTGAATCAAATCATGTTGATTATAGCCAACACAAGAGCCAAGATGAGAGATCTAAGAGATGTTCTAGGAGTACATGTAACTCCAAGTGATACATTTTTATGGCCACAAGGTGTGACTCCTAATGCATTTCCTGCTACAAGTCATGCTCCTCAGCAAAATTAGAATGCAGGTAGGATTGTCAAACCTATAACACAGTAGGTTTAGACTCCCTCGGTACCTTCAATAATGCAAGAAAAGGTTAATATTTCCCCTCTAAACATTGTTAATTATTTTAAGAATGCCAACAGAAGCATATCTCTTTGGGAAGTCTTGCATATGCCTAATCAAAAGGATTTGTTACAAGAACAGCTTGTAAAAATTCATGTAGCCCCTCAAACTTCAAAGCACAATAGTGTGACCCTTACCAATTCTCCAAGTCATGCCTTAGATCCCTCCACCAAATTTGAAAATCCTCCACCCTTCTACCTCACACTCATTTTGGGAGATAAATTGGTTCACAATTGTATTGTAGATAGTGGAGCTAGTACCAATGTCATGCCTAAGGTGGTGGCTGATAAATTGAGATTGAAGTATGAATCACATAGTTAAGGTGTGTTGCATCTTGTTGGGACTCTAACCAAGATGGTGGGATTGGTCAGAGGTCTAAAAATTTTCCTACATGATTGCCCAAGTTTCCACATTTTACAAGACATTATGGTGGTAGACCTTCTAGCCCATTTTGCTATTTATTTGTCAAGGGACTTCATGGCTAAGATAAGAGGGTACCTTTCTGCTAATTGGTCTTTTCTAGATTTTAAAACAAGATAAAGAACCAAGATGACTATAAGGACTTAGTGTTTATCAAGGTTTCATATTTAGCCATATATGGAGACAAACTCAAATCAAAATTGTCTAATTAGCAAAGAAGAAGAAGGTGTCATGGATGGTGAAGCATCCTTCCCTCTTGAAGGTATTTTTGATCTTTTCCTTGATAAGTATATAACTAAAACACATGGACTAGATCCATATACTTTCATAGAAGAAATTGATTTGGGAGTTTATTGTATACATGAAAAAGATGTTTCAATCCCTTCACTCACTAATGAAGACCATGAACTTGATGGGATATGGGAAATGTTATTTGATGGCTCAAGAAACAAAGTAGGTGTAGGAGCTATCATTATGTTATTTTTTCCATCAAATAATCAATACTACTCCTCATATAGATTCCACTTCAACTGTTCCTACAATGTGGCTAAATATAAAGGCTTAGTTCATGGCCTCTTAGTTCATGGCCTCCAATGGGAAAAAAAGAGAGGGATCAAGAATTTGAAAGTTTATGGGGATAGTGAATTGGTCATCCATCAAGTGAGAAGTAAAGCTACAACCAAGAATCCTTTGCTCAAATCCTAAAAGTATAGGGTATGGGACCTAATTGAATACTTTGATGCCTTTAACATACAACCCATACCAAGGGGTTCAAATAAACATGTTGATAAATTGGCTTCTATAGGAGCACAATTTGACATAATAACTAATGTAGGGAATGAGAAAGATTGGTCTCATATCAAGATCATTATGAGGCCTTTTATTCTAGACAATGAAGTGTCATCACAATTGTTTGAAAGTGATGAACACATTACACACTTCTTGCAAAATGAGGTATGATTCTCCTCAAGGAATCAAAAGAGACTGCATGATCAATATGAAGAAAAAGTTATTCAGTTGAAGACAACCAAGATACCTAAAGGGTTGATTACCTTAGAGAGTGTTTTCAATGAAGATGATCAAAATAAGAGAGAAAGAGTAACCATGTAAAAAAAAGAGGATAATTATGAGAGATTCATGAATTATAAGGATAAAGTCCTAAAAATTGGTAAGGTATGTTCTTTGTCTGAGAAGGTGGGCCTTTATTGAATTATGCAAAGAGTTCCAGGACATATTTGCTTTGGAATATAAATATTTTAAAGGGTTTGATCCAAGTTTATCTCATCACACCATTGAGTTAGAACCTAGAGCTAAATCAGTCAAGCAGAAATAAAGGCATATCAATCCCAAGATAGAGGAACTCATGAAAAAAGGGATAACCAAGCTGATTGAGTCTAGGATTATCTTTCCTCTCAACACTCAACTTGGTTCGATAATCTTGTACCTGTCTAAAAGAAGAATTGAGAGATAGAAATTTGTATGGATTTTTGAGCTCTTAACAAAGTGTCTCTCAAGGATCATTATCCACTACCTTCCAAGGAACAAATTCTATAAGTTATTTTAGGTTCTCAACGCTTCTCACTTCTTGATGGTTATTCAGGTTACAATCAACCACTAGTGAATGAAGAGGATTAGTTCAAGATAGCTTTCACCAAAAAATAGGGAACCTTTGCCTACAAGAAGATGTCATTTGGTTTATCCAATGCTGGAGCTACATTTCAAAGGGCAATGGATATGGCTTTTAAAGGTTTGATCAATAAGTTTTTGCTTGTGTACCTTGATGATATAACTATTTTTTCAAAAGATGTTGTTGATCATATGGAAAATCTAAGGTAGGTATTTGAAATTTTTAGGGAGTATGGAATATCCCTTAATCTAAAAAAGTGCATTTTTGTTATCCATGAAGGTAAGCTATTAGATTATATTGTCTTGAAAGAAGGCTTGTCAATTGACCCTGAGAGGATTGAGGCTATTCTAGGCTTGTCTTTACCTCAACACAAGAAAAGACTTTAAATATTCTCGGGGAAAATAAACTTTGTAAGAATGTTTATCCCAGGTTTTGTAGTTATGGTAAAGCCTATAATAGCCATGCTCAAGAAGAACCAAGCTTTTGCTTGGACAAAGGAAGGTAAGAGTAGTTTTGAGGAAATCAAGATAGCAATTGTGAAATATCCTAATCTCTTGAACCCAAACTTTTCCAAGGATTTCATACTCTATAATTTTTCTAACCTTGTTACAATCTCAATTATGCTCATGCAAAATAATGATGAAGAGGTAGAGCAACCAATTGCATTCTTCAACCAAGGATTAGAAGATTACGAGGGTAGGTATTCATTTGTTGAGAAATAAGCTTTAGCTATGATAAGAGGATTGAAAAAATTTAGACACATGGTTTCAAATAATAAGATACATATCATGGTTTCTCATCCTATCACCAAGGAGTTTCTTCTAAGCAAAGACCTCAATGAAAAGGGAGTTGGATAGATTACCAAGGTGATGGAGTATGATGTAAACATCAAGGTGAAAAACTTGGTGAGAAGTAAAGGGTTATGTGAGCATTTAGATTTATATGTTCAAGATCATCAAGAGGAAGTCTTGATCAACCAAGTTCAACCCCAACCAGCTGATCACATACAAGTTCAAAGTTGGACACAAGACATCATTAGTTTTCTTCAAAATGGTGAGTGCCCCAATGGCTTGAACAAGTCTTAAAGAAAGTATTTTAGATTTTAGACCATTCCTTATTGTCTTGTAGATGGTGTTTTTTAAGAAAGATGTGAATGGTGTGTTGTTGAGGTGTGTTGATAGTGATCAATTAGATATACTGATTGAAAAGTTTCACAATAGTGTAGATGGAGGTCATTTCTCTCCTAGGACAATAGATTCAAAGATAATGAGGGCTGGTTATTATTGGCTTAGTATTTTTAAGGACTGTGACCACTGGACTAAAAATTGCCTTCAATGTGCCTTCTTTGTAGGCAAATAGAAGCTTTCAGCCCTTCCATTGAATCCTATCCAAGTAGACCAACCTTTCATGCAATGGGGCCTTCATTTCATTGGTCTGATCAACCCTACATCAAGTGCCAGACACAAATGGATATTGACTACTAATGATTACTTCACAAGGTGGTTAGAGGCTATTGCATTCAAGGAGCAAGTGAAAATGCTATCTTGGAGTTCTATGAGAGCATTATAACAAGGTTTGGAATTCTCCATATTATTTCTGATAATGCACTTGATTTCATAAGTGTTAAAACTTTTTATTGGGCAAATAGGAATGGGGTTTACTTGAGTACCTCATCCAATTATTACCTTAAAGGTAATGGATTGTCTGAGTCTACTAACAAGAATCTCATCAATATCATCAAGACGACATTAGAGAACAATCAAAGAGAATGACATGACAAGTTGAAGACAGCCTTATGGGTTAACAGGATCACTCCTAAAAGATCAATTGGTAATTCTCCCTTTGTGTTTGTTTATGGTAGAGAGGCTAGGTTGTCCATATCTCAATAACTCCCTAGTTTGGAACTTGCATAGTATTTAGAACTACTTGAAAATACTCCAATGGAGGTCAGATTGATAGAACTAATGCAACTACAAGACACAAGAGACAATGCACATAAGACCATGAAACACCACCAAGTACTCATGAAGAAGTATTTTGACAAAAGAGCAAGTGAAAGAGTGTTCAATGAGGGTGAATTGGTTTTAAAATGGGATGAGGACAAAGGAAAACTAGGCAGACATACAAATTTTGACACTTTGTAGAGTGGCCCTTACATCATTAGCAAGTGCAAGCAGAGCAACTCTTTCCAACTGACCAAGATGAATGGAGAAGAATTACCTATCCCTATGAATGGGATACATATAAATTCTTTATTTTATTCCTTTAAATATTGCCATAAATAATAGTTTAGGTGTGTTTTCTTTGGCAATATATTGTGTTCCTTAAGTGCTTTGTAGCACAAGTGTGTTTCCTTCCTTTTGTTTGGTGTGTGTCTATGCCTTGTGCATGTGAATCAATCTAGCCTATGTTTTTCGCCCAAAGGTCTATTCAAGTCATTTTATGAGTGCCTATATTCATGAATCCATACCCAAAGGAAGGATTTAGGCAACTAGTCTTAGACATAGTAGGCATGCCTCCCCTTGGAATCGCCAAGAATGTTAGCCATTTCACACTCCTAGGTTTTGCATCTTTCATTTTGAAAGTATAACATTTGGATTTTGTCTATTGGAGGAAGCCTTTATTTGGTCTTTTGTAAGTGTTATTTTTGTCTTTCTCTTCTCAAGGTTATTTCTTTTATGGGGTTTTATTTTGGGTTTTTTATCCAAGAACCAAAGGCATTATTTTAGACTTCTTGTCTGAAACAAAAAAGTTTTAAGGAATTGGTCCTTTCCACTTTTCTGAAGGGAAATTTTCATTCTACCAAAGGGTCTTTTTCTCTTGAAAATTGTCTCTTACAAGTTTTCCAAATGGTAATTTACAAATTTCTAAAAGAAATGTCCCTTACATCTTTTTGAAAGAATTGTCTCTTGCTATATTTTTGAAGGAATTGTTTCATAAGTTTTGTCTAAAACAATTTTTTTGAAGGGTTTGTTCTGAAGGGACACTTTGCACTTTTTCAAAGGGAACTTTCAAACTTCCCAAAGGGTATTTTTATTGAAAGGTGGTCACTTTCAAAAAGGTTTGAATGGTTACTTTCAAAAATTCTAAAGGAAATGTCTCTTACAACTTTTCTAAAGGAATTGTTTCGGACTTTTGTCCAAAACAATCTTTTCAAAGGGTACATTCAAAATTGTCGAAGGGTCTTTTTTCTTAAAAGTGTCCTTCAAAAAAATTTTGAAGGGATACTTTCAAAAATATCTAAGGGAATTTTCCTCAAAGAAAGGTTAACTTTCATTCTTCTGAAGGGCATCTTTCAAGAAAGGGTATAGTTTAAAGGTTTTAAAGTGTCTCTCTTTCAAGAAAGTGGTCACTTGCACAAGTCTAAAAGGGAAATTCCACTATTTCAAAGGGCACTTCAAGTTTTGAGAGGATATTTTCACTTGTAAAGTGCCCTACACAAATTATTGAAGGGTATTTTATTGCAAAAATGTCCTTCATAAAAGGGCCGAAGGGACACTAGAAGAAATTCCATAGAAAGAGGGTTCTAAAGAGAAAAGAAAAGGTTCCCATGCGAAAGTTGTTTCAGACTTTTTGTTCAAAAAAAAAATCTCAAAGGATCATTCTTTGCAAAGGTGAACCAATCCAAAAGGGCCTGAAAGGTGGATTATTTTGGGGAAAATTCCCGAGGAGAATCCTTAAAGAAAATAGTTCTGAAGGACACTTGGGAAAAATATGAAGGGCCTTTTCAAAAGCTCCAAAGGGCACCTTTCAGACAAAGTACCTAAAATAATATTTTTGAAGGGTATTTTTGTGCCAAAGTGTCCTTCAAAAAAATTCCAAAGGGTATAGACACTTGTGTAGAGTCCATAGAAGGAGTGTCAAAGGGCATGTTTGAGCAGTCCAAAGGGAAGACAATAGGAAGGTCCCTGATAACAAAAAGCTCAAAGGTAAATTCCTTCAAAAGAGTTGTCCAAGTGGAATGACAATGGAATGAATGTCAAATTCAAGATAGTGATATAACCATTGGTGTTTAAATAAAAGGATTCACAAGCAGATCCAAAGGCTCACATCTTTCATCTATCGAAGCAGTGAGAGGGCCCATATCACCATTGATCAACCAAGATCTATGTCATTTTGTAATGACCAATCAAAGGAGGAAGATAAGGCCAATGGAATGAAAATGAAAAATCTACAACATGTGGATAAATTCTTTGATGCCATGACTTAACCCAATAATATCATGTTTCTATTAGCGCAACCATTAGAGAAGCATCTTTGAGAGAGCAGGCTAAATCATGTAACCATAGGAGATGGCATGGATCAATCAAATGGTTGGAATGAGCATCCCTTGCAAATATGGTTGTAACTAAAGATGAATACTTCTAACCAATTGATTCCTCTCTTTGGAGACAAAGTTCTCCCCCACTCACTTCCTCTCTACTATATATACAACCCTTTGTCTAGTGAAAAGGACCCACACAATGTACAGTGAAGCCCTGCTAGAATGATATCACATTTTTCCTTTAAGAATTAAGTACTAGTCTATTTTCTTTCAAGTTTTGAGTAATTGTTTGAGTGTGTAAGTGTTAAGCACAAAATATACTGAGAGGGGGGGGTGAATCAGTATATTTATCTTATAAAACTTTCCCTTAATCAAACATTCAAGATATCCAATAAAACTCAAATAATAAACATCACACAAGAAAGAGAGAAACACTAGATATAACGTGGAAACCCAATGTGGTAAAAACCATAGAGAATAATCTCAAGTATATTCATGAGAATAAATTCATAGGAGGACCATACCCCTTTTTCAAGTACCAACCTCAGCTATAATTCATGAGCACCAACCCACAGGAGCTTCAAACCCCTTTGCCGAGCACCAACCTAACTATCATTCGTGAGTACCAACCCACATGAGCATCAACCACTTTGCGTATACCACACACCTATCTCTCAATGTTGCTATATCAATACATGATAGTTGAATACAACATCTCTTTCCTCTCTCTCACCTTTGCTCTTCTAAGCTAGATAATACAATATCAAATTAACCTCTCACACTCATATTACAAATGGCTTCTCAAGCCTTTATTTATAGCTTTCCAAATGACCTTTGGCCTTCCCCCTTTGTGACCCTTCAATCCTCATGGAAAATGGTGCCAATCTTGGATGACCCGTCATATTCAAGCCTTTGAAAAGTCATGTGGTGACCCTTCATGATCAAAAACGTCCTTCCCACTTTTGTCCTTATCTTTGGTGACTTTTGTATTTCTTAAAGTGTCCCTTCATGAGAAATTCGCCCTTACTCTTTTGTCTTCACTTGGTGACTCTTGGTATTCCCCAAAATGACTCTTCATGGGAAAATGCATCCCATCCTTCTTTTGTCTTTACCCCATGGCTCTTCGACTTCTCCATGGGCCCTTATTTTGTCTCATATGCAACCAAAAATATATTCGTTAATATTAAATAAATATTAACTCATATTAGCCAAGATATATTTATTACAAACAAAATTAAATGCAATGGGGCCTTTATCACCAATAATGTTAAACCTTTGACATCAATGACAATATTTCCAATAGTAAGAGATGCATAGTGACATCAAGGTATGGTTTTCATCCTCCTATCATTTATCCTTCATGCCTAAGTAAGAGTTTTGGATCTAACTGGTCATACAAAGTGTGTTTAATTGTATTGAATTTCTACATGTGTATTACTATTTTGAAATGTGAAAAGTTTTCTTTTCAATTTATTTGCCTTGTGTCATTTTACACATCTCACCTCTGTGTTGAAATACTTGTGTTAGAATCCTTAGAGCTTGGGAATGGTCTATGTGTTTTGTTGCATTGTTCACTAGAATATGATATTCATGTGGAAGATAATCTTGGTGTATCACCATTCTTAGATTAGGTTTTCCTTTTCTCCAATTTATAACTCTTTTCCCTTCAAGAAAACTAGTTTAGACATAAGTGGTTTTGTAGAGACAAAATTAGGGAGCTAGCCCTTTTAAATCTAGAGGTTACTTTCCTCTATAGGTATACCCACATGCCTGTAAATGTCCCAACATTGCATAAACCTAGAAGAGGATTAAACACTCTCTTCAAGGGTGAAAGATTTGGAGACAACACTAACCTCATAATATCTTACACCACCTATCTCATGACACCCTTGCACGCTTGAACAATGCCTGGTGGTATACCACATAACTCTCTAAAGCTATACATGAGCATTAGAAACCTATAACCACATGAAAACTCATAATTGCTTTATGGAATGCCAAGTGCCACTTCTTGAGTCTTCACCACATTAGAGTATCTGTTAGATCATGATGAGGCTAAAATTCCAATCATCACACTTGCAGTAAGGTGAATTGTCACTGGGGCATAAGATAAATAATTTGTAACCATCTTTTTTTTAATTTTTTTCATGTAATTATGTGTATATTTTAATATAGTCAAATATTAGGGGATCATCAATTGATGATATCATAAATATCAAAAGGAAAATTGTTAGCATCTCCTAAAGATCAAACTTTGAATTCATCATCTCTATTCTTTCATGGAAGTTTAGGCAAATCAGTTTGGAAGTTCCTTGCAGTTTTTTGTCACATGAATCCTTGTTCTAACCCTTGTTGAACATTGTAAACCCATGTAATTACCTTATTCTTTCTAATTGAATCTAGAAGTGTCACTATTTTGAAAAATATTCTGCATTCAAATGTTTTTTGATTTACTATTATAATATTTTCAATTATGTGTTCTATAAGTCATAGTTTACTAGCCAAATAATAGAATTATCTTAGGAGTCACCTTCCTAGGTCCTGTGATTCATATTAGTGTGTGTAATTATAAGGCATTAGTACAAATTAGGTATTATTGGAATTTTTAATTCTTTTGATGGTCCTTGAACCTTATACTAACACCATCTAGATGCCCCCTTCTCTCTCCTCTTTCTTTTCTCCCACCTAGGGCCTCATGTTTAAAGTATGCCAACACTTTTTACATTGTACAAAGTGTTAAGATGATCCTATCATGTTGATGTGGTCTCTTTTGTCTCTTTCCATATGAGCATATTTTTGCCTTTTTTAGTTTTTTAAACATTGGATGTCAATTTGGGCACCAATAGGGTCCTAATTTGAATTCACTTTGTCAATAAATACATAGGTGTTTTAAATCATTTACGAATAAGCAATAAATATGTACACCAAAAATTTTATGGAGAAATTGTTGAGAATTCATAATAATTTTATAGGAAATCAAAAAATCATTAGAGGATTTATTGAAGCACACACATGCGCCACATGGCATCAGTTTGCTTATTACTAGAACTATTCCAAGCATTGAGGTTTATTGTTTTCGATATTGTTATTATCTAGGGGTGTGAATATATTGAGATAGTGTTGCTTTCTCTATTTTACTATAGGCCCAAAAACATATTTTATATTTCTTAATTTTTTCAGATGTTGTCACACAATTAGGGTAAGAAGAAGAAAAATGTTTTTCAGGCAATCGGAGTCAAAGCACAAAAATATCACCAAGGTTTTTGGAGGTTAGGTCTAGATGAATGGATTATTCAAATAAGGTTTTTATTTTCTACATTTTTGTCTGAAACATCTCTATTGCTTTGTACTGTTAGGAGAGGAGAAAATACTCTTAGAGGATTGTTTTGTTTGTTGTCAATTTTTTTGGGTCATGCTTCTGTCACTTTTAGGTGTGCATTTCCACTATCACAGTTTGATGACTATCACTAGATCAGTTCCAAAAATTATATAGGTCTAAAACCTAGGTGTTTACACTACCTATAGATTTAGAATCAATTAATTTGTCTTGATTACTATTTTTCACATGTTATTTAGCTTACTTAGAAAGTAATCAGATATGTGTATCACAATTTAGTTTTAATTCACTTATCCATATTACAATTAGGTAACGTATCTTTGTAAATGTTGTAATTATGTTTATTTATACACAGTCTTTGGTGTTGTTGGTATGGGAGTATGGATAAGACAATATGTATAACACTTTTTGCATATTTTAGTTTATAAATATTATTACTTGATTTTATAAGGTAGTTGGACATAAGAATGTCCATTTTTAAATATAGCCATAAATAAGTAATAATTAAGAACCCTTTCAAGTAGATTGTGGTAAACGTTTGTATACATTCAGTCTCGAATAATGAGAATTGTCTCAAATACATCAAAATTATTATATACCTATTTAATTTAATATAATGATATTAGTTTATTTATTTGAAAAACATAATTGATCCCTTTAAAAAAAATATAACTAGAGGTAACTTGTAACATGGGTTGGATTGGAGATATTTTATTTGGAGGGAAAACCCAAATCTTAGGCAAGGGATATTTGAAAGAAAACAAAAGAAGATGAAAGTAGTTTGAAATAATGTGAAAAAGGAAATTAGGGTCTTTGTAGATTTGGTGGTGGAGAAAGAAATAAAATATGGTATAAATAACTATTCCTTGTCAGGTTAGCCATTTACTTTCATTTCATTATTTCCTTTTTCTATTATGTAATTGTTTATGTTGTTAGTTACACCTTTCTACTTGCTTCTTTGTAGTGTTTTTGTCTTTGTGTTTTAAATGATATGATTTGAGATTAAAATGTGCATAGAGGCATGATCTAATGTAATTTGGATGGTTAACTTATTCAATGTAGGTTTCAATGGTAATTTGGTCATAGACCAAACTAGAGCATAACAGATTTGTCATTGGTAAAGGGGAGCACATTATTATTTTTATGTCATTTTCTAATTTGATTTTTTGATATTCAATTAATATGGATTGTTTCCAAATGATAACGAAATAGACAATGTATATTATAAAAGAGGTTTAGGTTTGTATTTCTAACATGTTTTTGAGAAATTAATTTTAGAAATTTAGATGTTAAAAGATGGATATGTATCATTACCAAGGGCAATTGTGGTGATTTATTCACATCTTTAATATAAAATTTGAACCATGACAAAAACTAAACAATGACTTTCAAATTCCATTGTCATAATTAATTATAAAAAAAATCCAATCTATTGCAGATTATGAAATATCAATTTGAGAAATGAATTGATAATGCAGAAGTGCAACAAGACTTTGGAAATATTAGAAAGGCTTCAATACTTTCTTCATGATAGGGCTAGGGTGGTTTTTTTTAATATTGTCTCTAATGCATCTAAATTTAAATCTTGTGAAACATTAAAGCAACCTTCTAACTCATATTTCAACTAAATCTATTCTTGATCCACAACATGTTATTTTTATGTTATATCAACAAACTCAATATACCAACTTAATAAAGTAAAGGTAAAATCACATATTAATAATATTCTTTTTTTAAATCCTCTTTCAACTTCGCCATTGCTTGATTCCTTAGCTTGGGGGGAAGTTCTACAAGGGCCTATACAGTTTCTTTAGGGTACACTACTTTAAGTAGGGATGCATCTCATCCTCTTAAGGATATCTTTAGCCATCTATGGTAGCCTGTAGTATGGCCCAAAGTGAGATGTGGATTTTATGGCCCTTTTCTCTATGTGATATGCCTTGACAATGAGGAAACCTAAAATCATTTGTTTTTCTAATTCCCATTGGTGGTCTAATTATGGTAACTTCTATCCAAATAATTTAACCTTCCCTGGGTTATCATCCATTCATTTGAGCAACTGATTAGAGAATGACATAGCCATTTTCCAAAGGGTGAAAACCTTCGTCTGACTTCGTGGTCTAGTATATCTCTTTTACTTTGGAACATTTAAAAGGAATGAAACAATAACATTTTCCAACAAGATAATAGGGATATTACTTATGTTTGGGAGAAGATTAAAATCAATGTTGTAGCTTCTATGAAGCATAATATTTGTTTACCTCAAATTCTTATGCTAGAATGGGATAAATTATGCAAACAACTTTATTTACAACCTAGGACATCAACAATGAGTGATTAGAGACCTAAAAATAAAAATCAGATGGATAAACATTGAATAGCCCCTCTAACTAGCTATGGTAAATTGAATATTGATGGTGCTTCATGGGCAACTGGATCAGGGTTATATGGGATGCATTGGTAGATCCTTTGATTGGTCTATGGACTTCTTTTTTGTTGAAAATTTAGGATATATTTCTAATAACTTAGCAAAAATTGAAGCAATCTACAAAGGGATACAAAAGGCTTTAAAAATTAGGTGGCAACAATTCTAAATTGAATCTAATTCTAAGGTAATTGTGAGTTTGTTATGTGATCCTAAAAGGGGTCATAGTAAAATATGGTGGATAGCAAGAGAGTTGGAAAAAATTAACATGTTACAAGACAAGTTCTAGGAGGTCTAATTCAGCCATGTTCCTAAAGAAAGCAATAAAGTTGTGGATGGGATGGCCAATTGAGCTCTTGATAACCATAACCTTACTTATTATGGTTCACTTCCTCTTTGGTGGTCAACCAAGATGCAAGAGTGTTTGATAAATATTCTATATTATGAGTTGTAATAATGAAAGATAATATGTATCCTTTTTTGTACATGGCCTAGGTTTGGACTAATAACTTTCAAGCCTGGCATACCAGAATATGTACACTTTGATTTCTCTATAATATAATTGGGGGCTTTATAAAAAAATCACCAATGGTATGTGTTAAAAATTATAAATGTTTCTTATTTAATTTTTTTACCACATCAAATACTAAAATAATCTTCTACTCATTTCATGGCTCATGCTTATATATTCTCAAAAGACATATACTAAACGATACCATCACATAAACCATAATATTTTTTTATCTATCCCTTTGAAACATGGTCAAAATAATAATATTGCATAAATTAAAAAATATTTTTCTCATCCTGTTGTGGAAAATGATTAATCCAACCACAGTAAAATATCCATTATATAACTCAATCACACTGCCACTACCCACCACTTCATCTCACCATCTTTTTAAAAAATTTACACTTCATTCACACTTTTATTCTATGCAAGTGTAGTTTTGCTCATGTTGATAGTTATTACATGTTATATAGTTGAACGAAATCACACTTATATTGATGTTGTCTAAGTAGGTTGCATCCCCAAATGTTAGAAAGCTCCTCCTAATGGGTACTTTTCCATCAAACATGTTGTACAAGAAATTCAATACTTAATAACTAAGAAATCTCATAATTTGTTATTCCGTCATTTTATTTGAATTCTCTAAAATCATCAAATAGTGTGTAATTTTTTTAGCAAATAAGTTAGGGCTTCAAATTCTAAAGGAATGGTTCCATTTATTCAATTTATAGAGATATCCAAAGACTTTAGTTAACCCATGGCTACCAATGTTTTCAGTATTTGGCCATAACTAGTTTTTTGAAATATTAAGGGCTTTCAAGCCTTGAAGGGATCTCATATTTTGATGTAGGTTGTCAGATAAATCATTGTAGGATAAATCAATACATTTAAGGATACTCAAAAAATTTACAAAATCTAGATTTGGATCTTTCATGAAAAGTATTATTTTATTTGTATATAAAATGTCCCTTTAGGGCACAATTAACAAAATTCTAATTTTTGTAATAAAACCCTTATACAAAAATGTTCCTATAGGGTAGAATTAAATAAATATTAATTTTTGAAATAAACCCTTATATAAATTAAACATAGAGTCTGAAATCACTGGAAAACCCTTTGAAAATGACAATCTTATTTTTATTGAATGTGAAGATCAAATACAACTTGAATAGCAATTTTATTTACCTATTTCTATGTTGAAAATTAACAAATTACAACTGATTGTACAAATAGAAAATTTGTCAAAAAATATAGATCCACATGGTTGATGTTGGAATTCCAAGTAGAAATTAACGTTTCCAAAACCTATGAGATAACCTTTGTTGTATGGCAGACTGCAACACCTTGCAATAATGACATCAACCCCTAAACTATTGATGTCAGCCCTCAAATAGCCTTGAAATCCTCTTAAAATGTGATGCCCTAGTTGATGTGATAAATCCATAATTATAAATGTTGCCATATTACTCTATTAAACTAAAATGAATCTCAAATATAGTTCTTGGATGAAGCTATTGTAGAATATCAAAGGATTTTCATCCTCAAATCTGAAGTGCAATGGATGGTTTCTATCTTAAAAAATAGAAGTTAAACCAATTCTAATTTCAATCATGAATAATGAATAACTCATATTTTTAGCCCCAGTTGTCTTTTTATAATTTCACTTTTCTAATTCCACCCTAACCCTAAAAACATTTAAAACACTTTTAGGTAATTATTACCTTTTTGGCCATTTAATAAATATTTCTTTTTTGGCCATGTAATTATATTAATTTTTGAACCCTTGTAATAATAATAGAATTTAATTGTTCTTTTTCCACATTATAAAATAAAGTAACTTGGACAACTTAAATGAATTATTATTAAATTATTTCCCTCATTAAATATTTTAAGAAGGGGACATGACAGTTTGCCCTTCCTAAAATTGTTTGCCCACAAGTAATTACAAGTTTAACTACTTTGACACACCCAATCTGATCATCTTTGTAATACCTAAATCCCAAATCACTCTTGAGAATTTAAAATTCCATATTCTAACTTCCCACAAGGCCAATGACTGGCACATGTACTCATCAACTTGTTTTTGTTTCTGTACTCAGCTTCTCCAAAGTGATGAAGAATCCATAACACTTGAGATTCATAACTGAAACCTTGATTTTCAATGACCCTTCCATAATGTTGCAAGTTGTATCTTTAAAAATATGGTGTAAATTAGTTTGTGTGTGGACTGGAAACAAGTGACAATAGTCACAAACCAACTTGAATCTCATCCAAATTAGAACTAGGGTGGCTGAAATGATGGTTCCCTTCAACTGAAACATCCTACCAACCTCATCTAGCATTGATCCTCCCTTAAAATGTGCAAATTTGTATATGTTCGTGATTGAGATCATAAACACTAGCAATATAAAGATGGTGTAATAGCTACAAAGATGAAAAACACGTGCAAACTTCCTCAGTGTGATCAATGTAGAAGTGGTGGGTAACCATGCAAAGGTTGAAATCTTCCCATTGATGTCTTACTTTTTCCTTATAACTCCTCATCCAAATTCCCAAGGGTTTATTTATGTTATCTTGGTCATGGTTGTAGTATGTCATTTTCTTCCTCAAATTCATTGAGGTGACTGGAAATCCACTTGTACTTGCTAGAAACATCTCTAGGGTGCTAAGGGGTGGGAAACACACCTCCCTGGAGTCAACATTCTCTCTTGTGGTAGTAAACATTAGAGGGAACCAGCTATAATGTGATAAAAAATAGTCAATAAGTTATAAACAGTCCCCCCATTAATCCTTGGGTCATGATATCTATCACTTACCCCCATTTTCATGATCATCCAAACTTTATCCCTTTTCCAACAACATAAAATAGAATGCAAGTGGGTTGTGTAATGACTGTAATAGTCATCAATTTCTTGGTTTTCCCTCTCAAACAATAACATGTTCATTTTACAAATTGTACTTTGTGACCCCACATAGTAATTCCTTATAAAAAATTAAACAAAGTATTCTCCTTCATACCATGGCTATAGAAATGTGTTTTTCCACATGGATTCTGATTTACAAGAGCTGGAAATGATTCTATAATAGCGGTACATACCTCAACTTTGGCCAAGGGTTGTATAGCCTTGTAACATGTGCCCTTCATGATTCCATCAATTAAAACCACCCTATGTAGCCTTTGAAAATTAGAAAGTGAAACATGATGCTTACCAATATTTGGAGTGGTTTGCATGCTACTGTATGTTCATTCTAACATTTGATGATAGGATATTATCACCACTTTGCTTCCTTCATATCTTGTTGATACTAAATGTTTTGTTGTTGTAGTTACTAATTTGTGGCTTGTAGCTAAGATATATGCCTTTTGTGCTTCAACCTTTGAATCCTATTGTCATTCACAATGTTTTACTTATGTTCATCTGAGGTTAAATATGTGTTTTTCCTTATCCATTTGTATGGGATAATGAAATTATCAATAACAATGATATTGAAATAAAAAATTATATCCTTTATAGATTTCAAAATATCACCTAGATTTCATACCATTATGCAAATTGCATTTTGAGCTAAAGGATCTATCTTCATTATTTTACCCTTCTTAGAATGATAGCAAAATTGAAATATATCTATGTTATCATTCCCTTATCTTGAATTGAAATTATAAGAGTGCTTACCCTCTTTGGTTGAAATAGGAGCATTTGAGAGAATATTTTGAAATTCTAAAATTCAATCTTATATGGTATTGGCTCAATCTTTGAAATATTGTTGGGTAGCTCATGGATTGGCACATATTTTTTCATCTTTGGTTCTTTGCATTTAGTTAGTCATGCCTTTTTATCCTTGATTTGTTTTCTTTCAATTTCTTTCAACTCTGATTTTTCTTCATGCTCCACCCTTAGAATTGGAGAATGCTTTACCTTATGTTTTTATAGGTGTTGTTTTTCTTGAGTGGCTATCAAATTAGATTCCTTATCTCTTTTTATCCATTCATCACACCTTTTGTTGATCTTCATTACATCCTTTGTGCTTGTCTGTAATGTGGTTAGTTTTTTTCAACTACATTCTCTAGTTTCTTTTCAAATAAGATCTTACACTGAACTTGCATGGCATATTCCTTTATCTTTCTCAACTCTCTTATGTATTCATAAAAACCTATTTTATTTGGATATATCATTTTGAGTAACTCCACATATTCATCAAATCAAACTTGAGATTTTAAACTATTAGGCATACATTGATACTGGTCAAGGATTTAGGTGGCCTCAATTTTGTATCTTTGTTTGTCATTTTATAGCCTTGTTCTGATTTATATTTTTCAAGGCTTATATCATATTTGTCATGGTTTATTTGAGGATCCTTTGGATAGACCTTGTCAAATATATTTGACTTTAATTTATGGCTTCATGCAAGGACTTCATTTCCTTTATAGGTAATTCCATGATTTTTCATCTGATTCATAGGCTATCAAGATCACAATGTTGATACCACTAAAATGCCCCTTTAGGGTAGAATTAAAAAAATTCTAATATTTGTAATAAAACCCTTATACTAAAATATTCCCTAAGGGTAGAATTAAATAAATATTAAATTTTGTAATATACCCTTATAAGAAATAAACATAGAGTCTTAAAATCACTGGTAAACCCTCTAAAAATAACAATCTCATTTTTATTGAATACAAAGATAAAATACAACTAAAATATCAAATTTATTTATTTATTTTTATTCTATAAATTAACAAAGTATAGCTAACCATACAAATAGAAAAATTGTTAGAAAATAAAGATCCAACTAGCTAATGTTGGCATCCCAAACATAAATCTACCTTTCCAAATCTTCGAAGGTAAACCCTATTATATGAAAGGCTACAACACCTTGCAATGATGGCATTAGCTACTTAAGGGTTGATGTTAGCCCTCAAACAACCCTAAAATACTCCTGAAAGGTGATGCCCTAAGTAATTTGGTTGATTGCAAAAGATCTAAGGGTTTTTGTCCTCAAATATGAAGTGAAATGGAGGGCTTATGTCCTTAAAAATATAAGTTGAACCAATTGTGATTTCAATCATGAACAATGAATAATGAACAATTCATCTTTTTAGCCCCACTTGTCCTTTCATAGTTTAACTTTTCTAATTTCACCGTAACTCTAAAAACATTTAAAACATTTTTAGGCAATGATTACCTTTTTGGATATTTAATAAATATTTCCCTTTTGGCCATGTAATTAATATTGTTTTTTTGGTCATTTTAATAATAATACATGTGTCATTTTTTTGCATTATAAAATAAACCAACTTGGATAACTTAAATGAATTATTATTAAATTATGTCCCTTATTAAATATTTCAATAAGGGGATATGAGAAAATATGGCCTATATGTTCTTGATTATTGAAGATACTTTGAATTACTATGTGACTCATTAACCATTGTATACAAGTTTGTAAGGTTGCTTGGAATAGATTTTGAAAGCTTGTTGTGATAAATGTTCAAAATTTTAAAATTTTGGAGGCCAATTTTTTTTGGTGGAAGATAACATTGAAATTTATCACATATAACATCATGATATATAGTTTTGATATATTTATAATCCAGTAGGGTATGGTGTGGCTCTCTAAATAAGTATTTCCCATATCAAGTAATTGCAAAAGTAGTATTTTACAAAGGACTAATGAACAACTCCTCGTAAGTGTTTACCTTTTTGATTCATTGTATGTAGATTTTTCAAGTTTCCTCATTATTTTGGAATTTCAAATTTGAGATAATTGGTTGGTAGAAAGATATAGTTGTTCATGCTTAGTGAGACATGGAAAAGAGAATGGGAAACAAAGATTTTTAAATTATTGGAG
The DNA here is from genome assembly GCA_037957365.1 of Torreya grandis. Lineage (NCBI taxonomy): Eukaryota > Viridiplantae > Streptophyta > Pinopsida > Cupressales > Taxaceae > Torreya > Torreya grandis. The sequence continues at coordinate 815,557 of JARHVA010001577.1, forward strand.
TCCAATTAATGGATTTTCAAATTTATAAGTTCTAAAAAACAAGGATGAATTTTTAACCTAAAGAGATTTGGGAGGCCAATTATCTCTTGTGGAATATTATCAATGCAATTACTATTAGGTGTATCTTTGAAGGGATGCCTAATCTCATAGCATAACACTATTATTTCTCTACATGACTTATGTTACAATATCCCTTCTATTAAATTCAAGGCTACATGATATTATAAGCTTCACAGTTGCACATAGAGCCATTAGGTCTATTTATTCCAATCATCAGACATGGATCTCTCTCTCTACAGTGGAATTCTCATGTTACCATCCTCCCAAGGCTATGGGTGATCTTCTTCCTTTTGAGCTCTTTCTCCTTTTTTTTTTTTTCATTTTTGGTAGAGTTTTTCTTCTTTCAAATGTTGGACTGACATTCCTATGTATCACTTGGATACTTCAATAACCCTCATTAATGCCTTTGTCATGTATCCCATCTATTTTAGATTTAAAAACTATAGGTCTATGACAAAATTCCAACTACATGTCAAAATGGATCTCCATGAAAATAATTAATTTAAATATCACCTACTCCCACCATTTGCACCTTATTATCTTCTATGCGGTGTCTGACAGTTCTATTAGATTGTCATATAGTCCACATGGCTTTGTCTCAGTTGCACTCAATTCTACAACTACTATTTTGGACTATTTCATTTGTTTCCCCCAGCTTCTCTATCACTTTTATTATCTTACATGATTATGTCTATATTCCAAATTCATTATACAACTACACACCTTGTGACCCTTCATGTGAACCCAATATTTTAAAGCTTGTTGTGATAGTATTTTATGTAAAATATACCTATTAACCTAGTTCTTTTGTGTGTCACTACGAATATCTCAACTTGTCTTGCTTCTACACCTTGGTGCTTTCTTTCCCTTATACTCAAAGTTAACCTTGCATGCTACATGCCTTGGTCAAAAATTATCAAACCTTATAACCAAATATTTTAACCTTGATGGATTGCTTCATTTGCATATCCTATTCACATCTTAACTCATCCAAATTATTTTCTCAAACCTTTGTGTGATTTCAACCTCTAAGTTGTATTCCTAAAAAATGGACTTCATTGTATTTAGTGATGCAAGATTGTGATTTCATAGGATGCTTCTACATTAAACTAGCTTAAGGCATGAGTGGTAGAACCACTCATTTAGTCTACTCCCTAGATCACAGTGTTCCCCTCCACTTGATATGGCACTTGAGTATGACCACTCGACACTTCTTTTTCTTACATACTCTCCTTGGGTTGTAAACTATCCTCCACCTAGCTTTGATACCTTTCCTCTTTTTTCTTTTCTTCTTCTTGTGGGTTTTCACCCACCTCTGTTAATCCACCTCCAACAAGCATTTTTAACACATTTAATCTCATGTGCATCACATAATTTTCTCTCTGTGTACTCTTCCCTTATTTCTACCCTTGTGGGTTTGTGCCCACCATTTTCTCTTGTGGAACTATGCCCACCTTTATCTATCCACCTCTGTAGAAAAGTATTCATAAAATTTTCCTACTCCCTTTTGTGAACCCTATGATCTTTTGTGTGCGCACTTTCTTCCTCCTCTTCATCCTTAGAAATTGGGTATTCTTGTGCTTCTTCCACTGATGTGTCTTTATCAAGATGTCTCTTTGTATATTTTTTGTGAATTTTGAGTATCCTTAAATATATTGATCTATGCAATAAAAAATTTATCTGTCACTATTAGTCAAAAGATGAGAACCTTTCAAGGTTTAAAAACCTTTAACATTTCAAGAAATCATCTTTGTGGTCATATACCAAAAACATTGGGAGGCATAGGTTAACCAGAATTTTTAGATCTTTCTGTAAATAGATTGAATGAAATGATTATGTTAGAACTTAATGCCCTCATTTATAAGTCTTAGAATTATAGTACAACATGATTGGTGTAAAAGTCACCCTTGGAAGATAATTTTTAACATTTTGGGAGGCATTCCACTTAAACAATGCCAATCTAAGTGGGATTCCATTCAACAATACAACATGTAGAAGCTCTTGTCATGAACAAAACTACATTAATAGAGATATAAATGTGTATGAAGTGGAGGATTCAGAAGATGGTGAGATGACATGGTGGGTAGTGGCAATGGGATTGAGTTATGGAGTGAATTTCTCTATTTTGATTGGACTCACACTTTCAATAGTGAGAAAAAAAATCTTTAATTTATACGATGGTATTATTTTGGTTATACTTCAAATGGAATATACAAAATCAAATATTATGGTATATATGATAATATATTATAGTATTTCTTATGAAAATATATAAGAGTGAGCCATGAGATTGAAGATGTTTTTAGTATTTGATTACATCATAAAATTTTAAATAAGCAATATTTGTAATGTGTAATTCCTACCATTGGTGATTTTACCTTTTGTTTATTATGTCCATGGTATTTAAAACTACAATAAAGAGATTGATGTTTAAAAGATAGATCATGTTGTTGTGGACCATACCAAGCTTGTGCCCAAATGGACAAGTTGAGTAGAGTTCTAGAGCTTTGAAGATCAAACAGCAGTATCATGAATAATTTTGGAAGGTCCTATAGGATTTCAAAAGAGCTAGGTACAAAACCTTTATTTTGGCTAAGTCCTTACTTGGAAGATTTCTTTTAGGCTTTTGTTTTGCTAAGTTTAAAATCTTTTGGGACCTTTTTTTGGCTAAGTGTTGAAGATTCTTTCAAACAATTTGTTTGAGACAAAGTTTTCAATGGTATTAATTCTCTTAGACATTTTGTTTGAAGTAAAATACGAATACAAAGTTTTCAAAGACCTATTTCTTTCATAGATATTGTCCACATCAAAAAGGGCTAAGTGTTATTTCTTTTAGGAGATTTGTTTCAGGAGTTTTAGGCTAAGTATCAAGAATTGTTTCAAACATTTTGTTTGAAACAAAAAGCCCAAAGGATCATTATCTGATAAAGTGTACCAAACAAAAATCCTGAAGGGTATTTTTTCAACCAAAGTGGTCCATTCAAAAATATCAAAGGGTATTTTTTCACCAAATAGACCAAATCAAAAGTTCTAAAGGGCACTTTCAGAAAGCCCAAAGGGTAATCTTGAGGGGAAAAAGGCCATTTCAAAAAGGTTAAAAGGCAATTCTATAGGGCAAGTGTCCTTGACAAAAGTTTTGATAAAAGGTACAGGGGCATGAATTCTTTCAGGAAAACTATTTTTGAAATTTGGCTAAGGCATGAATTCTTTCAGGGAAAATGTTTTCTAGTAATTTCCCCAAGGACTTATTTTCTTTCAGATAAATTGTTTGAAATAATCTTCTTGAAGACCAAATTCTTTTGGAAAAGTTATCCAAGGTAAAGCCCATAGATGAATTCTTTCGAATAAATTATTTTGATAAAGTTGATCCAGTAGGTCTAGGATGGTCCTGCAAATGTCAATTTCAAACTACGATGAGTATCCATTTGAATTCAAAAGGTCCAAGATGGTCCCATAAACATCAATTTATAGCACAAAAAATAGTCATTTGCATTCAAAAAACCATCAAAGGTTCCCCAATTGAACATAGTCTTGACAAGTGTTTAGATCAAATATAACGATGCGTGGTGACTGGTAGGTCAGTGGGTCTAGGCAGATCTAATGGAGCATGTTTGAGTGTACAAAGGCAAATAAACAACACATGAGAAGATTAAAAGAGTTAATGATCCAAGGATCTGACACATGGTGTAAACATAGGAGCAGATAAACTAATGAGTAGATCTAAGGACCAAACATGTGGGTGTCACATGTGAATAGCTTGTTAACTCGAATAGAAGATTTAATGGCACGTGTTCAACCTATCAAAGGAGATCTAATAGTGTGAGCAAGGGTCAAGGTCAATAGAGACCAAGTCAATTACTGACAACCAATGAAAAGGACTGAGCTGAGACATTTTTTACTAAGGTTAATGGAGTAGTTTGACTCGAGAAAAACCAAACAAATGGACCTGAGCTAGTGGAAAATACATGAAACTAAGCTCGAGCAACCTAAGTTGAACTAAGATTGAAAATAAGGACCAAACATTTCTAGTAGAGATTCATAGATGTAAGATAGGTATTTTAGACCTAATATAGGCCAAAAGGGTGGAAACTTATTATAAAAGGGGCCAGTCATCAAGCAAAATGCTATCTATATAAACTATAGTAAAACCAATAATCTTAGATTGGTTTTTTTTTGTAGTTGACTCAAGTCTAGGTTTCAAAGCAAAGGTATATGTGTGTAATTAATAGAGGATCATCTCAAACCATATCTTCAACAAGTAACCACCCAAAATAATATGTCTCCATGGCTCTGTTAGATTCATAAGCATGGTGATCTTATCCTTCAGTAAATGGGACATTAATATGTAGGAACTGGAGGTATTGCCAAAATAGTTAAATGCATAAGCGGCCACTAGACATCATAATGCAATTTCATGCCACCCTATGAAATTCTCAAGGAAATATTCCTCCTCCCCATGTGCACATACGGTTCCTACTATGATTTCCATGCCCAATTTGTCAAATAAACTCCAAGATGCATGACTGTAGTGCCATAAAAGAATTTAAAGTTATACCCATCACCCCAAGTGGTGCATTAATTGTAAAATAGTATTATTCTATATAAAAGCCTAGATTTCCATTGTAAAAGAGGTTGACACATTGTATCAACCTTACATTGTTGAAATTGCCCTCCATAAGCACTTGTATTGGCTAGACCTTGCATGTTAATGATAATTAAGTTCACCTCTGTATGTTATTCTAATGATTTATGTGTAATTTTTTTTATGATTCATGTATGTGGGTAATGTTCACCCCTATCATTTGTCATTCATCCCCAACACCTCTTCATTAAACTTGGAACTCACTTTTAGGTCATATCCTATGTGCACCAAAAGGTCTACGTAGGCTTTGTCTATGGATAATCTTCATCCCTCTCAATACTGCATTGTGTTCCCTTTCCTCTTTATGAAATGCTTATGCATGTAGAGTGACTTGGTAGAATATGTGTGATATTGTCTTGTTCTCAAGAGTTTGTATTGTGTTTGTTGAAGTAGGAGCACTCACTCTATTATGGGTGCATCATCTTTTAATTTTAGCATCTCTTACCCTCTCCCTCCCTTTTCCTCTCAAAGATCCTAGGTTTAGATTATTAGTAGTTTACCTTTCTACTCTTTAGGCCTTCATGTTGGTCTTAAAATAGGTGCATTTAGAATAGAAGGAATCTTTCCTACTTCAAAGGCTCATCCCAAGGAGTGCAAGTATTCCACGCCTTAGGGATGTTCCCATCTTTATGACAAGACAACTTATGCTCACACACATAGATGAGAAATAATACTTCTATGCATAGTGCCTTAGACTCTTACGTCCCATGCAATGCCTTTCACACTCAGTGCCTCACCACCAAGCTTCCCCATGCCATGAAGCATCCATGAGTGCATGTTTTGAATGATAATAATTATTTTGACTTGATTTTGTGATCTATGATATTAACATTTTGGCTAGGATTACTAGGTAAAAACCAAAAAACTAATTTAATGACATGATTTTCCATTATTTTAAAATACCTTTATTTTTTAGTTGAGTGAGTGCACTTCATTTTTTTAACCAACCATTCGCATAAATTCTATGAAAATAACCATTTGTGTGGCTGCAAATGTCTGTGTATTTGTTATTCACTTTTTATGGTTGCACTATTTGAAATTTTAATTAATGAAGGATATTATTTAGCAATCATCTTTAGTTTTTTCCTTTCCATTTGATTATTTTATTTCAACACTTACAACATTAATATTAGATAGCAAGTGTTTATGGAAGACATGGTAGATCCCTCCCTATATTTGAGAAATTTGTTTCCAGCAATATCGTTATTATTGTTGTTATGGTCAAGTTCCTCTCTAACTTGAGCAATTGAAATTAAATTCTTGCTTCATGAATGAAATTATTTGTTGGATTTCAAGGTATTTAATGTTATAGATAAAGATATTATTAAGTTTTTATATTCTTGATAGTGATTCAATTATTGAACTTATAATGGTGTTGGTTGTAACCTCTACAGACCATATTACTTAGCTAGATTTGAGTTGTGGATATACTCTTTGAATAGACACATCCCTTCATCATGGTTCTATCTTGCACAATTATAGAATTTAGATATTTGCATTCATTTCATTTCATTTTTTATTTTCTCTTTCTCTTGTGTAATTATTTGTGATATGTGGCCACACCTTGTGTGTTTGCTTCTATGTCATGTTTCTATATTTGTGTTATTATCTTTTTATTTTAAACAATTTGAATTGATATGAAAATTTACATCGTGTCATGTTTTACGATAATATGGAAGATGAATTCAATGGAAATTCAGAGGTAGAGTAGATCAAAATAGATTTGTTATTGGAATTTTAGCATTTTTCCATTTTCTATTTATAATTTGAAGGATTTAATTAATATGGATGTTCCCAAATAATTTTAAAAATTGATTTATAAATTAGATATAAAAGGATTTGTAATTATACTATGTATTTGATAAGTTATGTTTATATGTTTTAAGATGGGGTTGTACTTCTACTTAGGGCTGAATGTGATGCTTTTATAAGAGGCTTTGGTTCATTCATGACTTACAAAAAACATTTAAATTTTTCCAAAATCTGAACACTTACCTTGTAAATGTCATTGTTACACAAACATTTACTGGGAAAATACTAGCATAGACTCACCATTAATTATATAAATATAGTGACTAATCTATTGTAAGCTATGCAAAACAAATTTGAGAAACTAATTTCAAATTGGTAATCAAAATCCAGAAGCATAAGTTAAAATCTATTTGATTTAGTGTTATTGACTGTTAAGATTATAAATGCTTGACACAAAATTTGAAATTTATATTGTCATTCAACAATGCCCCCTTTATTCATTCCATATGGATTTTAATTTCCCACTATTTTACTATCTTATACTCTTTTTTTTAATCAAAGTAGTAATTTGATGTTCTACCTTAAAATTCCTCTCGAGTATTAGGTATCTAAAGTGGCACTTTAGGGAACAACATTGTGAGTGGTATTTATAATTCTGATTGGATTGGCCCATCTTGTGGATGATTGATTTTGTATTTAGATCATAATAGTTTCATGAATATATCATGCATAAATAAATGGGACCTTGCATCAAAATTTAACATTCAAGACTTAGAAAAGGTTGATGGACATGACTATAGGTGTTCATGGAAATGATGATCCAACATTTTTTTCCTATCATATACTTTCCATTATGTAATCCCCTAAGTTTGATGTTTCGTTGGCATTAGAATTATCTATCTTCACTTTTACCTCATTTTTTTACTCATAAATTGATGCCCATGAATCTCATTTCTCATTCCCCCATCATGATCATCCATTCTGATTGACTGTGTAGGCACATGGTGGTTAAGTAAAGTGGGTAATTGGTGCTCTCAGGATCACCCAATCTATAAGTAGGTGTACATATGTCACAAGAACCAACTAATCCCCTATTGATATGATAGTTAGAGTGCATGACCTAATAAATCCATAGATTAATAGTGGCATAGGCCCTTGTCTAAGCTTGGAGAGCTAGTCGAACACTTTGAGCTATGTTGTATGCTATACAATTCATTTATTAAGAGTAAAGCCTTTATGTGATCTCATTATAGAAGATATATGCACCCATAGAGAATCAAATAAAGTAAATTTATGTCAAGAGGAAATCACCCTACCCAAATTTCCTAAAACATAACAATATAATAGATTTTGCTTGCTAACTATTCTATTAATTTTTTTTCTTAAAATCAAAATATCACCAAGTATTTAGAGTTGCTTCATAAATGCCAAACATGATGAATCCTTATTGGGCCTAGAATCTTTTCATATTGGAGCCAAAACTATTCTCTTTTGGTCTTGATAAGAGTTACTTGGCCACCATGCATCATTAACACTTAATGGTGAATTTGATATTTTATTTCATTCACTACATCCCATTTTGATTTATTGATTGTAGGTGATCTTGATGTAAATTTCAAGGTTGAGTGTCGATGACTAGACTCTTGAAGTTTCAATGAATGAAAATAATTAGTAGTATGTAATGCATCATTATAGGTGTATCAATGTATTGTAATCACTTCACCATTATTTTCACCTCAAGAGTGGAAATAACTTACGTGATTGATAAACAACTACATAGATGCAACAACTAAATTCCCCAATTTTAGATTTAATGTGTTTGTTAGCCCAATCATAGATATGTAGACACAATATACATTTCAAATTGAGATTGAGAAACATATTACATGCACATACACAACCTAGATTCATCTTAATTATTCATTGCTATAAGATGGGGATATATTATCTATATATCATGATGGGGATCGAATACCATCCTATGATGCTCCTTCATCCCATCTCATTTGATGATGGTCCCTATAATCATCTATCTAGTCCTCATATCATAGCTTAAGTTACACTTCTTATTTCTTAGGTAGCAGATACTCCTCTACCTCTTTTTTAGGGCTCCAAGAGGCATAGGGAAACTATGGGTAGGCTATAGGGGCCTGAATATTGACTATTGATTATATATAAATTAATGTAATGGTGGTACCACTCAACCAATGAGAGAAAATAGTTATATATCTAGTTTATTCCATTATATTCCCTTCTCAAGGGGATATATTACGTATTTATTCCTATACTATTGGGTTTCACCTTAGGAAGGGTATAAGTGTCTTCACCCCTCCCCGAAGGAGGGTAAATAGATTTATTGGTGCCTATTGGGTTTATTGGCTTCTGGGGTCTCCTCTCAATGTTGGTATAATATTAGTACATATAATTTTATCAGGTGTTTCATCTATTCTTTAAGTAACTAGGTTAAAAAACTAATAAACAAGGTTAAAAATGAATATCTTGCTTCTTGTCAATGGTAGGGATAGTCACTCAGGGGAGATACTATATGTTAGTACCAATGATAGATAAATAGAATGGTGAGATGTAGCGTGAAGCCTATGGAGTGGGATTATTTTGAGTAAAGATAAAGGGTTGGTGGGGGCATGTGGATGAGCATGTTTTTGGGAGAGTGTCTTTATTGCATGCCCAAGTAGGTGGGGAGTTACCTCTTGGCTAGGGTGTAGGCATGGCCTAGGGTAGTAAATATTAGACTAAACTATCATGCTTCTTTTTAATGATAAGGTATACTTGATCAAGGAATTGATTAGACTTGAATGTTAAAAGCATATATATATATATATATATATATATATATATATATATATATATATATATATATATATATATATAATCATGGGATCTGACAGAAAGGTTGGTTTTTTATAATGATCTATAATCTAAAAGGTAGGTGTGGGACTCGTGCATTGGTTTAATCTGGTTATCTTTCTCCCTCTTGCTTAGTTGGGGTAGTGCATCTAATAGATAGTGGGGTTTGTGATATAGGGTTGTTTGAGTGGTCTCCTTAATGTATAGGGGAGTAGTGCTAAGGAAATTAATCAATACAAGACTAGTTGTGGCCCTCGTATCCTCCCCACCAACATTTAAGGTGATTGAGGATCTTTTTTTTCTAGTAAGTGGATCTCTTACATTAGAGGAGTGTTGAATAAATATATATATATATATATATATATGGGAGGTGCCTATCCAAAGTAGTCCCATCTACTTACCCACAATCACACACTCCCCTAACCCTATAGGTGGGTAGATGTTTGAGTACTCTCTATAGAGTAATTTTTACTCTACGTCGTATTTAATTTATTCTTTAATCAAAGCACTACAATTTTGGTTCCTGTGCACCTTGGACATAGCGGTAGAATTTTAAAGCAGAGGGCCAGTTCATTTTGCCTAAGTGTTGAGATGCAGCAGAAGCTACCAAATGTCACCCTCTGAGCACAGGTCTTATTCCCCTTCTTGTTTCCTTCGTCTCATTTGTGCCCAAGTTCAAGTTTAAGCAGATGTTGCCAAGTGCCACTTTTTGAGAGACAAAGCCTTCAGTTGGCATCCTCTGAGTCCCCTTTTTGTAACTTTTGAGAACTGCGGACCGTGCCACATACCCAGTAGCAGTTAAGCGGAATGCACAACGTGTTAGCATCCGAGTATCATATCGGCATCTGCATTTCATTCAAATACTTTCAACAAGATAAGCAATAGAGAGTGGGAAGTGCCAGGTGGCAGTTGCAGAGGCCCTAAACTACCTTTTAAAGAAGCAACGGAAGCCACCACGTGTCAACTGCCAAGAGCCTTTGTTTCAATGCTTGGGTCCAATGCTTTCCCTTTAACGCATAAAGGCATCATTCATTTTGCTAAGTATCAAAGTGTAGTGGAGGCTACCAAGTGTCACCTTCTGGGTCCCTCTCCATTCCATCCCCAAAGAAAGTGGAAGGCACCACATACCCCTAGATGAAGAAGCGAAAGATGTCACTTATCTTCCTTGAAGCCGCAGAAGCCTCCACGTGTCAATGCCTGAGAGAATCATCGTCAAGCTCTATTGACAAATATAAAATGGAGTTGGGCCTTGGGTGTTACTTCAAAGGTCTGTGAAAGCTGCTAAGTGTCACCAGCCATAAAAGTCTAATATGTGTCCTGAATAAATCTACAGCACAGCCAAGGGAAGCAAAGAGAGTCGCGTGTCTTTGATGAATCAGGCAGAAGGTGCCAAGTGTCATTCTCTGGTACCTCCTAGACCATAAAGCAAATTTTCATGAATCGGCTAAGTGTCCTCTTCCATATCTAACAGAACAGAGTGTCCATCTATTTGTTAAAATGAAATGAAGGGAAAATTGGATGGAGTTAATTAGAGTAGATGAAACAATTCATCAGGTAGATTTTTGGAGCCCCCCACAGCATTGGAGGCACCATCTATTTATCCCCTAATAGCGGAGGTAGAGTAGACAGTTGAGCGGCCAAAGAGGTGAAGGATGGAGAAAATTGCATGGGAAAGGAGGTGATCTAAAGAGACATCCAAGGCTATATAAGGAGGATTGTAAAATCTAAGAAAAGTGGGGAATTCTCATAGTTTTAGACTTTCTAAGGTTTGTGACCAGTAATATCATTTGCTCTTGTCTCAATTTTCTTGAGTTGTAAGGTTGATATAATCATGCATGTTTTATTTCCCTTTAGGTGGTTGAATGAATTAAGGAAATCTGAGCTCCATGCCTTGGTTGGTGTTGTCTGTGTCATTTGCAAAGTAGTCTATACTGTAGATTTTCTAGTGTTATGATTGGAAATGTTATTTGTTTTTGTCTCATTTTCTAGAATCTGAAGTTCTACATAACTGTGCGTGACTTTTGTGCCTCTTATGTGATTGGAGGATTCTACTAAGAAGATAGAACACTATGCCTTTGTTGACAATTCTTGTATCTCAGCAAAAGACTCCCCTGTTGTGAGCCTTTTATTTCTGTTATTCCAATCTTTTACATTGATCATGCACTTGTCTACTCTTAAATGTAATAGAATCCTATAATAGTCACTCTGTGCTCAGGTTAGGATTAGGATTATGCTCAGGTGCATCGCCATAGATAGGTTTCAATTCTTGCATTTTGCGTTTTTGTTAATCTCCTATCCCTTTTCCCCAACACCTATAAACAAAAGAGACCAGCTTCTTTAAAACCTGGATGTTTTTTCAAGCCGCATCGTCCCACAGCTTGAAACTTCCCATTGTTGATTGGCTAGGATCTAGCACAATTTTACGCCATCAATAGTTTTTGGCATGCCTAGTGGGACCAATCTTGAAGTCTCTTTCAAGACCGCATGAACTAGAGAGCTACGAGGAGTCGTAGCTATACCTGTACCAAATATGGGAGCCCCTGTAACCCTAAGAAATTATGCAAGTTGGAATGTTGATGAAGAGGAAATAATCTCAAACTTTCTTCTCACTTTGCAAGATAGCTATGAATTGGTTATAGATGAACAGAACAACATTAAGCCTTAGTTATATGTGCAAAATTATTGCACTCTTTCAAGCTTATCCTTTCAAGAGGATAAATTCATGAAAGAGGAGGATAATGCAACAAAGGATGAGTTTGATTCGGTCCACCATGAAGTAGAAGGAAATGGGTCAAGCCATGATGCACTGCAGAGGGAATGTGGAGAACAAAGGGCTAACGGTGATAAACTAGCAACCACTAATTTCTTGGTGAAGAGCACCAGTCTGAGGGATCAACATTCAAAAAGCTTCCAAGGACAAGCAGAGTACGTATATGTCAGAAGCATGCTTGATTCTGATCCACTTAGATACAAGCCAAGCAAGGTGACAAGCAAGAGGAGCATGTCACAAAATCTCCTTCCCATTCAGCTATTTATCTGGCACCATAAGTCTTCTCACCATAAAGGAGACTTCAAAAATTTTCCTTTTGATCTAGGAGGGAGGCAAATATACTTGGTTAGCTGTATATAGTAGTTTGCTTTCAATATTGTTGCTCAGTTTTCCCATTTTTTCTTTTAAATAAGTGTTCTTTGAGCACATGGCCGCATAGCGGAAGTCGGGTTCTTTTTGAGCAGGCTCAAAAGTCCTGGTGGTCACCAATAACTATAGAGTAATTTTTACTCTACGTCATATTTAATTTATTCTTTGATCCAAGCACTGCAATTTTGGTTCATGCGCACCTTGGACATAGCAGTAAAATTTTAAAGCAGAGGGCCATTTCATTTTGCCTAAGTGTTGAGATGCAGCGGAAGCTGCCAAGTGTCACCCTCCAAGCATAGGTCTTCTTCCCCTTCTTGTTTCCTTCGTCTCATTTCTGCCTGAGTTCAAGTTTAAGCAGATGCTGCCAAGTGCCACTTTTTGTAAGAAAAAGACATCAGTTGGCATCCTTTGAGTCCCCCTTTTGTAACTTTTGAGAACCATGGACCGTGCCACATACCCAGTAGCAGTTAAGCAAAATGCACCACATGTCAGCATCCGAGTCTCATATCAGCATCCACATTTCATTCAAAGACTTTCAACAAGCTAAACAACAGAGAGAGCGGAAAGTGCCAGGTGGTAGTTGTGGAGGCCCTGAACTACCTTTTGAAGAAGCAGTAGAAGCCACCACATGTCGACTGCCAAGAGCCTTTGTTTCAATGCCTGGGTCCAATGCTTTCCCTTCAATGCATAAAGGCATCATTCATTTTGCTAAGTATCAAGGTGCAATGGAGGCTGCCAAGTGTCACCTTTTGGGTCCCTCTCCATTTCATCCCCAAAGAAAGTAGAAGGCACCACATACCCCTAGATGAAGAAGTGGAAGATTCCACTTATCTTCCTCGAAGCTGCAGAAGCCTCCACGTGTTAATGCCCGAGAGAATCATCATCAAGCTCTATTGACAAATATAAAATGATTTTGGGCCCCGGGTGTTACTTCAAAGGTCTGCTGAAGCTGCCAAGTGTCACCAGCCATAAAAGTCTAATATGTGTCCCAAATAAATCTACAACATAGCCAAGGGAAGCGGAGAGAGCCGCGTGTCTTCAATGAATTAGGCAAAAGGTGCCAAGTGTCATTCTCTGGTACCTCCTAGACCATAAAGAGAATTTTCATGAATCGGCTAAGTGTCCTCTTCCGTATCTAATAGAATAGACTGTCCATCTATTTGTTAAAACAAAATGGAGGGAAAATCAGATGGAGTTAATTCGAGTAGATGAAACAGTTCATCGGGTAGATTTTTGGAGCCCCCCATAGCATTAAAGGTGCCATCTATTTGTCCCCTAACAACGGAGGTAGAGTAGACAGTTGAGTGGCCAAAGAGGTGAAGGACAGAGAAAATTGTGCGAGAAATGAGGTGATTTAAAGAGACATCCAAGGCTATATAAGGAGGATTGTAAAATCTAAGAAAAGGGGGGAAATTCTCATAGTTTTAGACTTTTTGAGGTTTGTGACCAGTAATATCATTTACTCTTGTCTCAATTTTCTTGAGTTGTAAAGTTGATATAATCGTGCATGTTTCTGTGCCCTTTAGGTGGCTGAATGAATTAAGGAAATTTGAGCTCCATGCCTTGGTTGGTGTTGTCTATGTCATTTGCAAAGTAGTCTATACTGTAGATTTTCTAGTGTTGTGATTGGAAATGTTATTTGCTTTTGTCTCATTTTTTGGAGTCTAAAGTTCTACATAACTATGCATGACTTTTGCACCTCTTATGTGATTGGAGGATTCTACTAAGAAGATAGAACACTATGCCTTTGTTGACAATTCTTATATCTCAGCAAAAGACTCCCCTGTTGTGAGCCTTCTGTTTCTGTTAGTCCAATCTTTTACATTGATCATGCACTTGTCTACTCTTAAATGTAATAGAATCCTATAATAGTCACTCTGTGCTTAGGTTAGGATTAGGATTATGCTCAGGCACATCGCCATAGATAGGTTTCAATTCCTGCATTTTGCATTTCTATTAATCTCCTATCCCTTTTCCCCAACACCTATAAACAGAAGAGACTAGCTTCTTTAAAACTTGGAGGTTGTTTCAAGCCGCATCGTCCCACAGCTTGAAACTTCCCATTGTTGATTGGCTAGGATCTAGCACAATTTTACGCCATCAACACTCTCTAACTAGTCGAGTTTTTGGTTGGTGGAGTGATTGGGATACATGGTCGTGGGAATTCCTCTCCCTATTGGGGAAGAGGATTTCCTATTATCAATGGAGTTTGTCCCCTTATTGGAGGTTTTATCTGATGTGTGGGTTTTCCCCTTTTTGGTTTACCCCCTAGTGGAATCCTTTGAGAACTTCATTTTGGGGTTATGTGGGATGGGGGGTCTCTTTTTGGTCTCTCCCTTGAAGGTATCAAGGAATATCCTACTTTTTAGGGAGTCATCCCCTAGGATTGTTGGGGGATAATTTAATAACTTCCATGTTTTGGGATTTCCCCTTTTGGATTTTCCTAAAATGGGTGATCCTTTCGATGTCTTGGGAGTTCCTTTGGGTTATTTCACCTTTGAGGAGTTCCTCTATGTTATTTCCACTCTCAATATTTCCTCTAGGTTAAAAATAAGCATTTCGATCAATTTTTTTAGAGTTGTAGGTATTGTATACTAGAATTATATATAGTAATCTTTGTTTGCATACTGATATTTATGACTAGTATTTGTTGTAGACTACTATTCTTTTCATTATTGATTAGAGAATAGTCCACCAAAGTGGTGTGCATGTGATGTTTTTAGGACTGAGAGTGTATACCATTTTAGTGTCTTAGACATAAAGAGCGTAGTACATTATAGTGTTGGACCTAATAGAGTGCAACTATCTACATACATGATAATACTTTAGGTTTCCCTAAGTCATTTTTATTTTATAACATGAAAATGACACTTATGTATTATTATTATTTATTATGAGGGAAAAAGTAATAATCATTTAGAGGATGAACAATATTATTTTATTAATAGTATTTTTAAATAATTTTAGGGTGAAATTGAAAAAGAGAAATTATAAAAAAATAAATTGAGATAAAAAGAGTCATTATTCATTATTTATCTTTGATAATCAAACTATAATCTAGAGCCTGAGCCATTTTGCTCAACCTTTTCATATTGAGAATGAACACCCTCTGATATACAGGTGTGGAGGATTAAATCCCTCTAACCCATTGAGGTTATTTCATCTAGGAATTATAACTATGCTTGAAAATCAAGATTAAATTTTAGTTTCAATGTGATTGAGGATTGTCATCATTTTACAGCCCTTGTGAGGGTTTAAAATAATTTTTAGATTGTTGTTTTAGGGTTTAGCTAGATTTTTGTTGTTATTGAAACCCTCAGTAGCCAGTTTTCCCTTTATTGGGTTATCATACACTTGCATGGATATTTGGAGGGTGTTCACTCCATATCTATGCTTAGTGTTAATATGAATTGAGGATGAATATATGCCCTCCTTTCTACCTTTTTTGATTGGGCATTCTCCTTGCTACATCCTTGTGCCCACTATGGACATTCCAGTTAACATTAGACTCTAAAAGGAACTATCATACACCTACAACAACATAGTATAGCTTGTCATACTAATTAGGAACTATTATATCTTATTTCCAAGATGTTGGACATTAATTGGTATTTATTGTTGAGTTTATTCATTCATTATGGGATTTTTATAGTAAGGGGTTTTTGTAATTAGTTTAGAATTTGTAATTAGCTCTTTGAATAAATATTATAGTTGGGTTATCATATTTGAAGTTTCATTTTACATGTTTTTGTTTATGATTCATTTCAGCTTACTTAAATTCATAAAATTACAAAAAAAGAATTAGAATAGAGAAAAATCATAAAAAGGGACATTATAGTGGTATCCAAGCATTGATTTTCCAAGTTTCCTATGGAAAATAATATTTTTATTTCATATGCAGCCTAATCAAAGAGAAATCATGTATTATATAAGATAAAAAATAAGGGCTCACTCATCAAAAAAAGAAACAAAGGTCATGGGGGACAAAAAATAGAGAGCTCTTATAGATGAAATAATTTATTTGTAGGAAATAATCGGTTGGGGTCAAAGAGATTTGGAAATAATAATTCAAATGACATTGAGAGAATCCATGATAAGGTTAGTACAAGCTCTACAAAATATTAATTAGAATAAGGCAAATCAAGGAGAATAAAGCTCTTCAACTAATGAGTGGCCCTCAATCAATATTCCTTTCAAGACTTTTTGAGCATTTTTTTTCAAAAAGAACACCCTAAAGAGGTAGAGCCCCTCCATCAATAGTTAATGATTTTTTAGAATTTCATCAAAATATGAAGGACTCAGCCTTGTAGTACAATAATCATTGACTTTCCAAGAGTTATATGATCTAAGAATTAAGAATAGTATGAGGGGAAGGATAACTCATCAAGATTAGCCTTAGAAAGATATCCAACACTATTTAGGTAAGATCACCATTTCTAATCATGATAGATTAGATAAGTTCTCTGGCATGTCTTGGTTACATAAATTGGATACATATTTGTATATGAATCCCATGTCTGATGAAGAAGCTATCAAATTTGTCACACTTCATTTGGAGGGAGTGGCACATGAGTGGTGTTACCATGGTATGGTCACCTAAGGACATAGTTTTATCTCTACTTTAGAAAGATTCAGCCAAAGACTGATGGAAATGTTTGACATGAAAGATCCAGATGTCCATTTCATGAAGTTATCCCAACTCAAATATCAATGAATGGTGGGTAGTTACATTGTTAAAATTTTTAGGCTATCTATGATGGCACCATATGTAATTGAAATAAGACTTGTGGTCTTATTTGTTGAAGGATTGGTTGAACCACTCAAGGGTTTGGTAAAATCTTTTGACCCTTTGTCTCTTCAGGGAGCAATTAAGAGAGAATTGAACTTGGAATCATCATCTTCAAAGGGTAAGTTTCTTCCTTTAGGATAGTAAATAACATCACCTTTTGGGCAGCCAAAGTTTACACCTTATGGGTAACAAAATAAGGCATTCTAGCTAGGAGGGTTTCAATAAAAAGAACTTCCAAAGTGAAGAGATGGAAACAAAGAATGATCTTAAAAGAAAAAAATTATGCTTCACTTGAGAGTATCCATGGGAATCCTTCTCACAGATGTCTTCGGTGTAGACAAGTACATGACATTCATATTACATCCAATAATGAATCAAAATCATAAGAATATAAACTGGGAATTAGAATGCATGAACTAAAACATGAAAAGAAGGAAGAGGTATATACTTCATAAGTCACCCTTGTCACATTATTTGGTGCTCTTAGATATCATCCTTTTAGAGTTTAGGGAGTTTTAAAAGGTTAAAAGGTCATGGGGATGATTGATAATGGGGAAACCCACAATTTTATTGATTAAGGATTGGTAATAATGATGGGTTTGAAAGCAAAAAATTTCAAGGGCTTCAATTTTATTGTATCTAATGGCTTCACCCTTCCATGTACCAAGAGAACTCAACAGCTTAATCTTTCTTTGGGGAGACATAAAGTAAGTGATGGCTTCTATGTTTTAGGCATAGGAAAAACATATGTCTTGAGATATAATGGTTACTTTGGGAGAATTCACCCAAAATTATGAGACTATGGAACTGAAGTTAAAATCAAAAGAGAAAGAGGTTGTGCTTGAAGGCATGACCAATGGAGATTCTAGAGTGGTCATGGCTAAGAGGATGGAGAGAGCTTTTCATAGAGGGCAGGGAGCTTGATCAGCCCATTATTTGTTTTAGACAAGTATGGCACAATGTTTAGAAGTATAGATCAAGGATTACCACCAAATAGAGGATTTAATCATATAATTGAGTTGGAACTAGATTTTAAACCTATAATGATTAGTCCATATTACCATTGAAGAGCATTCAAAGATGAAATTGAGAAGGCAATCAAGGAATTACTAAAGATGGGACATATCTGGCCTAGTTATAGTCCCTTTGCTTCTTTTTTTGTCCTAGTGAATAAGGATAGTACCATGAGGATGTGTCTTATTTACCAGGATTTGAACAAGAAGACCATAAAATTAGGTACCCCATGCCCAAGATCGATGAGTTGATTGATAAATTGCATGGAGTTATATTTTTCTATAAAATTGATTTGAGATCTAACAATCATCAAAGTTAGATAAGAGATGAAGATGTACAAAAAATAGCCTTTCATTATCACTTTGGGCATTTTGAATTTTTGGTTAGGCCTTTTAGTTTGACAAATGCTCCAGCTACTTTCCAATCATGCATGAACCACATCTTTAGTAAGAACTTGAGAAAGTTTTTTTTTGTATTTTTTAATGATATTTTGGTGTATAGTAGGACATGGGAAGAGCATTTTAGACACTTGGATACAATGCTATAAATTTTAAAGTAGGAGACTCTCTTTGCTAAGGAGTGTAAGTGTGAGTTTGGCATGACTAAAAGTCTATGCTTTGGCCATGTTATCAATGCCCAAGGAGTTTAGGTGGACCAACATAAGATCCAAGTAATATTATATTGGCCTCCTCCTACCACATTGTCATGGATAAGGGGATTCTTAGGTCTTTATAGTTAGTATAGGAGGTTCATTAAAGGACTTTCACAAGTGGTTTTTCTGTTGATTGATTTAACAAAGAAGGGAATAATTTAGCTAGGCTGAATCATCATGAATAATGTTTGATAAACTCAAAAAGGTCATGATTTAATCATATAATTGAGTTGGAACTAGATTCTAAACCTATAATGATTGTTCCATATTTCCATCTAAGAGAATTCAAAGAGGAAATTGAGAAGGCAATCAAGGAATTATTGGAGATGGGACATATTTGGCCTAGTTCTAGTCCCCTTGTTTCTTCTCTTGTCCTAGTGAAGAATAAAGATAGTACCATGATGATGTGTATTGATTATTGGCCTTTAAACAAGAAGACTATAGAAATAGGTACCCCATACTCAAGATCTATGAGTTTATTGATAATATTATGGAGCTGTATATATATATTTTTAAATGATTTGAGATCTAACAATCATCAGATTTAGGTAAGAGATGAAGATGTAAAAAAAAAAGCCTTTTGATGTCACTTTGGGAATTTTGAATTTTTGGTTATGCCTTTTGGTTTGACTAATGCTCAAACTACTTTCTAGTCATGCATGAACCACATCTTTAGTAAGCACTTGAGGAAGTTTGTTTTAGTATTTTTTGATGATATTTTAGTGTATAATAAGACATAGGAAGGGAATTTAAGACACTTGGATATAGTGATGGTAATTTTGAATCAAGAGACTCTCTTTGTGAAGGAGTCTAAGTGTGAGTTTGGCATGATTGAATTTATATACTTTGGCCATGTTATCAATGCCCAAGGAGTCCAGGTGGACAAACATAAGATACCAGACATATTGGATTGGCCTCCTCTTACCACAATGTCATAGCTGAGGGGATTCTTAGGTATTTATAGTTACTAAAGGAGGTACTTTAAGGATTTTCACAAATGATTATTCTATTGACTAATTTAACAAAGAAGGTAACAATTTAGCTGGTCTAAATCAGCATGAACAAATTTTAACAAACTCAAAAAGGTCACGAGTTCATGCCCAATATTAGTTGTTCCATATTTTTCTATTCCATTTGTGTTAGAGTGTGATGCTTTAGAAGAATGAATTTGGGAAGTTTTGATGTAAAAGGGAAATCCATTAGCCTTTGAGAGTCGAAAACTAAAATATACAAAACATGGATTCTCCATATACACCAAAGAGATGTTGGACATCATGCATGCATTAGTAGTATTTGGTTTGTGGCATATTTATTGTCAAGATAGATCATAATAGTTTGAAGTTTTTTCTCAACTAGAAGGACTTGAATGATAAGCAAAAAAAATGGGTGACTAAATTTTAGGCTTATAACTTTAACATAGAGTATGTTAATGGAAAATACAATGTTATAGCTAATGCTTTGTCTATAAAACCATTTATATGCTCTATGTATGAAATTTGTTTTAATTGTAAGGTTATTATAATATAAAAGTATGAAAAGAATTTTTTTAACAAATGATATCTTTGAAGGCAAATTATAGGATGATAGGTATTGTAGACACCTAAATCTAGCCACCAATAACCTCCAATCAAGCGTTTGGCCAATTTCCACCAAAATGCATAATTTGGCCTAAAAACACTAAAGCACATTAAAAGCTTTGAATTGATATATTCAAGTGATAATTTTGGCTAGCGTATCATTAAATGGAGCAATGCAATTTATGGGCTAGCTAACTTTGATCAGATCATTTTGCGTCAAAATGCAAATTTTGCACCTAGGTGCTCTAGATTGTTCTTTCCTATAAAATATTTCACACAAGACACGTGCCTTTGTTATTTGGTGTTAGTAACATCCTAAATTAGATAATGGATCCAACACATCTAAGATCACCTTCCAATTCCAATCCAGTCAAATTTTGGACCAATAACAAAGCATACTAATCAATTTGAGTAAGTTGTGCATAAAGTGCTTAAACATGCTTAAGAGCTAATTAATCCAAATCAAGGCCTAATAAAAAAATCCAATGAAAATTGTTGAATAATTTTTTTTGGAAATTAATATTGAATATTTGCATCATCATGTGACCTCATTTTTTGGGAAGACATCCCTAGGCCATAAATGCCATAAATATCAAGATTCATGCCTCCCATGCCTCATCAAAGCCCTCCATGCCTTTTAATTTCTCCTCTATCCCAAATATTTATGAGCCTATTTATGGATTTTAATTACATAATTAGACTAATCCTTAGTCACACATCTCAATCTTGAGATGGATGGTTCAGGTTGATTCTGATCAATCTCAAAAATCTATAAATAGAGAGGTCATGAACATCATTTCTAAGTCTTGATAATGCAAAGTTATAATGCACAAATTATTACAAAAGATATTGAAATTAGTGTTACCATGCCAAAGTGATTTCAAGCTAAGCTGAGCCAAAGCCACAAGGTGATAAGGAGAAGAGGAGATAGCCAACCCTCCTTTGATGAAAACTTCATGAGCACAAGTCAAGCAAACCACTACAACAAGCATTTTAGAGCATCCAAGGAAGGTAAAAGAGGTTTATTTTTCATTTTAGTTGTGTTTTTTATTCATGTTTGTTAACTAAGCTCTCCCTAGTGTCTGGGCCTAGAGATGTTATGCTAGTTAGTTTGTTTCTTTCATTTTATTTTCATTTTAAAACTAACATGATACTAACCATCCTCTCTTGAGTCAAATTCTTAGTTCACATAATGGCATGCATGATCGACCAAATGAATCCCACACATGAATAAGATCATTCTAAAACTTTAAAATCTTCATGTGGATCATTAAAATTTTCACAATTTGATTTTCTAACTTTGTTTTGCTATTTTTCTTTGTCATAGGTTTACACAATAACCATTGTCAGTTAGTAAAAATGTCATCAGTTGGCATAGCCGTCATCGATAACTATTGGTATAACCATTTTTAGTTAGATAACCATCATCAGTTAGTAAGTGTAACCATCATTGGTTAGCAGAACCAACATTGATCACTGTGTTTTTCTTAAAAACACAAACCTTAGAGCTCTTTTTTTCAAGTTCATTATTTCAAACCCAAAGTAGCTTCAAGGCTAAAGGACATACTAACTTTTTTGTTGTAGGACCAAGCTTGAAATTCTCTTAAAACATGTTTAGGTTAGTAAAAATGTCATCAGTTGGCATAGCCGTCATCGATAACTATTGGTATAACCATTTTTAGTTAGATAACCATCATCAGTTAGTAAGTGTAACCATCATTGGTTAGCAGAACCAACATTGATCATTGTGTTTTTCTTAAAAACACAAACCTTAGAGCTCTTTTTTTCAAGTTCATTATTTCAAACCCAAAGTAGCTTCAAGGCTAAAGGACATACTAACTTTTTTGTTGTAGGACCAAGCTTGAAATTTTCTTAAAACATGTTTAGATCACCTTGTGCATGATTTAAAATGGATCAGGAACCTTGTTTTGGTGTTTAACAAAAAATTTAGATGTTTATGGTGAATGCTTTCAAAGTTTGCAATGAAGACCAAGGGGTCAAAAGAACACCATCACACCTTTCCATTTGAGCTTAACAATGAACTCACCTTTCCAAGCTTTTTGTATTCACTTAGTTGTTTAAATTAGATTTTTTTTTGGAAAAAAGAGGGGTGTTGCATGTATGCTCTTCCATTTGTCCCCTTTAGCGAACCCTTGGAATCAAAAGTCCCATTCCTATTGCAAATAGCCTAGTCCAAGGCTTAGAAATAAAGTCATCTGAAAAACTCCCCAAAAACATGTCAAATTTTGGGTGACCTTGAAAATGACCCTAAAGTCTTTCTATTTCATGCTTTCTTTATTTTTATGCAAACTTGGCTTGCAAGGGGGACTTCATCACCTCCTATGAGTTTTTTAAGAAAGCTTTGAACCAGGGTTTCACCTCTCAGCATTGACTTCATTTGGTTCCTAATTGGAGTTGCACATGGGATGTATTTGCATTTGTACATTGTACTATACTGAGCGAATAGTAAGATGTAGTGGTTGTAAAAAGGATTAAACCATTTTACAACTAGCCAATGCCATGGTCACCCAATTTTTGTGTCTATCTTTTGCATCATTTGACATGAAAGTAATTATGTAATTGATTCTCCTAGAAATATTTGAAAGATTTCTAGTTTAGTCAACCCCACATTGCCATACCCTTGCTAAGATTTGGATGATTATACTTATTGTACTTTATTCATTTTTGCTTGGTATGTTTTGAGACTAAAACTCGTTTGTTTGTTCATAAGCCATGTCAAAACAATGTATTTGAGTTGAGGAGGGTAGTGTTATGCTACCCAAAACATGTCAAAACCATTTTGCCTTTGAGTATTTTGAAACATAACATATATCACATCATTCGAGCATGCTTACACTGTTAGGCTGCTCAACTTGTTTCAATACTTTTTTCACTAGTATCAAAAATCATTGTTTCAAATCATGTCATGTATACCATTTGGACCTTTGTCTTGTGATGTCATGTTATCCAATCTTGTCTAGCTTGTTTGGTCAAATCCTAGTTTTCACAATTGAGTTTTCAATTAGCTTTGTAAAGTTTGGATTCAAACATTGATTGATTTCTATTTAGGCCTTAATTCATGGGGTTGATACATAGATCTTTCTCTTTTGGGTTGCATAACTTTGGTTAATCGATTACCCAATTTTTAAAACTATTGATGGTTTATTTGTTTAATGCCTATCCTCATCATTGTTTGTGCCTTTATTTAGGAAAACACAATCTTTCTTCAAAGAGCCTTTTATCTTATGTCTTATACCAACTGATCATGTTTATGTTTGATTCCATGTGTCGGGTTTATGTCAAAGTTGTTTCCAAACTTGTTAGATTAAATCAAATCACATGATACCTTTGTTTCAAGTCTAGCTTTTTATTCTATTTGGCCAAAAGTCCTATCATATACCTATTTGTTTGAACCTATATTTTGACTCTTCATTTGGACAAATGACCTAGTAACTCAACTTTTCCCTTTCCTAATTTAGACCTTGTTTGGAACACTTTGACTTAGAACTTTGACATGTCAGTTTTTATTCAGATGCTTGACCTTTTATGCATATGATATTTGACATTAGACATTTGATATTAGACTATTTTATGTCGAGTCTTATCACAAACCATTTTGGTGATTTAGCTCCACTTTCAAACCATATTGGAGATACAGCTCCACCTCAACGACCAAGTTAGACCAAGTTTGAACCATTTATCCTTTGGATAGTTTTTTAGAGTTTGTAGAAATCTAAGCTTTTTTGTTTTAGATATTTCATAATTTACGTGGATATGTCTACCTAAACTTATGGTGGAATCACGTACAATCCAACTTATGATAGAATGGTCACACAAAATCCCACTAGGAACCCTTAAAGAGAAATATTTTCTAAGGAGTTTTATTATTCTCCCTATAATACTCCATATGGGGAACATAGTCAAAATCCACAAAATCCAAATCGAGACCTTGATTGGCATGAAGAGGCTTGTGAGGAGGACTTTGAAGACCAACTACAGATAATATTGTTTGAGATGTAGATCCATACCCTCTTTACAATAATTAGTACATGGAACACAGTAAAGAGCCAGGTTATGAGCCAACTCATAACTGAGATGATATGGTTTATGAGGAAGACTTGGATGTTTTGGTTTATGTGAGTAATTAGGCTCCACCACATCGTACCATTTCTATTTCAAGACCATAATGTCACACCATTCCCATACCAAGATCTCATCCTTTAGCTTGTGTGAGCAACCAAGCTCCACAATGCCCAACCATTTCTATACCAGGACCTCATCCTTTGGCTTGTGTAAACAATCAAGCTCTACAATGCCCCTTCATCATTCCATGACCTAGTCATTTGACTTGTGTGAGCAATCAAGCCCCACAACACCCTATCGTTACCATTTCAAGGCTTCATACTTTGGCTCATATGAGCAATCAGGCTCCACAAAGCCATACCATAATTCATTCTTCATCTAGTACCAATCCCATCCAAACCTCAACCAATTCAATAATTCGAAGACCAAGCTATGATCAAAACTGGTGTTTTCCAACTCATTAGAAAGCAAAGACAAGACAACCAACTAATCCAAGATGTTTTTGTTGAATCAAACATTTATGATAAGTCAATCTATGATGAATACCTATTAATCCTATAGCATTTATCAAGGAGTCTCACTTTAATGAGTCAATATTTGTTGGCTCACTTCTTAATGATTATAACTACCTTTAGACAAATCATTACCTCGACCATGTGCATATTTTTTAAGAGCCTCCTAATGAAAACCCAATCTCTAAGGAGTTGTCTCTTGACCTTTTTCCCATCTTAGAGGAGTCTCACTTTGATAAGCCAATTTTTGTAGAGCCCATTGTGCCATCACAAGTTGTTACTTATCCAAAACCAAATATTCAACAAGACATCATTGTAATAGAGTACCTATCAGATGAAGAATTAGAGTTAGAGTTAGGTTCTATTCTTAAATTGATATTGGATTTAGCATCACAATCAAAATCAACATCAATATCAACATCAAATTCAGAGTCTGTTGAGTTATAATCAAATTCAAAATAAGAATATGTTCATGGTTATTACAACATTGGTTACGTATGCCTTGTAGATCAATTTAAATACATTTATGATCCTTCTACAATTTTTGAGTATGAGTACTTTAGCTTTGACATAAGTTATCCTAGTATTTTCTATGAGGATTGTGTGGCCTCTCCCCATTCCATTACCATCAACCAAAATAGCCATATCATTGACATTCCATCTCCCAAAAGTGTTGATTGGGATCGATAGAATCACACTTTGTTAAACTACATCTATGGAAACATAGCAGTTGAAGAAGAGCCAGGAGGCCAAGACCACATTCATATAATATAAGAACACTCTCCTCGTGAAACCTTTTTAGAGGTGCCAGGGGACAATCAAAGTTAGAACTCAGTATCTTCTAGTGAAACTTTTTCAAAAGCACTAGAAGACAATCAAAGTCAAAATTTAACATTCCTTAGTGAAACCTTCTCGAAGGCACTATGGGACAATCAAGACAACTTCATTGGTGAAAACCACTTTAAGGCACCAATAGCTGAGCACAAAAGTTCTTCACTACTTGATGAATAAAAAATCAAAGATCAAATCAAAATAGCTTCCAATCTATAGCTTGATCAAATGGTATCTACTCTCAAGATCAAATAATAGAAAATTTTAGTGGTCTTATTAAGAGAACAAGTCTTCAACCCTGCCACAACCAAAAATATGTTGAATCTAGCATCAACAACATTACGTGTGACTGAAAGTCCTAATCTTCATTTATTTATGCATCATTCCACATTCCTTTATCATTCACCATTCCATTTCACAATCAAATCTAACAACCATTATTTGTCCTTACCATCCATGGCCACACTTTCCTTTTTAGAGGCTACAATAATACCTTGTCTCGATGTTTGAAAAAATCAAAATCAATGACCAATGAAGATCATAAAAGAATTCTTGACAACCAAATTTGCATCTAGTTCTTGATAGAGTAATGATTCAAATGAGGTGTGGGTTAGAAATTAACATGATCAAGTTTTTTTTGTATATCATTTGTTGATTAGGATGTGCATCTCCCCATCAACAGGAACAATAAAATCAAAAACCATACCCAAGCCAACAACATGTACCATACTATTTCACATTGTTGTGCCATTGCCATTATTACATATCCATTTGCCATTATCACATAATCCTACTATTCACCCTCTCACTTGGGGGCAAACCCTCTTACCATTTTATACCATCCTATCATTCCATTCCTATCTAGACCAAA
This sequence comes from Torreya grandis, assembly GCA_037957365.1. NCBI lineage: Eukaryota > Viridiplantae > Streptophyta > Pinopsida > Cupressales > Taxaceae > Torreya > Torreya grandis. Next base: position 842,344 of record JARHVA010001577.1, read on the forward strand.
GCCTACATTTAGTCATCCTACCCAATCCTATTTTGATCTCAGCTACTTTGGTTCTTCCTACACTTTTTACTAGGGGATTTCGATCAGATTTCAACTCTTATCAAATTCATGTTTACAGTGACTTTCTATGAAAGTAGTGTGGCAGTTGATCTGGAAAGATATATTTTATTTTCCATCCTATATCAGGTTTGTTTATGTAAGCCTAATTATAACTGCCTATGGGCAAATCAGTGTTTCACCAGTCTTGCTACTAATTATAACCACCTATGGGCATATTAGTATCATTGACCTATGCTATTGTATCCTAGTTATAACCACCTGTGAGCAAACTAGGGGAAACACTTATTTATCATGCCTTGCCACATCACCTTGTTATTACTATTTTCATTTGACTGACCATTTTTTGGATTTGAGAACTTGTTTAGACCTAATTGGTTTTTCCCTACCTTTTGTGCAGATGGAATTACTATGACTTGAGATCATTTTAGGACTATGTGGGTTATGCTCAATTCATGTTGAGGTCACCTCAATCCCCCTTTCCATATGCTCTCACCATTTTGTGAGCAACTTAAGCCAAACACTCTCATCATTTTACAAGCAAGTATCTTATAATTCTCTAATGAGTTAAGATACCTCAAAATGCCAAAAACATTCATAATATTTCAAAAATTCAAAAACATTTATCCTATCTAAGCCTAGTCAGTTATCCTTGATCCACCTTACTAGTGCATTGTCATTGTTAGGATGCTTTCTTTTGCTTTTATTTTTAGGCTTTTCATTTGTTTGTTTATTTCAAGTTGTTCGTCTATTTGTTTGTTTTTCTTTTTATTTCTTTATTTTTTCACTTGCCTGTTTGTTTGCTTTCAGCATTGTTGCCTTGACTCAGTCTTTGTGTTCATTGGGTGATTCCTTGTGCACAATATTCTTGAGTCCATCCATATTCATACGTTAATATTATCATCATGGTTTTTATCATTGGTGTATTATTTTTGAGTGTTTATTGGATAAAGAATCAGTCCTTATGCATATTTTGGGATAGTCTTCATGATGTTTTATCATGAATCTTACCATCACATGGTAGAATAACAATTAGCTTTAGGAAGGTCTAAAATCAATGGATCCACAGAAGTTTCTCCTTGGCACCTTGAAAAATTCTCCCATCCCACCCTTGATAAAATCAACCCATTAACCATTCTAGTTGTATCATTGCTAATCAGGATGAGCATCTCCTCATTGGTAGGTATAATTGAATCATTCACACTGATCAATCTTATTCTTCTATTCATCTATTTCTTCACTTTGAAACCAATCATATTTAATATATATTTTAGGATTGCTAATCATCCATAACTAGGGCACAATCATATTTAGCCAATCTAGGTCCTCTTAATGATTATAACCGCCTATGGGCAAATCATTATTTTAATTTTTAATCTTGATTATAACCACCTTTGGGCAAATCAGTATCCTTTTTACATCAATGCATGCAAGAATTTTCTCATTTGGATTAATCTCAACCATGGGTTAATTCCACCTTTCTTCTTGTTTCTTTTCAAGGGACCATCCATCAACAAATGTAATGGCCACTCCCTCAAAGGGGCATCATCATAGGCTTTCTAAAACCATTCGGAACTTTTTTATTCAACAATCATATTCTTTTTGGCATACAGGCCATTTCTCATTCTTAGAAAAGACATTACTTTTCCTATGGTTTGCAACATCTTCTCAAATAAGGCAAACTGTAGACACATAAATCTGGCCACCAATAACCTCCAAGCAAGCTTCTGACCAATTTCCACCAAAATGAAAAATTTGGCCTAAAAACACTAAAGAACATTAAAAACTTTGAATTGATATATTCAAGTGTTGATTTTGGCTAGGGTATCATTAAATGGGGTATTGCAATTTATGGGCCAACTAACTTTGATCAGATCATTTCGAGTCAAAATACCAATTTTACACCTAGGTGCTCTAGATTGTTCTTTCATATGAAATCTTTTGCACAAGACACATGCCTTTGTAATTTGTTTTAGTAACATCCTAAATGGGATAATGGATCTAATACATCTGACATTACCTACCAATTCCAATCCAGTCAAAATTTAGACCAATAATAAGGCATTTTGATCAATTTAAGTAATTTGTACACAAAGTGCTTAAACATACTTAAGAGCTAATTAATCCAAATCAAGGCATGATAAACAAATCCATAAAAATATGTTGAATAATTTGTTTTGAAAATGAATATTGAATATCTACATCATCAGGTGACCTCATTTCTTGGGAAGACATCCCTAGGCCATAAATGCCACAAATATCAGGATTCATGCCTCCTATGCCTCATCAAATCCCTCCATGCCTCTTAATTTCTCTTCTATCCCAAATATTGATGAGCTTATTTATGTATTTTAATTACATAATTAGATTAATCCTTAGTCACACATCTCAATCTTGAGATGGATAGTTTAGGTTGATTCTGATCAATCTAAAAAATCTATAAATAGAGAGGTCATGAACATCATTTCTAAGTCTTGATAATGCAAAGTTATAATGCACAAATTATTCTAAAAGCTATTTCAATTAGTTTTACTATGCCAAATTGATTCCAATCCATGCCAAGCCAAAGCCACAAGGTGCCAAGGAGAAGAGAATATTGCCAAACCTCCTTTGATGAAGACTTCATGAGCACACGCTAAGCAAACCACTACAACAAGCATTTTGGAGCATCCAAGAAAGGTTAAAGAGGGTTTATTTTACATTTTAGTTGTGTGTTTTATTCATGTTTGTTAACTAAGTTCTCCCTAGTGTCTAAGCCTAGAGATGTTATGCTAGTTAGTGTGTTTCTTTCATTTTGTTTTCATTTTGTCTAGGCCTAGATATGATATGCTAGTTAAGGTGATTGAAAATCTCATCCTTTAAAAAGATATAATTTATCTTGTTCCCGAATCAAAAGTGAAGAATAAATTCTTGAGAGTTGTACATGATACACTTTTGATTAGTCACCTAGGGTTTTTCAATACTTACAAACAACTAAGTGATAGACTTTTCTAGAGAGGGCTCAAGGGAGAGGTCCCCCAATACATCAAAGAGTGTATTACCTGCCAGCATAACAAAGTAGAATATGTATTGCCAATAGTTTTGTTGCAGCCCTTACCAATTTTAAATAAAAAATAAGAGAGCATTTCTATGGATTTTATCCCAGGTCTTTCAAAATTTTAGGGTAAGAGTTTTATATATGTGGTAGTGGATAGAATTACTAAATATTCTCACTTATTTTCTATTCCAATTGAGTTTAAGGCACCATGAGTTGCTGATTTATTTTTCAAAAACCCTTCAAGCTTCATAGATTGCCTAAGAACATAGTAAGTGATAGGGATAGTAGATTCCTTAGTTTATTTTGGTAGGATCTCTTTCATTTGACAAGAACTAATTTAACTTCTAGTACTATTTTCCACCCTCAAATATATGGGCAAACAAAGATCTTGAATAAGTAGTTTGAGGGATATTCGAGGAACTATGTAGCATGGCATCAAACATCATTGATCAAATGGATCTATATGAGGGAGCATTGCTACAACACCTCACATTATATGTCCATTGGTATGACTCATTTCAAGACTGTGTATGGTTATGATGCTCTTTATTTTGTGTATTTGGTTATTACAAATAGTAGAGTGATAGGGGGAAGATATTTGATTGCATAGAGTCAAGAAATATTAGAGTCACTCAAAGAAAACCTTTAACAAACACAAAAACAATAGAAGTTTTATGTGAACCAGCACCTTATTGAAAGAATGTTTAAGGTTGGAGACATGGTTTTATTGAGGTTACACCTCTATAGGCAATATTTTCTCAAGATAAATGGATTTAAAAAGATAAATCCTCTCTTTTATGGTCCTTATAGGATTAAGTGGAGGATTTGAGAGGTTGCTTATGAGTTTGAATTGATAGATTACAAAAAAAATCATAATGTGTTTCATGTTTTGGGCCTCAAAATGACACTAGGGAAGCACATCATCCCTTTCACTGAGTTATCTCCTCTAGATGATGAAGGTAAATTGATCTTGGTTCTAGAAGCTATTATTGATGTCAAAGAGAAGAAATTGAGGAACATGAGCATAAAAAAATATTTGGTGTGTTGGAAAGATCTCCTAACATAAGATGTTACATGGGAAGGTGCAAAGATCCTTGAGCATCCTAATTTTCAATTGCATGAGGGTAAGCAATTCTGAGAAAGACAGACTATCATGTCCCCTTTTCAGAATTAAACTAGTTAGAAGATCCTTAGTCTATTCCTTATGTCTCGTAGGCTAAGGAAGAAAGTAAGGGAAATAAATTGTTGATAATACTTTAGGTTTCTATAAGTCACTTTTATATGATAACATGAAAATAACACTAATGTATTATTATTATTTATTAAAAGGGCCAAAAGTAATTATAATTAAGTGGGTGAAAAGTGATATTTTATTATTAGTATTTTTAAATGCTTTTAGGGTGATATTGAAAAAGAGAAATTATAAAAGGAGAACTTGGGCTACAAAGAGTCATTATTCATTATTTATATTTGACGATCAAACCCTAATCCAAAGTTTGAGACATTGTGTTCAATATTTTCATCAGAAGGATGAAAACCCTCTAATATATAGGTGTGGAGGATGAAAATCCTCTAATCCATTGAGGTGATTCCATCTAAGAATATAGTTGTGCTTGCAAATTAAGATTAAATTTTTGTTTCAATGTGATTGAGGATTGCCATCATTTTCTAGCCCTTGAGAGGGTTTAAAATAATTTACAAACTACTACTTTGGGGTTTAGGTTGATGTTTGTTGTTCTCGAAACCCTTAGTAGCTGATGTTCCCTTAATTGGGATATTGTACACTTGCATGGCTATTTGTAGGGTGTTTTCCCTATATCTATGTATGGCATCAATAAAAATTGAGGACACCTATATACCTTCCTACTACCTTTGTTGATTGGGCATTCTCTTTAATGCCTCATGCCCATTATGGGTGTTCAGGCCAGTATCTCACTCTAAAGGGACTATCATACATATACAAAAGCATATTCCAACATGTCATACCAATTAGTGATTTTGGTACCTTGTTTCCAAGGTGTTAGACATTGATTGGTATGTGTTATTGAGTTTATTCATTTATTGTGGTGTTTTTGTAGAAATGGTTTGTTGTAATCAGTTTTGAATTTATAATTAGCTCCTTGAATAAATAGTATAGTTGGGTTGTGATCAGGTTTGGAGTTTTAATTTTCATGTTGTTTTTTAGGATTTATTTTAGCTTGCTTAAATTCAGAAAATTACAAAAAAAAGGAATAGAGAAGAATCATAAAAAGAGATGTTACATATATTGCATGATCAATATCTTAAATGCATAAAATATACTATTATTGGTAATTTTTGACATCAATGTCTATTTTATATTATAATTTACAATCACATACCATGTATATTGTGATACTGGACCATGCTTTTAGCTCTATTTTTTTTTCAATACCCATGCCTATAACTGTAGAATCTACTTATAGGTCTCTATTGCATTCTATGACTACCATGCAATGTTGATCGATTATAATTATATGCAAAAAAATTTGAACAATTTTATGGAATCAATATTAATCTCATGTGGTTCAAGTTTGCTTTACACATAAAATATAGTTGTATAAAGGCCAAAACATCTATATAAATTGTTGATAAGGGTAATTAATTTTAGTATGCAAGACATGGATTCCTAAAAAGGAAAAAAAGGAGAAAATGAAGACCGAGTATGGAAACCAATGTTTCCACACACTTGGATAAATCCTTGGTGCACAAGTAGAATAATAGAAAGTATCATTATCCACCACCAAACAGGTGTGATTCTATGGATACCCTTCACAAAATGACTATTAAGTGAAGATGATGTCCTTATTGGAATTTGACCATTTCCTTTTTTACCTTTCCCAAATTTTAATAATGATCTAATTGTGTTTGTTTTTTTAAAAAATTATACTAGACACAATAATCTTTAACATCAATCATACTTATGTATTTATACTTTCATTGATATGTAACACTTTTTTCTATAATGTAGATAAAACTAATACCAAAGGAGTTAAGGAATTTATCGTCTGGCCCAATAATAGTTAATCTAAACTTTAGACAAATTGGTATGTTCTAAACATGTTTTCCTCATTGGAAGAAAATCATAGCCTTCTTGTATATGCTTTTGTTGGTTTATTGCAGAAGACTACTTTCCCTCATTTAGGTAACTTATTAGAGTATGTATCTCTAAATTATTTTGGTATTCAAATTTTAGGGTTTTCATGTTTTGGTATTGATTATATATTTTTTACTTGTAAAATTTTCTTGTGTATTTGGGTCATAGTGTCTTTCCCACCAAACTACAGGTAATAAATTTTCATTATTCTTTGACAATTTATAAACTGCATGTTAGAAAAAAAAAAAGTACATTCAATCTCATGAAAAATATTGAACATGTGGAGTGTAGGAGAAAGAGATGAAAATTTGTTATATTGTTTGTTCTCAATATGGAAGTCAAGACTCCCAAATGTAAAATTCTTTAGATTTAATAATTTCCTCTAATAATTATGTTTCTAGAATCTCGTAGGTGCAGTTCATGTGGCTTACATGTTTTGATTCTTTAGAATTCTTATGTTAAAAGTAACACACATAATATGAAATGTCAATCATGTAACAATTAAATTAAGTTGTTGCTTTAAAACATGACACAATATTCTGTTTTCATAGAATAACATTAAAACTCAAAAAAAATGTAGAAAACTTCTTTTCAGGATCAAAAAAAATTTCAAAATGCATATATCATTACTAAAGAAAAAATGAGAAAGGAAAGATAATCAATTTTTCTATAGAACTCTTTTTGGGTGCCAAAAAATTTAGGCCATTGATCTATCATGATTTTTCCATATTGCCTTGACATTCTAACTACTCATTGTGCATTCCAACAATTGGATGTGAATTGTTACATTTGACAAATTATCTTCTCATTGTAGATCTTTAGATCCTAAATAGATTATACGTTATAAAATGTTTGAAGTTTGGATGAGTAGGAGAATATGCTTGCTTTGAGTTGGTGGTGGGACCCTCCTATATTTTTCTAGCATTACTTGATAAATAGGGGATTCGAAGTGCATAATAGTATTCATCATTTTATCAATATGGTGCTTGTTATCCTAAATGTTTGAGTGCATTGTTTCAAACTTTTATGTGGATGTGCCCATCATTAAGCTTCTCAGTTTACTCAAAATTTGGAGGTCCCAAAGTGTAATGTGACACGTACTTATTATTTGGTGTTGCATTGCATCAGGAATCCTTAGATTTGCAACTGCAAAGACCTTTTTGTTCTTTTGAACTTTAGTCATTTTGGCTTCACTTTTCCATGATTCAAGCTGTTAGAATGACATTATCTCATTTTATAAAAAGCATATTTGTTAGAAGGGACCTTGAGTTCTTGCATAAATGATGAAACTCAGACTTTTTTCATCATTTTCTCTTATACTTGAGAGTTTGGACTTTTGACTATTGGAACTACCCTCAATACAATGCATGAATGTCCTTGGGTTACTGAATCCCCAAGAGGTACTAATTTCAATTCCTTACTCTTCTTCCATTGACAATCAATCTCCACTTACCTTACTCTTACTCCATTGAAAATCAACGTCCACCTATATTGAAGAGGCCATGTGCATCCTCTTGAAACATCTTAATTGGCATTACATCATTCTGACAATCCAGTGAGCCACTATAATACCACATCTTAGTAGTACCTAATTTATACTCTGGAAAAGCTTTAGATAATGGCAAAGATTAGATGAACACATACAAGACCCTCTGCCTTTTTGCTATGTAGCATGTTGTGCTTCACATAATGGATGAATATTTTCACTCCAATTAATCACTCAAGTTCAGATTCCATCTTGCCTTAACTTGAACTAAAAGAAGGTATAACCTTTTCACTTATAAAAGTTGTTATATATGCATGTAATGTTGTAGGAAAGCTATTTGTCTATTCCTTTTTTCAATCACATGTTATATGTGTTATAGCCATAATTGTTGTTTTTTTTTCCTTGGCATGACCATTGGCAAATGGATAATATTCATAGGTTTGTTATGCTTTATCATCATGATTTGTAACATTTATTTTATGAAATTTTTCAATAAATTTGGTTCACTATCATTAGTTATGTTAAGGGTTAAAACTTGTCCATAAATAAATTTTGTTGTGGTTTTTGATGTATTGTCTAGTATAGCTATGGCTTCAACCCACTTTGCCAAATACTCAGTTCATGATAGCAAATACCTACATCTTCCATTCCTTGATGGATGTTTTATGTATTATGGCCATAATTATTTTATTTGTTTCCTTGATCTATCCATCAGTGTGTGGATATGATGCTATAGATTCATTATACTTTATCTTTAGGATTTATAGCATTTATTTTATGACCTTATTTGAGAAATGTGTTTCTTTATCATTTATTAAGTTTAAGGGGTACCAAAATTGTATAACATGTTTGTAAAAAAAAGTTTATTATGTTTTTTACTTTATTGTCCAACAAAGACTTGCTTCAACCCACTTTGTCAAATACTTTGTTACAACTAGAAAATACCTATATCTTCTTATGCATGACAAATGTCTCAAGGGACCAACAAAAACCACTCCTAAATCTCAAATAATTCTTGGGGTGGGAAAGGTTGTAATGGTTGAAATTTTGCCTTTATCAGTCAACCTATCATTTGATAAGCATTATAACACTTAACCCTTTCCAAAAAGTCCCAAGAAGTAGAAATTGACTTGATCTTTATGTGCCTTTGAAGCAAATCTCCTTGTAGACAAGTAGCCCCCAACATCTACAAACTACTTTCGGAACAACATAATATAAAACAACCTAAAATCCATATAGTTGTCACTGACTCCTTGTGCAGCTTTTTTTGTCCTGATTTGAGATAAGTAATATAAAATCACATGGATCTTGCCTTGTCTTAAAATAATTGAGAAGGTAAATTTATGAAGTAGCATAAAACTTGGCCATAATATACCATTTATACAGGTTCATTTAATACTTGGCAATCCACATAAAACACAAAGGGGTTGGACAATATATAATGTTGACATGAGTAAACCATTCCCAATGCTTTCCATTACATTATGATTTATTCAACAATATTATTATAAGGTGTAAAGATTGATCCAACCTTTGACCCCTCTACCTTAATATGAAAATCCTCTTCCCAATCAGGATGTGGTATAATAGGCACACCAACCACCATAATCTTCAACTTCTCAAATGCTCTACTTTGCTTAGGTCCCTACTCAAATAGTGGCTCCTTTCCTTGCAAAGAGTATAACAAATAATTTTTAAATTTTTTGAAGTTATTATTTATCCTTCATTAGTAGCCAATATTCCCATGAAAAGAACGTACTTATACTATATTGTAAGAGACTGGCAACTTTTTAATAACTTTAATTTTGTCATTATTTCTTCATTCAAGGTTCTCACACTCTGCCCTAGGGTTTTGCCACATGCAACCATAAAAATATACTTATTCATATTTTATAATGGACATACTTCCTACCATATTCATGCATTTTGAAAATACCCTCAAATGGTCATCCCTCATTCCATGGATGCACCAATGATCCAATTCAAGTCATTTTTTGGCATTAAAAAAAATCCTCACTTGATATGTAGCTAGTGCATTCCATAATATAAATGGCATCCAATAATATGTACTGACAAAAAATTCCAAGATAATCACAATTAAAAAACCCATCAAAAATTCTTTTAAATTAGTATATGTACCCAAACAAACATACAAGTGTTTCATGCTTTACGATTTTCTTACAATAATTTCTCCTATAGCCAACTCAAAGTGAATTTTTTTTTGTGGGTGGCTCCCATGATACATTTATAGGTCCATGAAAAAATTACTCTTTCTCAATAAATAATTACAATTATTGGCAACTTGACTTCTAAATCTGCATTCATTGTAATCATTATTGTTTCTTCAACCATTCCTAGTTTAATCTTTTCTTGTAGTGGATTGTGCACATTGAATAACCTCATTTTTTATAAAGTGGTACATAAGTTGCATGAATATTCTATTTGATGTAGGAGCATTGAGGTCAATAATAAATCTTACATCAACCAAAAACATGAATATGTGTTTGTGTGTGTTTTCACCTCATTATAGATGTTAACATGGTTGCATGTGTTAAAGATGGTCAAAATAGAAGTAGAAGAAACTAACAGAATGCCATCACCCCAAGGACATCAAGTGGGATAGGACTTAGTCATCTCCTTGAGGTTAAAATGATATTTTTTGGGCATATGATGAAATTTTCGACCTATAGGTTATGATTTTTAAATTGCTAATTTACACTAACTGTTAGTTTACAATAACTGATAGTTTCATCGGCAATCGATTCAAAAAGAAAGTAACTACATATATTGATAAATTTTCAATTGCTAAATGTTTTTAAAATTCTTGGGAGTTTGAAGAGGAAATCAAAGAGTCATAAGTAGTTAGAGGAGATTCAAATCACTTGCCAATAGGGTTGAGGAGAGTTAGTGGATGGAGTTAGCATCAGTTGGAGAAAGAGTAAGTGAGGGTGAGAGAAGAAGCTTTCAAGGAGAGAATATGTTTCCAAATAAAAAAAAAGAGTGTATCAGGTGCAATAAGGGATTGATTTTGGGATGTATCTTTTTCATGTTGTATTTCAATAAGCTAGGAAGGTGTGTGTCTATCAAATAGTATTAACAGTAAACCATCAATCAATGCAACAAAGAGTGTGTGTTTGATTCCAAGTCTCAGTATCATGTCCATTGGAGAGTGATTCAGTCTATGTTTGGGGAACAAGGAAACCATTAACTTGGCCCCCTCATTCCTATTTTTATCATTTGGTATTAGAATAGGTTGTGTCATTTTGGGTTGAGTGTTTAAGGTGCTAGTTGAATCATTTGCAGGTTGTGAAAGAGCTCTACATTTTTGAAAATTATAAGGAATAGAAATGAAATGCAAAGGAATACCTCTTATAGGTGGAGTAAGAGAACCAAGATTTATAGACTTGGTAAAGGTGTTGAGAGTTATACAAGATAGATTGGATGCTATGAAGAGTGCACAATGTATAATAACTACCATTGCATATGTGAGTGATGATGAAGGAGGAGGATTGCAAGAATTTCAACTTGAAGAGTTGGCTGATGAATTGGATGCTAGGTTTTTGAAGGCTATTACAAAATTGTAGGAAAGCCTAAGTTTGGCCACCTTAGCTATTAAGGGAGTTTATCCCATAAGTATCTGATTGATTGGATCATAGAGCTAGAAAAGTATTCTAACTATGGGTAAATGAATGACACCAAAAAATTGAAGTTTTCTTACAATGAGTTGAAGGGACGTGCATCCCTTGTGGTTGGATCATGTGCAGATACAAAGGGTGAGAAGAGATAATGACAAAATCCAGACATGTGATAGGATAGTTACAAAGTTGAAAGGTTAGTTTTTAACCTTTTGATTATTAGTTGAGTTTGTTCAATAAATTACAAAAATTGAGACAAAAGGATGAATGTAAAGGACTACATAGAGGATTTTTATAAACTCACAATTTGAGATGGTAAAGAAAGATATTAACATTTGTGAATGGTTTTTGTATTTCCATACATGATGAGTTTGGAATGATGAGGTTGTGTTTGATCAAAGAAGCCTATCAATATGAAATAAATATTTAAGAGAAGTTGTCATGATGACAAAAAATAACAAGAGGTAGAGGAAGGTTTTGTTGACCATTTTGACCACAAGTCAAAATGGGTCAACCCCTATAGTAAAAAATTATACAGGGGTATAATATTTTTTCATAGGGTTTGTTATAATTTATTTGATTTAATTTAATGCCATTTTAGCCTTGGTTATGGTCTATTTAGTTTATATGTCATTTTGAGTCACTTAGTAGCCTTTTAAGGGTCATATATGCAAGTGGCATGGTTTTCAAGGTATCCAAGTGTCCTAGTTTTACTTCAAATGTCCAAGAGGTGATATTCCCATTCAAGAATTTTATTTCATCTTAAACGTGTAGGTTATCTAATTGAAAATCAAGAAATCAACTTAAAAAGGAAGAGTTTGGCACTTGTACAGCCCATAAGAGAGTGTGATACATGGGAGAAGGTTTTGAGATGACTCTTAATCTTCCTAAAACTTATATTAGTGCTTTACATGCTTTTAAAGTGCTAAAAATGTCTAAAACCATTCTATTTCTTCTTCACCCTTTTAGACACAAAGAACCAGTCAGTAGGTTTATGCTTGTTATGGCCAGTTGGAGAAGTTTCAGACCAAAAAACTTTGGGGGTGATATAAACTTAGAAAGATTTATTTTAATAATAATATTTCAAGAATTAGTCAACTTTGATTTATGAATCATCTCTAACAAGTTGACTATGTTTTTTTGCACATTATTTCCCATACCCTATAGGTTTTGCTCTTATTTGGATAAATATGTATAATACAGTTGGTGATATTGAATCCAAATGATTTTATATCTATCCTCTCATGATTCCCATTCTTAGTTTCATGTTTGGAAAATATCTCATGGGCTAATTACTTTATTTTTCAAGTTAATGTTCTAGGTGGAATGACAGTCAAGTTCACTACTTGGGGAAGGTTGTATTCTATGCAATGGATTAATATGAATAATATATGGTGTTTTCTATGTTTAAATTCCATAAGTTCTACCTCCCTTCCATGTTTTGTCTTACAACACCATGCTTTGATCAAACATCCAGTATTGTCATACTCATAGTTAGCTCTTTACCCACTTTCACTTGTAGTCATGGTGAATCAAGTGTATGGAGCCTGTCTAACATGTCCATGGAGTTGTGATGGAGGTAATAAAATGTTTAACACACACTCATATTAATAAAAATAAATTAAAATCCCTTTAATTGGAAAAATAAAGGACTGTGATGTCACCCATACAATCATATAACATAGAGGTGCATCTAAGATGCTTGCAAGAAGGGAATATATTAAAAGGAGGTGTGAGAGCTTGTCTCAATATTTAAACATTTTGATGTTTAATTTGAACACCATGAGGTTATATATTTTTTTTATAAAGTCATATCACTTGAGTCTATTAACTATTTCAAGCTCACTACATGTATGTAACTAACAGTGCACCTACAGGTATCTCATGAGGGCCAATCATGATTGAAATGGAGTCTCTGAGCTAAGCAAGGTCCTTTATAATGAGAAAAGTATAATTTTAAATTTATATATATATATAAAACTCATTTTAATTCACAAAACATGCATTCTACCAACTTACTCATCCTCATTGCCTTTATGTGAAAATGTCAACCTACAGGTGGCACCTCACAGATATGGAGGCACTTGTACAGAGAATTTAGAGCATGGTGAAACATTTCCTAAAGTATAGTGTGTTGTAAATATCATATAATAGCTATTTTTAAATCTATATTTCAAGGTAAAGTTGAAAGTCACTCCCAAAGTCAATGACTGTATTCAGGGATCAAGTCCCTAAAATATGCAAAATAGAGCACCTAACCCTTTTGGAGATGTCTTATGACATTGCCATGATGAGTTTTGATCACACCTAGTGTACTCATCCTATAACCTTGTCATATTATCCAAAAATAAAAAAGTAAGAGAGTGGTTTAGTCATTTGGTTTTCTTGCTAGAGAAGCCCAAAGTTGCACTTTTATGCACTAAACTCAGATAGTATCATCTACATGTTTTTGACCTCAAAAGGACTCTACTTCTTAAGGTGGAAATTCCAAGTATATTTTCATGTTTGAAGTTTCATAAAAAGTGTGAAAATTCACATTAATGACTTGTAAGATGCATAAAGTGTGATGTTATGGTCATATATTCATTTACAGGTGTATAGTGTCATAGAAAAGGCTACCTACATCCTACTTATAAGTGTTCATAAAGATCTTAAAATGAACTTGGGGGATAATAATCCTATAGACATAAAAATATTGATATAAAAGGTTTAATAAATGTTTCCAAAGGTTTTACAAAGATATATGACATAGTTTCTAAGGGAAACCAACACTTATAGGACCCATGTTGCCATAACACAGTCAACTGTGACCAACAGTGAGATAGGAAGCTACCTTCTGAAAGGTGAAATGATAAAACATGGTGTGTATGAGTTAAAATTGAAATTTAATGACCCTATGAAACTATGATAATGTCCTAGGGCATTGTCTCAAGCTTAATCATGTAGGATCACCTATAGGTATAGTGCCTAGAAACAAAACACAATCAAGAAATTGACCTCAATCTAGGTTAATCATAGTAAGGCATGAACAAAGTAGAGTTTGGAAAAGGTCCAATGGTTTACATGATTTAAAGATACCATAATATAGGTAATAATTTCTCATGTATCTCTCATGGTGGATATTTAATAGATAAGTGGCTCTAAACAAGCAATACATAGTCCACACCTTAAATCCCTACACACAGTCTGCCTCCCTCATAGTCTGTCTTGGATTCTGCGAGAGTTGGAAGGTCAAATGACCTATTAAGGGGAAAATATTTGGTGTATAAGGTCTAAATAAATTTTAAAATCCCATCAAATATCTATTTGGTTTAAAGAAACATGGGAAGTACCCTCTATTTTGTCTCAGATAGAGGATACTCCCTTAGAGCACAAACTGGTAGGTTTTGATGAAGGAAGGTGATAAGATGTGTTAAAGGATTATTAGATCTTTCAATAAGGTTTGTAAAGTTTAATAACACCTAGTAAAACATGGAAAACCAAACATAGAAGGAGGAGTCTCAATAGAGTGGTCTAGACCATCAAGGTTATTGTCAGACCTATTAGGCATGGTTTAGGCCTAAAGCCAAATGGAGAGTCACTTTCACTTCTAACATTAGATTAGAATTATAATGGATTGTAACATGTTTATATGGTAATTTCATAATTTTAAAATCCTTTTTAATCTAGGGGAGATCATAATAAACCTCACTTTGACTCAAGACTAATTCAAGCCTGCAGGAAATGAGGAATCAAGCTCGATCATGCAACTTTAGATGCTCACATATTCTCTGAGGTTGTGCATGGAGATATAAGGAGTTTGGAGAGGTTTAAAATGGTATTGAACATCACTCTTGTTTAATTTTTTTAAATTTATAACATCATAGCTTTATGAACAAATCTTAAGATCAAAAAGGACCTAAAACCCTACTAAACTCTAGATAAGGACCTGGTTGAGAAAACAAGGATGGAGAGATATCCAAATGGGATGAAATGACCATGAAAGTGGATGGAGGTTGTATATGAATCTTCAATACTCATCCCCATCAAATTTTTCACTACCCTACCTGTATGGACAGGGTATAGGATTGCTTTCTTTGACTAGTTTGTGCATTGTGAGGATTCTAAGGTATTTCAAGAGGAAAACTTAGCTTTGGGAGTGATCTCAGGACTTATTTTAACTCACTATGACTATTTCATGCTTCAAAAAATATACTAAGTGTTCCTAAAATTAGCTTCATCTCATCCATTCAAAATTGGTAAAGTGAGCAAGATGGTGAGAAGTGTCATACACTCCCTTGCATGGATTTTCGTTAGAAACTAAAACCATTTTTAAATCCAAGAGTGTAAGGGGTGACTGAAAGAGGAGTTTATTTGATTACAAGTAGTTATGGTTCACTTTTATAGGGATCCAAATGATTAGGAACATAGCCAATGCATGGATAAGCATGTTCATAACCAATCACTCTAAGTTCAATCATTATATCTATCCCTAGTCAGTTTTGGGATGTTCCAAAAGGGAAGGAGTCTCACACCACATTTCATGAATTTAATAGTTTGGAGATCCATTTATTCTATTATACCTTGCATGGTCTATCTCCTAATTCATTTTTATACACATGTAAGTCATCCTCTCAGCATGACAAGTGTTCAAGTGACCTTTGAACTCCTCTTTTCCCACTTATCTCTCAAATGTTATAAGTAGCTACCATTTTGGCCTTTTTAATCTAATACCACACCATGTATGGTGAATCCCTATTAGTTTTTACATTTTAATTTTCCTTAGAAAATAAATTCAATCTATTTTGAGTTCATATAATAGCTTGTCAAAGTGTGTGAAGAGATGTATAGTGAATGGTTAAGAGATATTCATCTACCCTTGTTTTGTCTCAATCCTTCCATGTTTGATACAAGTGATTCTAGCCTAGTAGGTCATATGGAGTGTAATTGAGTGTATGGATCTATTCTTAAGTGTAAAAGGAAGACTTAGTGTCTACAAATAATCTATGGTTCCACTTACCTTGGATAGTCTTTATGCATGTCACTCCATACTGAAATACTAATGTTAGTGTATTATAGGACTCTTAGACTAGTGTTATATGCCTTGTATCTTTGTGATAGAGTATTAGAGTATTGTGGTAAACATCTTGGTGAATCACCCCTAGAATAGGTTTCATTTCATTCAAAATCTAACCCTTTTCCCCCATAAATAATAAGCTAGTATAGGTGAAAGCATTTCAAGACACATTCAGGGAGCTAGCCCTTCTAGATATTCATCTCACCTATTGGTTACCCATAGCTTGTGAGATGTTTCCATTGTGCCACTTGTATGAGGAAAATTGAGACATCCTCAAGGTTTGAAAATCCAAGTGACAATAGGTTTTTAAGAGGAAAAGGTTAAAAAACACCGATAGAGGATAACATACTCATGAAGGAGAAGCTAGGACTTCTCAAAATTAGAATCATGCAAAAAGAGGAAGAGGATATCCTTTAAGATGAAGAGGATAATATGGTAGAGGATTCTTTGGTGTATGCTTTAATTTTTGAGGTTTTGGGCCTATAGATTGAGTTCTCACAATTACAATAAAAAAATCGTAGAAGAAATGAGGCAAACAATCACATTGCACAAAAAAATGAAGAAAGTGTTGTATTACTCATTCTCATGGAAGAACTAGAACATGATAAAATTTTCATGATGAAGATAGTGTTTCTAAAATAAGCCATGAAGGAGAATAAACTAGTGCAAAAAAATAATATTTTTCAAACCATATGCTAATCTAGAGGTAAGTTTTCTAAGGTTATTATGGATTTTGTAGCATGGATAACTTGGAATCTAATGAGATGGTAGAGAAGCTTGGTCTGGAAAGAGTGGTACACTCCAATGCATATATGGTGGCTTGATTAGAAAAGTGACATCAAATATTAGTGAATGAGAATTGTATGGCTAATTTTTAGATTGGGTTTTATAAGGATGGAATTTTGTGTGACATTATGCCCATGGATATATGGCATGTGTTGTTAGGTATAACATGAAAATTTGATAGAAGGGTTTTTTATGATGGTACAAATAATACCTACACACTTGTGAAGGATGGAAGGAATTTTACTTCAATCCTATTTAAGGGAAAAGGAGGAATGGAAAACTATCCTTAAGTGTTGATAGTTACTAAAAAAAAAAAAAATTAAGGAGGGAAAGAAGCAAAAGGGATGCATTTATTTTATTCCCAAACCCAATCAAGTTGGGACAATAGATAAGGGGACTAAAATTACACATAAACTATATAATTTGTTGAGTGAATGTGGTAAGATTATTTCAAAAAGTTTACCAAATTAATTACCACCCATCTCATGGATTTTATTCTTGAATCTAGTTTTTGAAACAACACAATGTATAGGTTGACACCTATGTAAAATAAGGAGGTAAAAATACAAGTTCAAAACATGTTGGAGAAGGGTTTGATAAGAGAAATTTTGAACCCATGTGCATTTCTAGTAGTATTAACACCTCATAAAGGTGGGGAATGACATTTATATGAGTTGAAGAGCCATCAAGAAGATTACAATCAATTAATGTTTTCATTGCCTCGGATGGAGAGCTTGATATATTGTTTGAGTTGGGAAAGGTAATTTAAAAAGATTTATTTGAAGAGTGGGAATTGTGAACATAGGATTGCAATAGGGAGAGATTATTATTGTGTTAGTATATGAAATCAAAATCAAAATAACACACTAATAGATAACACCTTAAGCCTATCTCAATGGGGGAGTTTAGTTAACAATAATAGTATGAAAAACACAAAACTAATGCAAAATAAACCTTATTTCACCTTCTTTGAATACTCCAAATAGTTTGGTGAAGTGGCTTGTTCGGTTTGTGCTCATGAAGTCTACATCAATGAAGTGTGGCTACCTCCATATCTCCTTGGCACCATGCTTGACTTTGGCTTGGATTGGTTTGGCTCAATAATTTGACATTATAAGACTAATTTCAATGTATTTTTGAATGCATTTGGGCATTATAAGTTTGGCATAAAAGATATTTAAAATCAATAGACAAGGCCTCCTATTTATAGACTTTTAGAATGGTTTAAGATCTACCTTAACCATCTATCTCAAGAAGAAGATGTGTGAATAAGGATTAATTCAATTATGTAATTAAAATTCATAAATAGACTCATCAATATTTAGGATAGAGGGGCATTAACTAGGCATGGAGGGTCTTAATGAGGCATGGGAGGCATTAATTCAAATATTTGTGGCAATTATGGCTTGTGGATGACACCCCATAGGATGATGTCATTTGATGATACAATTAATAAAAATCAATTTATAAAAATAAATATTCAAAAAATTTCATGGAAAATCAACTTAAGTTCTTTATTTGGTTTAATTAGCCTTAAACATGATTAGTCAACTTTGATGCAAAACCTTGGCAATTGTGCACAAATTGTCCAAATTGGTCAAAATGTCATATTATTGGCTTGTAATTTGACTGGATTGGAATTGGAAGTTGACATTAGATGCATTGGAACTATTATCCTATTTAATATGTTGTCAATGTAAAAAAATAAATGCACGTGTCTCGTACAATAAATTTGATAGAAAAGAGCAATCCATAGCACTTAGGTGCAAAATTGGTATTTTGACTCAAAATGATTTGATCAAAGTTAGCTGGCCCATAAATTACATTATCCCATTCAATGACAGTAGCTAAAATCAACACTTGAATATATCAATTTAAACTCATTTAATGTGTTTTAGTGTTTTTAGGCCAATTTGTGCATTTTTGTATAAATTGGTCAAAACCCTAGTTGGACGTTATCGATGGCCAGATTTAGGCGTCTATAGGACTCACTAAATCAAAATTTGAGAGGGTGATAAATGGAAGACAATGTTGAATATAATTGATGGTTTGTATGAGTGTCTTTTTTTACCATTTGGGTTGACAAATGTGTCAAACACATTCATGAGACTCATAAGTTAAGCATTGAAACCCTATTTTGGTATGTTTTTTATTATATACATGGATGACATAATTTTTGGTAAAATAAAAAATGAACAATAGTTTTATTTGATTACAAAGGTTTAAGGAAGAGAAGTTGTTGGTCAGCTTGAAGAATTAAAATTTTATGAATGAAGATTTGGTTTATTTGGGTTTCATGATCTCACACAATGTCTTAAGAATGAACCCCGAAAAGAGAAAATCCATTGTTGAGTGGTAATCACCAAGGAGTTCTCAGCTAGTTTTTACTAGAATTCCATTAGAAAGTTTAATGAAATATAGGCACCCATTATGGAAATAATGAGAGGTGACAAAAAAGAATTCAATTGGATGGTTGTAGTAGATAATAGCTTTTAATTTTGACAAAGATGGTAATGGACCAACTATTGTTGATATTTTCGGATTGCAACAAAGTGTTCCAAGGTGATTATGATGTTAGTGGGATAATGGGTGGAGTAGTTTTGAGTCAAGAGGCCAAACCCATTGTGTACATTAGTGAGAAGTTGAATGTTGCTATGCAAAAGTGTTCCTTTATGATCAATAATTCTATGCTATTATATAGGCCATGAGTAAGTGGAGGCATTACATGCTACCTAAGGAGTTCATTTTGTACACAGATCATTAAGTATTGTAATTCATAAATAACCAAGGTAAGTGTTGTCATTAGAAACATGCACCCATGGATGCTCTACAACATGGGGAAGCTTGGTGGTGAGGCACTAAGTGTGAAAGGCTTTGTGTGAGGTGGAAAAGTCTAAGGCATTGGGCATAGAAGTATTATGACACAGCTGCACACACAAACATTAGTTTTCTCATGGAAATGATGGGAATTTCCCAAAGGTGTGGGACCCTTGCACTCCTTGGAATGGTTTTTTGAAGTAGTTGGATTCTTTCTATTCTAAATGCACCTAGTTTAGGACTAGTGCATAGGCTTAAAGAGTAGAAAGGTAAACTACCTATAATATAAACCTAGGATCTTTGAGAGGAAAAGGGAGGGAGAGGGTAAGATATGCTAAAATTAAAATGAGATGCACCCAAAATAGAGCGAGTGCTCCTACTACCATAAACACAATGAAAACTCTTGAGAACATGATAATATCACTCAAATTTTGCCAAGTCACTCTACATGAATAAGCATTTCATATATAGGTATGGGAACACAACATATCATTGAGAGGGATGAATATTATCCATAGACAAAGCCTACGTAGAACCTTTAGTTTGCACAAGATATGACCCTACAAATGAGTTCTAAGTTTAATAAAGAGGTGCTAGGGATGAATGACAAATGAGAGGAGAAAACATTACCCACAGACATGAATCAACAAACATAAATAACACACAGATCATTAGAATAATAGAAGAAGGTGAACTTAATTCTCATTAACATGCAAGGTCTAGCCCATATAAGTGCTCATGGAGGGAAATTTTAGAAGTGTAAGGTTGATAAATTGTGTTGACCCCTTTTACAATGGAAATCCAAGATTTTATAGAAAACAAACCTATTTTAAAATTAATGCGCCACTTAGGGTGATGGGTACAACTTTTAATTATTTTGTGGGGTCACAACCATGCCTCCTAGAGTTTTTCTAACAAACCAGGCCTAAAAATCATAACAATAACTTTACATGCACATGGGGAGGAAGAAGATTTACTTGACAATATCAGGGGGTGGTGTAAACTTGCAGTCTAATGTCTAGTGGCTGCTTATGCATTCAACTATTCTGGTAATACCTTAAGCTCTTATGTATTAATGTCCCATTTACTGGAGGATAATATCACCATGCTTATGAATCTGACAGAGCCATGGAAACATCTTGTTTTGGGAATCTACTTGTTGAAGATACAACTCAAGATGCTCCTCCATTAATTATGCACATCTACCTTTGATTTGAAACCTCAACCTGAGTCAACTATAGACAAAAACCAATCTAATATTATTGGTTTTCCTATAGCTTATATAGATGGCACTCTGGTTAATGTCTGGTCCCTTTTACAACAATTTTCCACCCTTTTGGCCTATATTAGGTCTAAAATACCTATCTTACCTCTATGGTGCTCTATTGGAAATGCTTGGTCCTTATTATCAATCTTGGTTCAACTCAGGTTGCTCAAGTCTAGTTCCATGTATTTTTTTCTAGCTCAGGTCCATTCATTTGGTTTTTCCCAAGTTGAATTGCTCTATTGACCTTAGTCAAACATGTCCTAGCTTGGTACTTTTCATTGGTTGTCATCAACTGACTCAAGCTCTATTGACCTTGACCCTTGATCACACTATCAAATCTCCTCTAATAGATTAAACATGTAATGTTAGATCTTATGTCTAAGCTTATGCATTGTTGACACTTGATACCCATGTATTTAGTCCTTGGATCTATTTGCTAGTTTATCTACTCCCACACTTATGCCACATGTTAGCTCCTTGGCTCATTAACTCTTTGACTCTTCTCACGTGCTATCGATCTACCTTTATATGATCAAAAACACTCTATTAGATCTGCCTAGACCTATTAATCTACCAATCACCACTCATCATTAGATTTGATATGAGTTCCCAAGATTTGGACACTTATCAAGCTTGTGTTCAATCGAGGACCCTTTGATGGCTTTTTGAATGCCAATGGCTATTTGTTGTGCTTGAATTTGACATTTTTGGGACTATCCTAGACCTTTTGAATTCAAATGGCTACTCATCATAGTCTAAAATTAATGTTTGTGAGACCATCCTAGACCTGTTGGATCAACTTTGCCAAAAAAAATTATCTAAAATAATTCATCTACGGGCTTTGCCTCAGATAATTTATTTGAAAGAATTTGGTCTTTAGGAAGATTGTTTTGAAAAAAATGACTAAAAGAAAATAAGTTCTGAGGGAAATTTTTACAAAACATTTTTCTCAAAATAATTCATGACTTAGCCAAATTTCAAAAACAATTTTCTTGAAAGAATTCATGCCCTTGTACCTTTTATCAGAACTTTTGTCAAGGATACTTTCCCTATAAATTTACCTTTTGGCCTTCTTGAAATGGCCTTTTCCCCCTTGAGATTACCCTTAGGGATTTCTGAAAGTGCCCTTCAGAACTTTTGCTTTGGTTCATTTGGTGAATAAATACCCTTTGGGATTTTTTAATGGACCACTTTGACTAAAAAGGACAATTCAATATTTTTTTTGGTACACATATTGAGAGAATTATCCTTCAAGATTTTTGTTTTGGACAAAATGTCTGAAACAATTCCTGATACTTAGCCCAAAAGACCCAAAATAAATCTCCTAAAATAAATAACACTTAGCCCTTTTTTACGTGAACAATTTCTCTAAAAGAAATAGGTCTTTGAAAACTTTGTCTTTGTATTTTGCATTAGATAAAATTTCTAGGAGAATTCATGCCATCAAAAACTTTGTCTCGAATAAATTATCTGAAAGAATATTCAACACTTAGCCAAAAAAATGTCCTGAAAGATTTTAAACTTAGCAAAACAAAAACCCAAAAGAAATCTTCCAAGTAAGGACTTAGCCAAAACAAAGGTTTTGTACCTAGCACTTTTGAAATATTACAGGCCCTTCTAGACTTGTTCATGATACTATTGTTTGACCTTCAAAGCTCTAAAAATCTACTCAACTTGTCTATCTGGGATCAAGCTTAGTATGTGGGCCAAAATTGGCCAACATCTTTGGTGACTCACAGGGGTTACATGCCTATCTATGTAAAAGTTCCTAGACCATGTGCTTTGTCTAGTCCATTAGGCATGGAATCATTAAAGCTACAACCTACTTGGCCTATGCCTAAATAGATCGAATTGAGTTCTGCCCTCAACAGAACAAAAGGGAAAAGGACAAGCAATAGATGTGCAAAACACACTTAGGGGGAAAAAAAACTAAACTAAGACTATACAATGTACACACAAGCACCTAAGGAAATGTAATGTAAGCTAAAAACATGGGCCTTCACCCTCCTAGATCAAAATAGAAACCTCTTAGGTTCTTTTCATTATGCACCATCTTGTTGTTGATATGTGATGGGTGGAGGTGTGATGGCATCTATTTAACACAAGGGAGGTGCTCAAGGAAGTTCATCTACTTGCACTCCCCTTTGATGACTGACTCCATCATGTTGTACAAAAGCCTTTCTACTAGATGTATGATGTCTTTGATGTCAAACCAATACTCCTAGATTTCTCAATTATTAGCTATGTTATTTACTCGGATAAAGCCTTCAAAATTGTAGGGGGGTTGTACATGGTGCTTGGGTAGTTCATAGCTCTAGCAGGTTGTCTTTGTTCATCTTATAATTATTGCTCCAAGTCCAATGTACCTCTTAGAAACCATTTTGTGACATGCTTGGGCATGCAAGGATTGATAACACTCATCACCACATCTTCTTCTATGTTTTCTCATGGTTCTTTGGGCTCGAATAATTGACATTGCTCCTTTAGTTTGAATAAGTCCTAAGATGACTCATCCAAACCCTAGGTGTGTGCTTTGTTCCCTGTAGGTCTTTGCCATCGACATGGTTGTAACCTCCTCTACATGTGCACCCTACCTATATACAATATACAATTGAACATGGCCTTCAATGTAGATCTAGGCATGGGTCTACTCCTAATGGGATGTCAATTTATCAAACAAGCCTATAAAAAAATCCTCCAACTCATCCTAGAAAGAGTCATCTTCTTGCATCTATGATTGCACCTAAGGGCTCACCTTGGGGTGATCATAGTCACTCTCTTTGATCATGCACTTCTTTCAAAGGTTTGCTTCTTCTTCATAGTGCCAAATGATAGCTCATTCACCCAAGAGAGGTCAAGCCCAAGCCTTTTAATGCACTCTAGAGTGGCACAGATTGACTCTCCCTCATTAAGGTCCTCCCCTTCTACCACCACTTCAATCATATACTCATCAAATCTTTGCTCCATTTGATTGTACCTATCTTCTTCTCATAGTAGGGTTGATTCTTCAAGTGTGGTAGTGTATAAGGGACTACCAATGATGATCTTGTTATATTCACTCGAATTATCATCCTCATCCAAATGATCTACACTTACCTTCCATACAATCGGTCCTCTTTTAAAAAGGGAGATGATGGGAGGGAAAGAGGCCTCAATTGGAATAGAGGATGGGGGTTTTACAAGGTTGGGCATTATGAAGTCAAAACACATGGTCTAGGAAGGTTGTAATGATTGTGCTTGAGGATCCTAAGGAAGGATAGGTTCTTGACCTTGCATAGGTATAGGCTCTTGAATTTGTGTAGGTGTAGGCCTTGTAAATCTTATTACTTTGAAAGTAGGGGATTTACTTGAAGGCACAATGAAGCTATCCTGCTTAAAGATAGGGACTTTGAGCATGAATTCTTTATGTCCCATAAGTTAGATTATAAGCATAAGGGGATCCTTCTTGAAGCTAGGAAAGGAAGGAGCTAGGGTATCTAATTGTGCTTCAATTTTTGCCATATATTCTTCATTGGCTATGATTTTCCTAGACAAGCACTCTTCTTCATATCTGCACTACTTCATCACTTTCTACTGAGTGTAAGCTTGATGAGAAAGCTCCTCTCATACTTTATCATACTCCTACTCTCTTATGATCTCCCTCCTTTGTCTTTGGAAATCAAGGTGTATATCATTAACTCTCCTTTGAGGTTGATTAAGAGGGTAGTAATGCTGATTGGGAGTAAGGTAGATTGTGTAACGCTGATTAGAAGCATAAAGGGTCTACGTAGGCTTTTCTTGTGGATAATCTTCATCCCACTCAATGTTGTGTTATGTTCCACACCTCTATACAAAATACTTATGCATGTAGAGTGACTTGGTATAATCTGTGTGATTTTATCTTATTCTTAAGAGTTTGCATTATGTTTGTAGCAGTAAGAGCGCTCGTTCTATTCTAGGTGCATCACCTTTTACTTTCAACATCTCTTACCATCTCCCTCCCTTTTCCTCTCAAAGATCATAGGTTTACATTAGCGGTAGTTTACCTTTCTACTTTTTAGGCCTGTGAATTGGTCTTAAACTAGGTGCATTTAGAATAGAAGGAATCCAACCTACTTTGGAGGCTCATCCCAAGGAGCACAAGGGTCCCATGCCTTGGGGATGTTCCCATAATTACAGTGAGACAATTGATGCTCACATGTGTATCTGAGTGATAATACTTCTACACCAGTGCCTTAGACTCTTACACCCTGTGTAAAGCCTTTCATTCTCAGTGCCTCACCACCAGGCTTTCCCACACCATGGAGCATCCATGGGTGCACATTTTGAATGACAACAGTAAATTGAACCAAAATAATATGAAGTGGGCTTAATTTATTCAAACTTATTTGTTTTGAATCATAGAAGTGGCAAGTCAAAAAGGGTTGTAGATGCATTGAGTAAGAGATGTCTTATGTTAAATGAGATTAGACTGTAGGTATTTGGGTTTGATTCAATGAGGGATTTTTTAATATTCCCTCTACCCATCAACAAATCAATTAACAATAACCAATTGCTAATTACCTACAAAAATAGGAATTACTACCTTGAAGATGGGCATTGTAATTTATTAATAACTTATCATTATGTAATAGCACTACAATTTATTAAGGAATCACCATTATGTAATATTCCAAAAAATAATTACTTAAGGGAGTGCCAAACTAAACAAAAATTCTTAAACAACATTAATTAATTACTTAGTAGTTAGCATTCATTTAATGAAAGGTCACGGTCCTTGGATAAGATGTCATTTGGTGGAAAACTATGAAGGTATTTATATTCAACACTTGGTGAGAAAGAAAAGCCTCCAATCATATTCATTCAATCATGAAACTTTGTAAAAGCATCAACAAATGCTCTTAAGGGTGTAACCCCATAATTACATAACTTGATCTCAAGGATGAAAACCCTTATTATCAAATAAGCCAAGGACAAAATCCTTTTGGATTAAATAATCTTTTATTCAAAAAGTTTGAATTAAAATTCATTTTATTATATAAATTTTTATTTTAAGCTTAAAATCAATAATTCTCTTAAAAGGGATTTCCAAGGAATCCAAATTCTTGCATAATAATTTGATTTGGAATAATGCAGTGGTATCATAGCTTTCCATCATGCCAGCTTATGGATTAAAAATCATATGGAAGATAACAATAAGAATATTTTGTATTACAAAAGGAGAAATAAAAGAGGAGACATGGAAGATGATATAAATAATGAGAGGGTAGATAAACTTATCCAAGGCCAAGAAAAATTGGTAAATGCAGTAACACAAATGGCCCATACCATGAAAATGATGATGACTATCAAAACACAAAAGGTTGAAACTAGTTCATCCATATCTGAGCTCAAATGTAAAACAAACATCACATCTTCATATCGACATTTCCAACCAACATTCATCTTGAGAGAACTAGATGAAGAAATTCCAAAATCATTTAATGATGATCTTATATCTTGCTTCGAAGTATATCAATCACTTCATAAGGGAATCCAAAGGGGAATTACCCTAAAAAATTATATGGCAATGAGAAAAAATGGAGGTGCATCTCAGCGAGAATATAAACTCCAAAATAGACAAAGGGATATGCAACACGCATTAGGAAAAATGCCACTATCACCTTTTGATGGTACAAACAAATGTACGGCTAGGGCATGGATACAAAAGATGGAAATGTATATTTTGTTACATCCAATAATGGAAGAATAAGCCATCAAATTTATAAATCTCCATCTGGAAAGTATAGCCCTTGAATGGTGGTTCTATGGATGGGTCATGCAAGAACATAGGCATATCAATTCATATGATGATTTTTCCAAATGAATTATCAAAAGGTTTGATAGGGAAAATCTTGAGGTCCATTTTAGGGAATTAGCACTATTAAAAAAAACAATAGTGTGGATGAATACATGTCATAATTTCAAAGACTGGCATTAATGGTTTTTGACATGTCAGAAAAAAGACTCAGTATTATTTATGGAAGGATTAAAAAAACCTCTAAAAGGCTTGCTCAAAGCATTTACTCCATCAACACTTCAAGAAGCAATTAAAAAGGACTTAGATTTGGAAGCTTCAATCATAAAAGGTAGAAATATGCCACCCATCCAACCTAGGGGAATGGGAAGTGGTCTTATAAGAAATCAATCCCATGAGCAAAGGAGACCAATAAAAACAAGCGGACGTCAACCCTGTGAGACACCAAAGCCAAATAAGGAATTGGAAATTCATAACAAATTAAGGAGAAAAAGTTATGTTTTACATATAAATCCCCACGGACTCCAGGCCACCGTTGCTTGGGCAAAGGGCAACTACATCGAGGTTGGCCTAGAAAGTGATACAAAAGAAGAAGAAATAAAATTAAAAAATGAAAACCAATTACAAATAATGGAAGAAGAAACCATGGAGGGAACATTTACCACTCTCTCAAGATCACCTCCATATCATCCATTATGAGTATGAGTAACATTACGAGGACAAAGAATTATAGTTTTAGTCAATTGTGGGGCTACCCATAATTTTATTGATGAAAATTTGGCCAAGAAAATTAGTTTGAAAATGAAAGAATTCAAGGGATTTCTAGTAATGGTTTCTAATGGATTTAAGCTTCCATGTATAAAGAGAATTCCATAATTAAATTTGACTTTGGGTGGATATGATATAAATGATGACTTCAATGTTATTAATATTGGAAAAATAGATTTGGTCTTAGGAGTTCAATGGTTGCATTCATTGGATGAGTTTATCCAAAACTATCAGACAATAGAAATTAAGTTCCAATCAAATGGAAGGGAAATAGTTTTGAAAGGCATGATCAGTGGTATCCCTTAAATAGTAACAACAAAAATAATGGAATGACAATTTAATAAGGGGCATGAAACATGGGAGGTAATTCATTTGATCATATCTACATAAGAATAACATGAAACACATCATAATGATATTCAGTCTATCATTAAAATACATGCCAAGGTATTTGAGAACCTACCACACGGACTATCCCTAGCAAGAGGCTTCCAACATATCATTGAGTTGGAACCTAGAAAAAAATTAGTAATAACTACACATATCAGCATCTAAATATTTATAAGGATGAAATCAAAAATGCCATTAAAGAACTCTTAGAGATAGGGCATATTAGGCCAAGTGCTAGTCTATTTGCTTCTTCAGTCATGCAGTCAAAAAGAAGGATGGGACATTAAGAATGTGTATCAATTATTGAAATTTAAATAAAAAGACCATAAAAAATAAATATCTAATACCTAAGATCAATGAACTACATTGAGCCACCTTATTCTTAAAAATATATTTGTGATCAGGGTACCATCAAATATGAATGAGGGAAGAAGATGTTCATAAAATGGTATTCCAATGCCACTACGGGCATTTCGAATTTCTAATAATGCCATTCAGACCTATGAAAGCTCCAACCACATTTCAATGTTATATGAAACATATTTTTAGTAAGTATTTAAGGAAATTTATCTTGGCTTTCTTTGATGATATTCTAAAATATAGCAAAAATTGGGAAGAACATTTACAACATTTAGACATGGTACTTGTCATATTAGAACAATAGTCCCTATTTGCCAAGATGTCAAAATGTGAATTTGGTAAGACAAAATTCCCATATCTATGACATATAATAAATAAGGATGGAATCCATGTTGATCAAGAGAAGATCCAAGCCATTATAGGTTGGCCTCCTCCTACCAACATGACACAATTGAGAGGGTTCATAGGTCTTTGCACCTATTATAAAAGATAGGTTAAAGGATTTTCACAACTAGCATCACCTTTAACCAATTTAACAAAGAAGGGATATTTTAGTTGGATGGAACTTACTCAATCAACATTTGAATGCCTTAAACAAGTGATGAGTTCATGCCTGGTTTTGGCAATGTTGGACTTCTCCTTACCCTTTGTGTTGGAATGTGATGCGTCAAGAAAAGTTGTTGGTGTGTTTTTAATTCAGAATAGGAATCCCATTATTTTTTAAAGTCAAAAACTTAAAGAGAATGAGCAGAGATACTCAATTTATGGTATAAAAATGTTGGCCATCATGCATGCCTTTGCTAAATTTTGACAATATTTGGCATGTGGAATATTTATGGTCAAAACTGATTGCAATAGCTTGAAATATTTCCTAGAGAAAATGAACTTAAGTGAAAGACAAAAAAAATGGGTTAATAAGATCTAGGCCTTTAATTTTGACATTGAGTATGTTAAGGGACAAAATAATGTAGTGGTCGATGCTTTATCAAAAAGACCACATTTATGCTCCATAGTAGAAATTACGACCAATTGAAAGGCATTCATAACAACTGAATACATTAAGGATGATTGGGCCGATGAAATATTAGAAGGAAAAAATGAAGATGAACATTATGAAGTAGTAGAGGACCTCATTCTCTAAAAAGATAAAATTTTCTTAGTGCCTGGTTCCAAAATCAAGCATAACATTCTTAAGGCCATACATAATGATCCATTAGCAAGACATCCTAGTTTTATAAAGACATACAAATAATTAAGGGAACGATTTTTTTGGAAAGGACTTAAAAGCAAAGTCCTTAAATAAATTCAAGAATGCACCACTTGCCAACAAAATAAAATAGAAAATAACTTTCCCACCAGATTGTTGAAACCTTTGCCTATCCCTACTAAAAAATGGGAGAGCATATCTATGGATTTCATTTCGAGACTGCCCATAGTTCAAGGACAAAGCAACATTTATGTATTCATGGACCAATTAAAAAAATACACTAATTTATTTCCACTCCCTAAAAAGGATCATGGTCCTATGATAGTTGAAATATTTTTTAAATAGGTTTTTAGGCTTCATGGACTACCAAAGAATATATTCAGTGATAGGGATACTAGGTTCATGAATGCTTTTTGGAAAGAGATTTTCCAATTGGTACGTACTAATTTAACCCCAAGTATGAGTTATCATCCTCAAAAGGATGGTCAAATGGAAGCCATAAATAAATGAATTGAGGGGTACTTAATAAATTATGTCATCGGGCAACAAAATGTTTGGATCAAATGGTTATACTTTTGTAAATTCTAATACAACACTTCTCATCACATGTCTATTGGAATGTCACCTTTCAAGGAATTATATGGGTATGATGCTAAATTTTTTGTAGATTTGGTCATTCTAAATAGTAGGGTTCATGGAGACAAGGATTTAATACAACAACATCAAGATATCCTAATAACTCGTAAAGACAATCTTTAGCACGCCCAAAATCAGCAAAAGTTGTATGTGGATCAACATAGAATCAAGAGGACTTTTGACATTGGAGATATGGTATATTTAAGGTTACATCCTTATAGACAATCTTCCCTTAAACAAAGTGGTGCTGAAAATCTCAAGCCTTGATTTTGTGGGCCATACTAGATTATAAAAAGAGTGGGAGAGGTAGAATATGAATTGGATTTACCAGGGCACAGTCGCAAATGTATTCCATGTATCTTACTTGAAATGAGAACTTGGAAAACATATTATTCCTTTCATGGAATTAACTTTGATTGATAAAGAAGGTAAATTGATTCTTGTACTAGAGACTATTCTTGATACTCATGAAAAGAAGTTAAGAAATAAAAGTATCAAAGAATATCTAGTTCATTGGCATAATTTGCCAATAGAAGATGCCATGTGGGAAGGAGAATCAATTCTTGAACATCCCAATTTACAATTTCTTGAGGACAAGAAATTTGAATAAAGGAGGTCTGTAATATTCCCTCTGCCCATCAACAAATAAATTACCAGCAACCAATCACTAATTACCAGCCAACAATAAGAATCACTACCTTGAAGAGGAGTGTTGTAATTTATTAAGGAATCATCATTGTGTAATAGTGATGTAATTTATCAAGGAATCACCATTGTGTAACATTATGAACAACAATCACTTAAGGGAGTGCCAAACTAAACAACAATCCCTAAACAACATTAATTAATTGATTAATTAGTAGTTAGCATTCATTTAACCAAAGGTCATGATCCTTGGAGAAGACATGTCGTTTGGTGGAAAACTATGAAGGTATTTATATTCAACATTTGGTGAGAAGGAAAAGCATCCAATCATATTCATTCATGCCACTTTGTATAAGCATCAACAAACACTCTTAAGGATGTAACCCCATAATTGCATAAGTTGATCTCAAGGATAAAAACCCTTGTTATCAAATAACCCAAGGACAAAACCCTTGTGGATTAAATACTTTATTATTAAAAAAATTTGAGTTAAAATTCATTTTATTATATAAATTTTTATTTCAAGTTTAAAATCAATAATTCTTATAAAAGGGATTTCCAAGGAATCAAAATTCTTGCATAATATTTTGAGTTGGAGTAATACAGATATGTATGAAGAAGATTTGTATTTTAGAGATGCATGAGTAGCATGCAAGATCCCAACCACTATGGATAGAATTCCATAACTAGAATTCTTTTTGCAAGATGGGTTGTTGTTCTAGGGATAACAAATGTGTATACCTCAAGGACTAATTAGGGAGAATTTGATAAAGTAAAAACATAGTGGAGGACTAGATGGTCATTTTGGTATGGATAAAACATTTGTGTAGTTGAGTGAAAGGTATTATTGGCCTAAGATGAGTGTGGATGTGAAGAAGTTTGTGCAAGGTTTTGGAATTTCCAAAAAATTCAAAATGTAGGTTTGTATTAGTGATTGACAATAGTAGAAAGACTATGGGATGGCATAAGCATGGACTTCATTCTTGGGTTGCCACAAAAAGATAATGATTCTATCTTTGTTATTATTGATAGATTTTCAAAAATGGCACCCTTAATTGCTTGTAGGAAGACAAGTGATGCCATATGCGATTTGTTTTTCAAAGAGCTAGTAAGGTTGCATGGAATTCCAAAGAGCATAGCTTCAAATTAAGATACAAAGTTTGATGGTCATTTTTTGAGAAATTTGTGGAGAAAATTGGGCACTAGGTTGAGTTTTAGTTCAATTCTATGTTGCCAAGAAATGAAAATGGAAATAGATCTTAATACCCAAAAATGCAGATTTTCAAAAACCCTTGGTTTAGAAACGTCATGGAAATGTCTGTAGAATATACTATTAAAAATATAAAAAACATATAAAAATAATGCATAATAATATTTTTTAGTCCATAAAAGATAAAACACTTTATAAATATAAGATTCATGGAAGTTCAAAACATTCAACATGCTTTAAATTTCACATGTTCATGAATCATGTGTCATATCATGTTTTATAACCTAGGTTCAAACTTCAAAGACAATATGCATATTCAAATGATTATAGTCTAGAATAAATCATCTATAGTATTCTCAAAATCATGAATGTCACTCCCACTAGCTCCACTCTCCTCAAAGTTGCTCCTTGATTCTAAAGTTTTCTTCAACTTATTGCTAAATTATTCCTCGCTCTTTTAAAAACAATAATGGCTACTTCTAAACTCCTTTTTGTAATGGTTGGCTCCTAAATTGTTGCTTGTTTTTGTAAATAAAACAACAATGATGAGTCTGTGTTTTGCCATAGCATTGAGTGTTTTTATACATGTTTAACATATCATATTCTAGAAGATTAGGTTATTTTTAAAATGTTTCAGATTTTTTTTACTTATTCAATGACTTTTCTATCGACTTGGCCCTTGAAATAACTTGGAAACGCTAGGGTACATGATGAAAAATGTTTGGCAAGTTTCCAGATGTTTTGACATGTGTCTTGAAAATTTTGGAGTGCTTTCGTACAAGGAACGTTTCCAAGGAAGAAGCAAGGGGGAGGGGGAGGGGGATGGGAAGTTTCCTTAAAATGTAGGTTTAGCCTATCATCATCAAATGGATGGGCAAATAGATGTAGTGAATAGAAGCCTTGGAAATTTGTTGAGATACTTGCTAGGGAACAAGCCCAAATTATGTGACATGATTCTAGCACAAACTAAGTTTGATTACAACAAATCAATCAATAAAAATGAAACCAAGAGTCCATTTGGGGTTGTATATGGTTTCAGCCCTAGAGGTGTTTACCAATTGAGAAATACAATGGATAAGTAGAAGTAGTATTGAATTGGAATGCTATGCAACATATATGCATGAGGTGCATAAGGAAGTGAGAGAGAGGTTGGAGAAGAGTCTCATGGATTATAAGTAATGTGCAAATATAAAGATAAGAAAACAATTCCAAGTGGGTGACTTTGTTTTAGCTCATTTGTGGAAAGTGTTGTTCCCCAAAAATATCAGCTATTTTTAGGACAACATTTGAACTATTTTGGTCCTATAGACCAAAATTATCTCTTCCCTTTTTAAAATTTGTCCTGGGCATTCAAATTTCTCATTTTTCAAGCTTCTCAAAAATCTACAGACTCTACAGGGAGATTCAATTCTACAGGTTTAAAGACTTCTACAAGCGGGTTCAACCAAAAGAATCAATTTCTAACACTTGGTCATTTTCAGGATTAGTTCAGTGCCTTGGTTTAAACAAAATCTCCATCGACAAACATCAGCAGCTGGTTCAACATTTGGCTCATCCTTTGGTTCAATGTCTTGGTTCAATGGAGCGTTTCATCGGCTTGGTTCATTCAATTGAACCATCATCTTGAACTATTAGCTTGAACCATTTTGGTTCAAAGCTGGTTCAATCAATTGATTCAACGAAGTGGTTCAACACGTTTGGTTCAACGAAGATAAAAAAGACTCAACCAAAACAAGGGAATGAACCATTAAACCGTTGAACCAAATTTGTTTCAATTGGTCGGTTCAAGTGACAAAGTTCAAAGGAGTGCCCTAGGAGTCAAAGATACAAGTGCCTTTGCGAAGGGAAATCCTGTGGCAAAAAGTGACCAAGGCAAACAAACGGACTGAGACAAAAGTCGATAGAATCCCGCGGATGCTGCCAAGTGTTGACTGTCGAGCCCCACTAAACTTTGTTTTTGCAAATTGGTGGATATTGCCACATGTACCTCTTGAAGCTTGTTGGGAGCCTCCAAGTGTCAATATCCACAATCTCTTCCCTTAGCTTCACTGTTTCGAGCAAAGACCATGGTGGGCCCAGGGACGAGTGACTAAATGAAGTAGAATGCGCCAAGTGTTTGCATCCACGTGACTAAAAAATGTATTTAGACAGTGACATGTGTCCCTTGTAAAATTTGGCAGAAGCTGACAAGTGTCAATCTCTGTAATTTCTCCCTCCTGCTTCTTGTTTTCATAAAGACTGTGGTGGACCCCCTGTGAGCTACTGAAGAAAGCAGAACACACCATGTGTCATCATCCACCTAACTCTCCAAAGATGAGTGGAAGCCGCCACTTGTTCATTTATAACTACACAGAGAGTGACACGTGTCTGCGTTTGAGTTTCGAATAAGTTTCTAAGCTCATCTTAAGCATTTTTTGAGCACAACAGAGACCACCATGTGTTATCATCCGCATGAATCTAAAATAAGTCTCGAATGTTTTCAAAGGCCGCTAAAACGCAGCAAAGAATGCCATGTGTCATCTTCCATAGGGCTCTCAAAGGATATGTCATCTTCTGAGTCTCATTTCACTTTGCTTCTAAGAGCTATGGAAGCCGCCATGTGTCCTTTGTAATTTAAGTGGAACACACCAAGTGGCATCATCTGCATGAATCCAAATGAGTTCCACATAGTTCTATAGTGTTTCTAAAATGTGACTGATGCCATTACATGTCATCTTATACAGGACATTCAAAAGGCATACAAAGCTTCTAAAATTTCAATGGATGCCGCCACGTGTCCTTCATTAAAGTCACAACAGATGTTGCCACGTGTCATCTATTGAGACACAGTATCAAAGTAGTGGACCCTGCCACATGTCTCTCATCAAATACAGTGGAAGCTGCCACGTGTCATCTTCTATGAGAAACTAATATAAGTCTTGAAGACTTTTCAAAGGTAGCTAAAAGCTCAGCAAAAGCTGCCATGTGTCATCCTCTGCAGGATTCTCAAGAGGCAAGCAGAAGTTGCCACCTTTTCTGTTGTAACTCTGTGAAGAGCAACACGTGTCTGTATCCACAATTTTGAATCTCTAATAGGTTTCAAAGCCTCTATCAATAAACATTTTTGAGAGTCCCACGGAAGTTGCCACGTGTCTTCACCTGTTTAGCAGCGGAATGTGCCATGCGTCAATTGCTAAAGACCAACAGAAATTGACTAAGGAACATAGCATCGAATTGAATTGAAGACCAAATTCAAATAACCAAAAAAGAAGGAAGGATGAAGAAGGATCAGATCGCCAAGTGGACATTGAAAGCGTGACCTGTTTCTCTGCATTGAGAAAAGCAAATGGGTAAATGCCCCTAGATTCCAGCTTGTCTCCTTAATAAATTTCAATGCAACATGATGTGTTACTGTTCTCGAGTCCTTCTTAAAGAGGATATATAAGGGACTCTCTTCTATTTTAATAAGAATCTCTTTTTAGACAAGGAGAACAAAACTCTGCCCAAATTGAAAGGCACTTCTGAGACTTTGAGCTCAGTTTGTTGATCATATTTTGTTATTGGAATAAGAAAGCAAGTGATTTTTCAGACTTTGTGCTGTAATATCTTTGTTGTTGAGGAAACTATTCTTATGTCTTTTTCCTTAATATATTTTCTATTCCTTTAATTCAACAAGCAGAATTAGTGACAGTAGTCAGAAAGGTGTCCTGAAGAGTCAAGTGTGGAGAGACTTTATGCCCCCATAATTGCCTTTAGTGTGTTTTCTTTTCATTTTTGTGTAAAGGACCTTGGGATGACTTTGTGCCCTCATTGTCCTTCATATCTTACTCTTGAGAAAATTAGGTGGAGACTTTGTGTTGCATCTCGATTTATTGGTTACTACGTCCTTTACTACATTTTGCATTTACTACCTGGAGTATTCTTGTGGCTTGCTGAATAGTACTTCTGAAAGGAACAGAGCATCTTTATTTGTTGGTTATTACATATTTTAATACATTTTGTTGTTACTACCTGGAGTATTCTTGTGGCTTGCTGAATAGTACTTTTGAAAGAAGAGGTGTGCTTTCTATTATTTTCCTTGAGTTTCTCCTTTGATCCGCACACATCATCTCTGAAGAAAAAGAGATGGATGGTTTGTCCTACCCTTGAGTATTATTTTCTATTTATATATATACATAGCCTATCTATAGGGAACCTCCCCTTGATGAGAGGAGAGATCAGTCCCATTCTGATGTGGTAAACCTACACATTTGGATGACTAATCTTCCTACTTTGGCTGATCAAACGTATTTTGTTTATTAATACGCTGATTGACAAAATATTCAACCAACAATTTTTGGCGACTCTGCTGGGGATATCATATCCATTATCTATTTATAATCTATCCATTCACCTCCACACTAACTAGGAAAGAATGCACAATTTAAAACCTCAAGCTTTAACTGAAGTAAGGTCAATTCTTTTCCATTTTTGTTTCACAATCTGGCAGATTCAAGGTATACACGAAGCCAAAGGGCTAAAGGTATCGTTGACCCTGTATTCAAGTTGGTACAGTAAAGTGATTTTGATCTATTTCCTTCACCATCTCGTCTCCAATGAACCAAGAGTTTTCCTCTTATTAAAGTCAGATCTCTATTGCCAGACGAAGTATCTACTTCTGCTATTGATAAAGCTTTGCCAATAGTTACCCCTCTGAGATTTGTTATCCCTCCTTTTCATAATCTTACAATGACAGTTCAAGGCCCCTGGGGTAATGCTTTTGGTCCTCTAAATCTTATTCCACCTCTACATGAGCTTCCATGCAGTTCAAGGAAGAACTTCCCCAAGTTTTATGGTGATCGAAAAGTTAAGGCCTAAAGGTATCGTTGACCCTGTATTTGAGTTGGTACAATAAAGTGATTTTGATATGTTTCCTTCACCATCTCATCTCCAACAAACCAAGAGTTTTCCTCCTACTAAAGTCAGATCTCCATTGCAAGACAAAGTATCTACTTCTGTTGTTGATAAAGCTTTGCCAATAGTTACCCCTCTGAGATTTGTTATCTCTCCTTTTCATAATCTTACAATGGCAGTTCAAGGCCCCTGGGGTAATTCTTTTGGTCCTCTCAATCTTACTCCACCTCTACATGAGCTTCCATGCAATTCAAGGAAGAATTTTCCCAAGTTATATGGTGATGAGAAAGTTCATCCTGATGAGCACATTGCAACTTTCAGCATAGCTTGTGGAGTAATCGGAGTAGAATTTGAAGATGTAGCAGTTAGGATTTTTGTAGAGACATTACGAGGTGTTGCTGTAGATTGGTTTTATCATTTATAGGCTCGGTCTGTGACTAATTGGAATACTTTCAAAGCTAGGTTTGAAGCCAGATTCAAACCTGCAGAAGATGCACATACACTTCTGGCTCGACTTACACAGATGAAGAAAGAGCCTCATGAGCCTATGAGAGACTTCATAGCCAAATTTGACAAACTGAGAAACATAATCCCTTTAATTGCTCGACCTATTGTTGAGAATCTCAAATGCTTTTTCATTAATTCTCAGCTACCTGAAGTAAGTTTTCTCTTGAGACGTGTTAGTCAAATAGATCTTGTTGTAGCTCAAATTTTGGCCACTGAGGTAGAAGATGATCTCATATTAGTAGGGAAGATAAGAAGAGATCCAAATAGAAATAGAGCTTCATCATCTTCATAAATGCATCTATAGGTACCATAGATCCAATGGTGTAGAAATTAACAAATGAGTTGCTTGCTCTCAAAAAGCAAATAGCTCAAGGAATGTCTTCTACTCCTTCATACAGAAGGACATTCCCAAATCAGTCATATCGGGGCAATGCTGCCAGGAATCAAGGGAAACAGAATCGCCTTCCTCCCCCACAAGGGAAACTTGCCCTGGAAGCTCCTCTAACCAATTTAGCAATAGGATATCTTGAAGCAGAATCAGAGTTCTCTTTTCAGCCTGAATTGAATCAAGAAAATGATGTTGATCACCTTGAAGACAATCAAGAAGAATCAGTTGACGACTCCCACATTGGTTTCTTGAACTACCAAGATGAACCCAGAAGTAAAAGAGAAGCTTTTGATGGATCATATGCAGTATTTACCAGGTCTAAGAACCAATCAGTCTAGCAAGCTGATAAAGGGAAGACAGAAGAGCAACCACAGCGAGTAGTCACGATTCCTAAGCGTGGAACCATTCTGCCTTTTCAATCAAAGGATCCAGTGATCACCCAAAATGTAAGTACATCAATTTTACCTTCCCCTTCTACTTCAAATTTACAAATCAGCCCACCTCCCATCCCTCCTAAAACTCTGAAAGTTGAAGTACCTTTCTCTGTACCTAGTTCTATTCAGCCATTTGACATAATCGATCATATCAAAAAGACAAAAATATAAATGTTTGAGTTCGAATATTTGTAGTCTAATCCTGATCAATTGAATAAGCTGGTCCAATATGTCAAGAACCAAACCATCCCTGTAGGACAAAAGGCTAGAAAGGTAACTCTTGATTCTCCAAAAAACATGCCTATTCCAAATAATCTAGTCATTACTCCCCCAGCTACTCCTGGAAAAATAGAACCTTTCTATGTTTCTCTGTTAATTAATGGTCACAAGCTGAGTAACTATATTATAGACTTAGTCGCATCTGATAATGTTATGCCTACTAAAGTAGCTGAGTCTCTTGGTCTCACACTGACCAAAACATTTGGGAGATGTTTTTCCATGGAGAACAAGTAAGTACCATTGCTGGGGCAAATCAAAGATGCCCAATTTGCATTTGTAATCTTTTCAGACAAGAGAATCAAGATGACTATCTTGGTGGCTGACGTCCCAGCATCTTATGGCATTTTTCTTGGATGAAATTTTTTCAAGGACATGGGAGGATAACTAAGCATGGATCTATCTGAAGCAAGGATCCCTGTACAAGGCATAATGAAGAGGTTTCTCCCTGAAAGGGAAGCAAAATATGTGGTCACCCAGACATCAGCGCCTGAAGCTCAAATTCTTTTTGAATCTGTAGGTATGGGTAACTATTTTTTGTCTACATATGAAGTGCATGAAACACCTGAAAGTATCAACTCAGAAATCAGTTCAACAAGAACAATAGAAAAACTAGTAGGCTGCAGTATAGACCAAGAAGGATCTTTCATCTTCGATGAAGGAAAGTCTAAAGAAAAATCAGTATCAGATGAGATATGGACTTTGGAATTTGATGGCAGTTGTTACTCTACTGGTTAAGGAGCTGAGATTGTTTTGATATCTCCTCAAGGAGATATGTTCCCTTCATCTTACAAATTACAGTTTAGCAACACTAATAATACAACTGAATACAAATCTATGTTGCTTGGCATGAAGACTGCTCAAGAAAAAGGCATCAAGTTTCTTCATGCCAAAGGGGATGCTGAATTAGTGGTTTGTCAAGTGAGGAACTTATACCAAACAAAGAATGAAAGATTACGTCACTACCATAACTTGGTTTGGGACCAAATTGAAAGCTTTGATGATTTCAACATTTCTGCCATACCTAGAGAGTCTAATGACAGAGCTCATGCACTTGATGTTTTAGGAAATCTCTTAGTTGCTCATTTAGATTTCAAAGAAGATAGGTATACCATTGAACTAGTCTATAGACCAAGTGTTCCTGACAATGCTGATCATTGGCAAGTATTCAATGATGACCATCAAATCATTGCCTTCCTAGAACGAAAAGGTAATTTTGAACAACTATGTTTTGAAGGCAGTGAATCTCAGAAGAATGAATCCGTGTCTGAATCTAGTTCAGATATAAATGAAGAATTATTACAACTGAAAGGAAACAAAATTCCCAAAGCCCTGGTTTCTCTTGAAAAGCTGTTTGACAAGCATTATAGATTCATCAAACAACAGCAAATAGACTCGAGTTTCTCTTAGAGATTCGATCAAGTGAATCTGACTACTGAAAAAAATATCAGGATGATCAATATTGGGTAAGTGTTGCACCCTTGAAGAAAGATTCAAGTTCACTTCTTTACTCCATCAATACATAGATGTCTTAGCATTTTTTTATGAAGACTTGAAGTCTCTCAGAGTTGATGAAATTTGCCATGAAATTCCTCTCAAAGCTAACTCAATGCCCTATAAGCAAAAATTCAGACAGTATAATCCAAAAATATCAGGTACTATTCTGTCTGAGATATTAAAAATGTTAAATGCTAGGATCATCTTCCTAATCCATCATTCTACATGGATTGCAAACATAGTGCCTGTAAGGAAGAAGAATGACAAAATTTACATTTGTGTAGATTTCAAGAATCTGAATCAAGCATCTTTGAAGGATAATTATCCTTTGCCAATTTTGGATCAAGTGCTTCAAACAATGACAAGTTCAGAGATGTTATCAATGTTGGATGGCTTCTCAAGATATAATCAAGTTGAAGTTGGTGAAGCAGACCAACACAAGACTGCATTCACTACCCCTTGGGGTACATTGGCATCTAGAAGAATGCCTTTTGGTTTAATAAATACTGGTGCTACTTTTTAGAGAGCTATGGATCTGGCTTTCAAAGATGAGATTGGTAAATTTATAGTCGTATACCTTGATGACTTGACTGTCTTTTCAAAGCGTCGATATGATCATGTACGCCACTTACAACAAGTACTGGAATGCTGCCACCAGAATGGTATTTCCTTAAATCCTAAAAAGTCTATTTTTGGAGTAATAGAGGGGAAACTCTTTGGACACATTGTGTCCAAAGAAGGCATAAAGATTGACTCAGACAGAGTCAAGTCTATTCAAGAACTTAATTTGCCTACAAGTAAGAATGTTGTTCATTCTTTCATCGGAAAGGTGAATTTCTTACAGAGATTTATTCCTGAATTTGTTGAGAAAACTAGACACATTGTGAACATGATGAAAGGGAAGACCATCTTCAGCTAGACTAAAGAAGGCAAATCAACATTTCAAGATATCAATACCATCATTGCTCACCCCCTACCTTAGTTTGCTCAGATTACAACAAAGATTTCATCATATACAACTATGCGTCTAAACACACTCTTTCAGCAATTCTTGTTTAACAGAACAAGGAAGGTATGAAATCTCCTATCTCTTTCATGAGTTGTCCTCTCAAAACCCATGAGATGAAATATTCAAATATAGAGAAGCATGCTTATGCCTTGGTGAAAGCAGTCAAACATTTTCGCTTCTATATTCTAAACTCACATACTACTGCCCTAGTGCCTGACACTACAGTCAAGTCTATATTAACTCAGCAGGAGTTTGGCACGAAAAGAGGTAATTGGATTGCAAAGATCTAAGAGTTTGATCTAGACATCAAGCTGACAAAGCTGGTCAGTGGTAAAGGCCTATGCCAATTAATTGCTAACAATAAACCAAAAGACACACAGCGTGAAGAAACTGAAGTAAAAGAGATTCCAACAGTCCTTTTTGTCTCCACTACCAATGAGTGGTATTCAGGTATCACTCATTTCCTTACTTATGGTGAATGTCTTGCTCATTTGTCTTACAAAGAAAGGAGGACTATCAAGTTGAAAGCTACCAATTTTGTCCTGTGAGAAAACGGCATGTACAAGCGAAGCATAGATGGAGTATTTTTTCGCTGTGTAGACAAAGAGCAACAAACCCAGCATTTGAAATCTTTTCACAATCTAGCCTGTGGAGGACATTTTTTTGCTCCTGTGACTGCTCACAAGATTTTACGAGCCAGGTATTACTGGCCAACTCTTTTCCAAGATGCACATAAGTGGGTGAGAAAATGTGAACTCTATCAGCAATTTGTTGGAAGACCCAAGTTAGCTGATATGCCTCTTAAACCAGTGATCATAGAAGAACCTTTCCAGCAATGGAGACTTGATTTTATTGGGACTATAAACCCATCTTCAAGTGCTGGACATGATTATGTCCTTACAGCAACTGACTATTTCACTAAGTGGGTAGAACCAATCCCAACTAAGCATGCCACTTCAGAAGCTGTATGCAACTTCCTTAAAGAGAATATTATTTCCAAGTTTGGAGTTCCAATCAAAATTGTTACTGATAATACAGCTTGTTTCACCTCTTAGGAGATTACACAATTGTGTTTCCATTATGGAATTATACTCTCTCACTCTTTTGATTATTTTCCACAAGGGAATGGACAAGCTGAATCCAACAATAAAAATTGGGTAACTATTATCAAGAAATTAGCAGATGACAATCAAAGAACATGGCATAAAGCATTGGTTGATGCTCTGTGGGCAGATAGAATCACACCAAATAGGGCAATTGGTATGTCTCCTTTTCAACTTCTTTATGGTATTAATGCTGAGATACCAATCACCTTAAAATTGCTAGCCTTGAAATTGGCAAAGGCAATTGAAGATCAGATATATGAAAGCTCTCTCGACAAAAGAATCATGTGCCTGGCTGAGCTGGAGGAACATAGAACCATGGTAGTGGACATAATTGCTGCTCATCAAAGTATGGTAAAGAAACTCTTTGACGAGAAGGCCAAAAATCGTGATTTCCTGATTGGGGATCAAGTCCTGCTGTGGGACAAAAAGAGAGAACCAAAGGGGATGCACGAAAAGTTTGACTCCCTTTGGAGAGTCCCATTTATAATTCATCAGCACATTGGTGAAAATAGCTTTCTACTAAAATATCAAGATGGCATACTCTTTTCTCTGACTCACAATGGGCAGCATCTGAAACACTTTAATTCTTGAAGTACCAGAGCATTGCATATGTATATTTGTATAGTTTTTAATTCTATTTTGTTTTGTTTGTTTTCTTTTTTTGATGCCTTTCATTTATGGGTAGCATGACTCTATAACCCAATGGTACACATGAAGACACTGAAAATTCTGGATTCTATTCCTTTCAATTCTTTTTGGAATTGACAGAAGTTTCCCAACTGGAGCCAGCTGTTGTTCCCCAAAAATATCAGCTATTTTTAGGACAACATTTGAACTATTTTGGTCTTACAGACCATAATTGTCTCTTCCATTTTTAAAATTTGTCCTGGGCATTCAAATTTCTCATTTTTCAAGCTTCTCAGAAATCTACGGACTCTGCAGGTAGATTCAATTCTACAGGTTCAAAGACTTCTACAGGCAGGGTCAACCAAAAGAATCAATTTCTAACACTTGGTCATTTTTAGGATTGGTTCAGTGCCTTGGTTCAAACAAAATCTCCATCGGCAAACATTAGCAACTGGTTCAACATTTGGTTCATCCTTTGGTTCAACGTCTTGGTTCAATGGAGCATTTCAACAGCTTGGTTCATTCAATTGAACCATTAGCTTGAACCATTTTGGTTCAAAGCTGGTTCAACCGATTGGTTCAACGAAGTGGTTCAACACGTTTGGTTTAACGAAGATAAAAAAGACTCAGCCAAAACAAGGGAATGAACCATTGAACCAAAGTTGTT
The DNA here is from genome assembly GCA_037957365.1 of Torreya grandis. Classification (NCBI taxonomy): domain Eukaryota; kingdom Viridiplantae; phylum Streptophyta; class Pinopsida; order Cupressales; family Taxaceae; genus Torreya; species Torreya grandis. Next base: position 885,975 of record JARHVA010001577.1, read on the forward strand.
TCAATCAGTTGGTTCGAGCAACAAAGTTCAAAGGAGTGCCCCAGGAGTCAAAGATATAAGTGCCCTTGCGAAGGGAATTCCCGTGGCAAAAAGTGACCAAGGCAAACAAACAGATCGAGACAAAAGCTGACAAAATCTCACAGATGCTGCCAAGTGTCGACGGCTGAGCCCCACTAAACTTTGTTTCTGCAAATCGGCAGATATTGCCACGTGTCCCTCTTGAAGCTTGTTGGGAGCCTCCAAGTGTCAATATCCACAGTCTCTTCCCTTAGCTTCACTGTTTCGAGCAAAGACCATGGTGGCCCCGAGGACGAGTGACTAAATGAAGCAGAATGCGCCAAGTGTCTGCATCCACGTGACTAACAAATGTATTCAGATAGTGACACATGTCCCTTGCAAAATTTGGTAGAAGCCGACAAGTGTCAATCTCTATAATTTCTCCCTCCTGCTTCTTGTTTTCATAAAGACTGTGGTGGACTCCCAGTGAGCTGCTAAAGAAAGCAGAACGTGCCATGTGTCATCATCCACCTAACTCTCCAAAGACGAGTGGAAGCTGCCACCTGTTCATTTATAACTACGTGGAGAGAGACACATGTCTGCGTCCGAGTTTCAAACAAGTTTCTAAGCTCATCTCAACCATTTTTTGAGCACAGCGGAGACTACCACGTGTTATCATCCACGTGAATCTAAAATAAGTCCTGAGTGTTTTCAAAGGCCACTAAAACGCAGTGGAGACTGCCATGTGTCATCTTTCGCAGGGCTCTCAAAGGATATGTCGTCTTTCGAGTCTCATTTCACTTTGCTTCTAAGAGTTGCGAAAGCTGCCATGTGTCCTTTGTAATTTAAGCAGAACACACCAAGTGGCATCGTCTGCATGAATCCAAATGAGTTCCACATAGTTCTATAGTGTTTTTAAAATGCGGCGGATGCCATTACGTGTCATCTTCTGCAGGACATTCAAAAGGCATCCAAAGCTTCTACAAGTTCAACGGATGCCACCACGTGTCCTTCATTAAAGTCACAACGAATGTTGCCACGTGTCATCCATTGAGACACTGTATCAAAGCAACGGAACCTCCCACATGTCTCTCATCAAATGTAGCAGAAGCTGCCACGTGTCATCTTTCGTGAGAAACTAATAAAAGTCCTGAAGACTTTTCAAAGGCAGCTAAAAGCTCAGCGGAAGCCGCCACATGTCATACTCCGCAGGATTCTCAAGAGGCAAGCAGAAGCTGCCACCTTTTCCATTGTAACTCTGTGGAGAGCGACACGTGTCTGCATCCGCAATTCTGAATTTCTAATAGGTTTCAAAGCCTCTATCAATAAACGTTTCTCAGAATCCCACGAAAGTTGCCATGTGTCTTCACCTGTTTAGTAGCGAAATGTGTCACACATCAATTGCTAAAGACCAACAGAAATTGACTAAGGAACAGAGCATCGAATTGAATCGAAGACTCGATTCAAATAACCAGAAAAGAAGGAAGGATGAAGAAGGATCAGATCGCTAAGTGGACATTGAAAGCGTGACCTGTTTCTCTGCATTGAGAAAAGCAAATGGATAAATGCCCCTAAATACCAGCTTGTCTCCTTAATAGATTTCAATGCAACATGATGTGTTACTATTCCTGAGTCCTTCTTAAAGAGGCTATATAAGGGACTCTCTTCTATTGTAATAAGGATCTCTTTTTGGACAAGGAGAACAAAACTCTACCCAGATTGAAAGGCACTTCTGAGACTTTGAGCTCAGTTTGTTGATCATATTTTGTTATTGGAATAAGAAAGCAAGTGATTTTTCAGACTTTGTGCTGTAATATCTTTGTTGTTGAGGAAACTATTCTTATGTCTTTTTCCTTAATATATTTTCTATTCCTTTAATTCAACAAGCAGAATTAGTGACAGTAGTCGAAAAGGTGCCCTGAAGAGTCAAGTGTGGAAAGACTTTGTGCCCCCATAATTGCCTTTAGTGTGTTTTCTTTTCATTTTTGTGTAAAGGACCTTAGGACGACTTTGTGCCCTCATTGTCCTTCGTATCTTACTCTTGAGCAATTCAGGTGGAGACTTTGTGCTGCATCTCGATTTGCTGGTTACTACGTCCTTTACTACATTTTGCATTTACTATCTGGAGTATTCTTGTGGCTTGCTGAATAGTACTTCTGAAAGGAACGGAGCATCTTGATTTGCTGGTTATTACATCTTTTGCTACATTTTGCTGTTACTACCTAGAGTATTCTTGTGGCTTGCTGAATAGTACTTTTGAAAGAAGAGGAGTGCTTTCTGTCATTTTCTTTGAGTTTCTCCTTTGATACTCTCACATCATCTCTGAAGAAAGAGAGATGGATTGTTTGTTCTACCCTTGAGTATTATTTTCTATTTATATATATACATAGCCTATCTATAGGGAACCTCCCCTTGATGAGAGGAGAGATCAGTCCCCTTCTGATGTGGTAGACCTACACATTTGGACGACTAATCTTCCTACTTTGGTTGATCAGACCTATTTTGTTTATCAGTACGCTGATCGAAAAAATATTCAACCAACAGAAAGAACAGTTTCTAAGAGGAACATAGAACAAACTCAAGTGAAATAAGATTGGGCTATGTAAAATTGTGATAAAATTTATAGTGATTGATTATGATTTATCAAAAAGGATTGGTATCTCACCCATCTTCAATGTGGTGGATTTGTACACTTACTTTGAGGGATAAAAGTGAGTGATGAGGATGAAAGTTCTAATTTCTTCAAGTGTGGATTGGAGACAATAGTTGTTGAAGAAAGTAAGGGAAGAGATAGAGATGGTCAAGTGAAATGTAGTGCCCTGCCTAGCCTAACTATTACTAATGTGATTGATAAATACATTGTTGGGAGTGAATTTTGGCTCATTATGACCTAAATCTCCATTAGACTCATGCATTGGAAGAGATGAATGTGATTGATCATGAATGGCGATGACGAATTGAATATTTGGAGAATTAATTTAATTATGATGATAAATTGAGTTAACTATGAAAGATTAAAAGATCATTTTGATACCAATGAGATGTGGGTGAGTTGGTAAAGTGACTTAGTTACTACAAGCACCACCCAAGTTCAAATCTCAGATGGTATTGGAGGTCAGTTGTAGCTGATCATTGATATTCTAGGGCTGATTATGGCCATTGATGGTATTTTTGGGCCTTATATGGCCATTTAATGGTATTCTCAGGCTAGTTATGGCTATTGTTGGTGGGGTATTTAGACCCTCAATTGTGTCCTAGACTAGATGGAGCTCTAGTCAAAATCATATAAGGGTAAAGATCCCACCAAAATCGTATCTATCTAAAAAAAGAGAATTTTGATCATAATTCTTTTATTTTGAAAAAGGTAAAGCCTATCGTGATGTATTTGGTTTATGCGTAGTTATCAGAGTTCATATTGACAATGAGATGAGTTGTTGAGGTAGTGCCACCGTTCCATAAGAGGGCAATAGATTCAATTTAACAAGAGGCAGCTCCAACATCAACAACATAAATGTCTCAACCAATTTTGGTATTCCAATGGTGAGAACTCTCTAATCGGTCGACAAGGAATATCAAATAGATCCATGAAGGTGTGATAAGTCTCAATGGCAATGTCAAACAAAAGACCTTGGCAAACTATTGAGCTTAATCTTAGATAAGAACTAAAAAATGGGATATCATGAGCTTTTAAAAAAGGGGGATCAAATCCCATAACTAAAATATCTAAACATGGAAAGAAAACCTTAAAAGAGAATGAAGAATTCCATGGTGGAAAGTAAGAAGAAAAAGGCAAACTATGAATTCATACAAAGATGGAAGTCGATGCTCATTAAGAGAGCAACTGCAAAATTTGGGAAGGTTGCTTGGAAGGAGGACAAAAGTAGGTATATGTACACCATCATTAATATTAAAAGGATGAAGTGAAAAGGGGATATAGACTATGTTGCAGCCATATTGTGGGCGATGCAATAAAATGGAGCAGAGCTGTGATAGGGGTTCTCATCCATTGGTGGAGGCTTTTCACAACATGAATTTAATTGTAAAGGATTTTTGGAATATTTATTCCATTTTGGGAAATCTTCTTAAAATCTTGACCCTCTTTTTTTTCGAATTTGGCATGAAATGTTGTTCATGGTGGAACCTATTGTAATCAGCCCCCATTTGTTTGCATTTTTTGCTGCTTGTTTGGGTGTGATATGGCTTGCATATTTCCCACTTCCATATGGTCTTGGTGAGAGCATGACAAACTGTTTGAATGAATGGTGTATGTGTAAATCTAGTTGAGAGGGAAGAATGGTGTAATATTAAAAAATTTCCTCTTGCCTCTTATGGACCTGAAGCACCCACTGTGAGGGCTGCTCTGAGGATCATAACACCCACTCTTCTTGTTTGGTATGGATGGGAGGCCGAGGATAATCAACCACCTGTGATTGGTGCACACATTCTTAACCTTAACACGTGTCCATTTAAAATGTTGTTGCTTTTAGGTGAAATGATGTATATATGATGAAATATTAGAAAATGGTTTGAAGGGATCTTAGGCTTGCCGATAGCTACATCTAAAAGAAAGAAAGAATTGATGAATTTTTATTTATGTAATTTTGTTTAGTAGTGTTTCAATTATGAGTGTTCGGTAGGTAAGTTGATTCAATTTATAGGATAAAATTTAGTAAGATTTGTATATTTCTTCTTTGCATGCTTATTCTTGAGTATGGAGTCACTCTACATGTATTGCATCCCGCATAAGTAAAGTATCCCCTGTTATTAAATCAGGAATAAACTAGGATAATGTATTTGCATTGAATGTCAAAAAACCAGAAGATGGAAATACCAGGAGCTTCTTTTTGACCATTCACAATTCAGACTTAAAATGGTGATGGGTAGTTGCATTTAAGATTAAATTACTTCCTTTAAGAAGTCTTGATTATCTTGTCAATCATATTAAACACATATAGACTAGGATGGACATTGGATTAAATATATCATGGAAACTGAACTATCCCTTTCTGGATTGGACAAAAATTTTGCGATTGTTTGGTTGGATAGACGTCCCATTTCATAAAACAGTAATGATGGGTGTGCATGTAAATAATAAGGCAATGAGCAAACAGACTTGAACAACAACTGGGCACTTCGCAGACTTAGCATTTCAAAGGACAGAAGTATAATTAAACATTGCGGCCATTATTAAATTGACTAACACAACAGTATAATCTTACATCATTTGTTCTAGATTCATTATGCCAATGCTAGCAATGAATGATAAGACTCAGCATAAACAGAAATGTTATGACAGCAAATAGAAGGAAATTTTTGAGTTTAATAAAGTCTGTAATGCTGGAACAACAAACCTAGATTTGCATACAGCAGGTCATATACTCAATTTACTAACAAATATGAAGACTCGGACTAAGATAATCACAAGATACAAGTAAAGATTGTGCCCAGACCTGGAGAATATGCTGACTGAGACCAAAAAGTGATTCTAATTACATGTGGAAAGACTCAGAGTCGATACAAACTCCAAGGAAATGCCTCCAGTATGCTAAAACCATTCCAAATGACCCTCATAGATCATGCTCAGACTAATAACATGTGCCAAGAACATCACCAGCTGTAGTGTCTAGTGCCAAGAGCTTCACGTCCTCACACCCCGCGATATTTAGTTTGAGTTGCCTCCGTGTAAGCCCGATCCCTTGTATCTTATTTGCATCAACAGTTGATGCAGAATCGGCTCTTTATAATTATTTGTCTTATTTCACTGTGTGTCTCCCTCAAGGCAATCGCTACCTCTCAAAAAAAACTTGCCACTTCTTGTTATTGCCCAGAATTACAGTCGTCCAAAAAACTACTAACCAGTAATATGGGGTTTCCATCCCATTTCACTTAGGGGTTTCATCCTGGTGATAACTTCAGCATAGCACAACGAAAGAAATAAAAATCAACACAATTTCTGAATGCCCCTCCCAAACAAGTCGATCCTTTTTATAAATAAAAGTTGCCATCTTTTCCCAGCTTTAAAGCAATCTATCCTTCAATGAAATCCACTTTCTTCTCTCATCAAAAATCACTCGATATTATCCTTCCAAGAACTCGTCATTTATGGGAATAAAATTTAGGAAACTTTTAATTTATTGAATTATTAGTATGAAATGCCTAGTGAAAGGGTGGGCCCACTTTAAGTCATAAAGAATAATTAAATAAATTTTCTGAACTATAGCTTTTTACCCTCGATTTAATTATTCTTATATTCCCTTGAATTTGATTTATTTCTAATCTCGGGAATAGAAAATTAGAAAATCTCTTCAAGTGACATTGAATGAAGAGGGAAATTACAGTCCTCCCTTCATAGGATTGCTGGTCCTCTAGCAATCTCAGCACTAGAATCTCTTCCCTTTCCCGTGTTGCATCCTCAATTGGTAAATCCCTCCATTTGATCAGATATTCACAGAACATCTTTTTTTCTTAGCTTCCTTTCTCTCCAATATGCAATACCCTCAGGGACCAACACCAATTTTCCTTCTTCATCAAGTGGAGGAAGCTCTAGAGATGCTTCAACCTGTTGTCCCAATGCCTTCTTGAGGCAAGATACATGGAAGACATTGTGAATCTTATTACCCTCAGGTAGTTCCAATTCATATGCAACCTCACCAATTCTTCTCAAGATCCTGTATGGTCCATAGAAGAATGGCTTAAATTTTTCTACACCACTTTTCTTCAATGAGGATTTCCTATATGGCTGCAACCGTAGAAAACTAAGTCTCCAATATCAAATGATATCTCAATTATGTGCCTATCTGCATACATTTTATGTTGGTTTTGTGCATGTTTCAGATTGTCCTTCAATGCCTTGAGAATACCCTGATAGTTTCATATTGTTTCCTTGGCCCATGGGACCCTACTATCATCAAAGGCCAAATCTACAAATGATAAGGCATCATAGCCATATAAAGGTCTAAAGGGAGACATACCAATTGACATGTGGTAGGTGGTATTGTAGAAATACTCACCTAAATACAACCATCTGATCTAAGCACGTTGCTAACTTGAGACATAATTCCACAAGTATCCCTCAATACATTTATTTACTATCTCTATTTGACCATCGGTTTGAGGATGGTAGCTTGTGCTTGGTGTCAACTCAATACCTGCTAACCAAAACAACTCCTACAAAAACATACTTAAGAATCTATTGTCATGATCACTGATGATCATTTTGGGAAGTCCATGTAATCTGAACACCTCTCTGAAAAATAACTCAACCACCTGAACTACGAAATAATCTGTGGAGATAGCAAATAAATGGGCATATTTTGTCAATCTATCCATAACATCAAATATGCAATCTTTTCCTTAGACATGTGGCAGCGTTGTATTAAAGTCCATGGATATTTCTTCCCATTTTTGTTCAGGTATCGGCAATGGTTGTAGAAGGCTTGCAAGGAATGTGTGTTCTACCTTGTTTTGCTGGCAAACTAGGCACTCTCTAACATGTTGCAACACATCATCTTTCAAACCCTTCCAGGGGAACCTCTCATGAATCTGATGATAACTTTTGAAGAAACCTGGATGTCTTGTTAAAGGGGTATCATGCATAGCCCTCAAAATCCTAGCCTTCAGCGTCTATCCTAGTACAAGATAAATTATGTTTTTATAATAAATGATGTCACTGACTACTGAATATTTGTCATCCTATACCCGACCATCAATCAAATCATAGGCAAAAGTGTTTTTGGTATATTCAGCCACTAATTGAGATCTCCAGTTAGCTAAAATCTCAGTGAGAGAGCAAAGTGTTGGTCTCCTGGAAAGAGCATCAACAACAATGTTCTTCTTCCCCTTGATGTACTCCACATCAAAGTCATATGCCTGAATCTTGCTCACCCACTTTTGTTGTCACTCATTCAAATCCTTCTACTCAAGAATATATTTGAGACTGTTGTGATCAGTTTTGACCACGAATTTAGTCCCTACTAAGTACTGCCTGAACTTAGCTAGCACATGCATAATCACTAACATCTCCTTATCATAAGTGGAATACAACCTCTATATATCCCTTAAATTCTAACTCTCGAATGCAATCGGATGTCGATATTGCATTAGAACTACACCAACTCCCTATCCCACTGCATCACACTCCAAGACAAATGACTGTGTAAAATCCTGTAATGCTAATACTGGACACGAGCTCATGACCCCCTTGAGCTTGTCAAATGTTACCTGTGCCTTCTCAGTCCAAATAAATGCACCTTTCTTAGTAAGGTTTGTCAAGGATGATGCCAACTTTGAGAAACCTCTCACAAATCTCCTGTAGTAAGAGCACAAACCCAAAAAACTTCTCAACTCTGATATGTTTTTTGAAGGCGGCTAGTCCAGAATTGCATGTATCTTCTCTTGGTGTACCTTCACACCATTAGCACCAATCACATGTTTGAGATAGAGTATCTCAGTCATCTCAAACTCATATTTGGAAGCTTTCATGTAAAGTGATTGGGCCTCCATGATACTCAACACTACATTCAAATGATGCAGGTGATCATCCCATGTCCTGTTGTATATCAAAATATCATCGAAGAAGACCAAAACAAATTTTTGTAACTACTCACGGAATGTGTGATTCATGCACAACTAGAATGTGGCTGGTGCATTTGTGAGTCCAAATGGCATGACCAGGAATTAAAATGTCTAAAGTGATAATGGAAAGCAGTTTTATGAGCATCCTCTTCCCATACTCGTATATGATGATAACCTGAGCAAAGATCAATCTTGGAAAAGAACACGGCCCCGTGTAACTCATCAAGTAGCTCATCGATTCTGGGAATAGGATATCTACTCTCTATGGTTTTCTTATTCAAGGCCCTATAGTCTATATACATGTGCATAGTCCCATCCTTCTTTTTAACCAGAACAACCGATGAAGAAAATGGACTAGAACTGGGTCAGATGTGTCCCATGCTCAAAGGCTCCTTGATTGTCTTCTCAATCTCCTCCTTAAAATGGTGTGGGTGTCGATAGGGTGTAGTTATAACTAGTTTAGCCCCTTCCTCAAGATCAATGACGTGCTTGAACCCACGATCAAGTGGACGGCCTGGAAGAATGTCTCCAAATACTACCCCATGCTTATCCAACACCATCTGGATGTCAACATGGTAGTGTGGCTTGATATCAAAGGTAGGCTTGTTAGAAACAAAACACTATGCTACCCAATCCACCTCTCCATGTCTGAATAAAGCCTCCATCCTCCTAGCTGACACTACTTGAGGACCACTGTCAGGTATAGCCTTCAGCACAATCTTTTTAACATCAACCATAAATTCTAACTCCATTCTACCAAAATCCTGAATGTACCTCCGAAGTGACTGCAACCACTACAAACCCAAAACTACATCAATATTACTGAGTCCCAATACATAGAAGTTATCAGTCAAGGTGTAATCTCCAATTTGGATGCTAAGCTAGGAAACCATCCTAGTGCAATTCAACTAAAACCCATCTGTTGTAGTCACATTGAATCCTGGAAACTCCTCAACCTGTAGCCCCGCTTCGCAACAAGACCCTCGTCAATGAAGTTGTGTGTGGTTCCATTGTCCACCAAATAGACCATGTGTTGCCCCTTAAGGACACCCTTCAAATGGAATGGATGAAGTCTAAGAACTCCAAATAAAGAGGCTATGGTACTTTGGGTAGTCTCTTTAACTCCCGAATCATCTAACTCTAACTGTGGTGGTTGCTCCTCCTGTACCTATCATCTCCAGTACCAATCTCTTGATCATTCTGTTCTTCATCATCTGAAAAAACCTCAATCAAGTGAACCTTGCCTTTCCCAAGGTAACGATGACCAAGGTCCCATGGCTCCTTGCAGGTGAAGCGTAACTTTTTCTTGCATAATTCATTTTTGGATTCTTGTTCTGATTTCAGTGGGATGTTCTTTTGCTGATTGAAAACTTTTTGTTTTGGCTAAAATCCACCAAAAGCTTTCTTCTGAGGCTGGAAGGGAGGTGTAATCTCCAAATCAAGGGCTAGGCCAATGGCATCATGGAGTGTGCTAGGCTTATGAGCCTTCACTAAACCCCTCAGTCTGTCACTCAGACCTTCAACAAACAACATAGTCACTCGCCTCTCAGTCATCTCAGGGACCATAACTGCAATATTTTGGAATTCATTAATGTAGGCCTCAACATGACCAGTCTACTTCAGTTGAGCCAAATCTCTATAATAAACCTTAATATCCTTTTGATCAAAGCATGCAATCATTTTATTGGCAAACTCTTTGTAGGAGCATATCAAGGCATGATCTTGTGAGACTAACCCATGGTGCCACCAATCATAAGCTACACCCTTCAGATGAATCGTAGCAAATTGTATAGCCTTATCTTCCTCCATAGGTTTCAAGGATAGGAATGTGTAAATTTTATGCACCCATGATCTGGCACTTATTTTTCCGCTTCCATCAAAGTTTGGTAAAGGAACCTTATTCAATGCCTCTTTGTATTCCTTGGGTTGAGTGCCTTGATTGGTTTGTCTTTTGAGTTCCCTTTCTTGCCTTTTTAGTTTGAATCTGGGTTTATCTTTCAGCTAATTCATAAACTAATTCAGATTAATTAATTGTCTCACATCATGTGGGAGAGCTCTATATTCATCGTAGGCCACCATAACATCATCAGTGATGTGTGCATCATCCTCCAACTCTGGAATTGCCTCCTCTTCAGTTTGTCTTGTCACAAATGTAAGACACAAAGGCCGATCTGACCTTGTGCTTGCTGTCCTAATAACATTAGACGCTGCTCTATCTCGATTTCTGTGACCAACATCACTTCTGCTATGATCACTGCTTGCTCTACTCAATCTAGCATGATCCATTCTTATTTCACCCATCTCTTCTACAACTGGAATTAAATTAGGGCCTTCTTCTCACTATCTTGACCTAATTCTGGTGAAATATTTGTGTGATCCTATCTCTCCAGGATGCATAGAATCAAATCAACTAACATGCAACTGCTTAGATCACCTTCAAACTGACATGCACAGGGAATACCACACAAGCTAGCAGGAAGGGTGGGCTTTGATACCACTGAACTATCCCTTTCTAGATTGGACAATTTTTTTTTGCAATTGTTTGGTTGGATAGGCGTCCCGTTTCATCAAACAGTAATGATGGGTGTGGATGTAAATAATAAGGCAATGAGCAAACAGAATTGAACAGCAACTGGGCACTTCTCAGACTTAGCATTTCAAAGGACAACAGTATAATTAAACATTGTGGCCATTATCAAATTGACTAACATAGTAGTATAATCTTACATCATTTGTTCTAGATTCATTATGCCAATGCTAGCAATGAATAATAAGACTCAACATCAACAGAAATGTTATGACAACAAATAGAAGGAAATTTTTGAGTTTAATAAAGGCTGCAATGCTGGAACAGCAAACCCAGATTTGCATACAGCAGGTCATATACTCAATTTACTAACAAATATGAAGACTCGGACTAAGATAATCACAAGATACAAGTAAAGATTGTGCCCAGACCTGGAGAATATGCTGACTGAGACCAAAAAGTGATTCTAATTACATGTGGAAAGACTCAGAGTCGATACAAACTCCAGGGAGTCGATACAAACTCCAGGGAAACGCCTCCAGAATGCTAAAACCAGTCCAAATGACCCTTATAGATCATGCTTAGACTGATAACGTGTGCCAAGAACATCACCAGCTGTAGTGTCTAGTGCCAAGAGCTTCACGTCCTCACACCCAATGATGTTTAGTTTGAGCTGCCTCCTTGTAAGCCCGCTCCCTTGTATCTTATTTGCATCAACAGTTGATAGAATCGGCTCTTATTTTTGTTTGTCTTATTTCACTGTGCGTCTCCCTCAAGGCAATCGCTACCTTCCCAAAAAAAATTGCCACATTTTGTTATTGCCCAAAATTACAGTCGTCCAAAAAACTACTAACCAGTAATATGGGGTTTCCGTCCCATTTCACTCAGGGGTTTCATCCTGGTGATAACTTCAGCATAGCACAATGAAATAATTAAAGATCAACACAATTTTTGAATGCCCCTCCCAAACAAGTCGATCCTTTTTATAAATAAAAGTTATCATCTTTTCCCAACTTTAAAGCAATCTATCCTTCAATGAAAATCCACTTTCTTCTTTCATCAAAAATCACTCGATCTTATCCTTCCAAGAACTCGTTTTTTTATGAGAAGAAAATTTAGGCAACTTTTAATTTATTTAATTACTAGTATGAAACGCTTAGTGAAAAGGTGGGCCCACTTTAAGTCATAAAGAATAATTAAATAAACTTTTCAGACTATAGTTTTTTACCCTTGATTTAATTATCTCATAATTTGAATTTAATTTATTTCTAATTTTGGGAATAAAAAGATTAGAAAATCTCTTCAAGTAACATTAAACAAAGAGGGACATTACAGAACCCTAAAAATTATCCTTTGTTTTAGAACCGTCGCTGCTTGTATGAACTTAAGTTTTAGGTGTTCATGTGATGAATGAATGTTTGGGGATCAAAATTGGTCTGTATCACCATGTGGAGCTGTAAATATGACAGTGATGGTAATATCCTAATAAATAATGAATCATAGAATCCAAACACTAGATGTATGCATTTACATAGTGACAATAGAATAGTTGTGCAATCCTCGAGGAAGCCGACTAGTTTATGAGGTGATTAATTATAAGTATATGCCTAAGAGTGTCATCTTATCAAGGTTGAATTGGTTAAATTCTAATTTCTGAAATTAATATCAAGTTCAGAGTTGTCGTGCTTGGTTACAATCGTTCCTCCTCTCGTAGCAGCATCTTTAACCACCATGGTAAGAGCTACATAAGATCTGGAATAGCCCATCCACTTCGCATGGCACCCATGCTCTTTAAATATTATCTAAACACCTTAACAGGTTTCTTATTTCTTTACTCTCCATATTTGTTTGTAAACAGGGCTTTCGACCAGTGCTAATGATGCCATTATGGCACTACCCAGCTAGGCATCTAGAAGGGATTCAAATCTATGAAGCTTAGGCTTTGGATTATATCCCAAATGCAATGTATAACCACTTTGTAGGTACCTAAAAAATACATTTGCTTTCCATTGAAGTGTCTATAAAATGGACAATATTTCCAAGTGATTTTTTAATGGCATTGGTCTAGCCTAAAATTGTTGTAGGACTGTAAAGGAATGAAAATTTGGTCCCTTGGTGAAGTGCCAAGGTATATTGTTTATAAAAATTAATGTTGAATTGTCCCACTTTAATGAGAAGTTGGACTAAAAATATTTTTATATGTAACTAGCTCATGTGAATAACATCTAGGTTAGTGTCTTTTGTTGCAAACCTGGCCCATGTGGAGGGCCGTTAAATGCAAGGTGGCATTCATTTGAACGATTGGGTTTAATCATTTCATTTGTTAAAGGAAAACACCAAATCCATGAAAGAACTGATTTGTGCTGAGGCACTCCTTGTCTTGAGCATTTAGGCTTAGGCTCCTTTTCCAACCTTGGTGAAGCCCGAACATTTGATTATTTGGGCATTTAGACTTGACTTGGCCTCTACCCACAACCAACCTCGAACTCACAACTAAGTAAGAGGGGGTGCCCATTTGTCCATTCAAGCTTTGAAGCATGTTTTGACCATGGTAATCAGTGAATAGGGGAAAATATTGACTAGGTGCCACATGGAAGCTTTATATGCTATTTTAAGCCAAAAAGTTAATGTTACAAATTTTGCACATGCAGTTCATTTTTGATGAATGAACAGTCATTTCTTATGAGTAAAAATATTCTAGATTTAACTACATGAAACATTTATTATCCGATATTTTGGATCTCACTAGTGGACCATCTTCAAAGGAGAGAAGTGGACCATTTTCAGAGGAGAGAAGATTGAAGTCATTTCTTCTATTTTTAGGGCGTTTTATATCCATTAGTGGGGTTTTATATCCATTAGTGGGGTTGTTAAGGGCTTAGGAGCAACCTATACCATGTTGTCTAACTTGGGTGCCCTTGTAACCGATAAGCCTAGCAAATCAAAGATCGTAACCTAATAATTGAACTACTCATGTGTATCATGCCCATATTAATTTTGGGGAGCATTAATTATGGATATGATTTTTTTGTTATTCTAGTGTGTATCATTAGTAGACACATGTTTATGTTGTGTGGTTCAGGGCAGTGTTTTTGGTGTATAGAATAAAAAAATATATTTACAATGAATTTGTAGAGTCTTTTAGTAGCGCTGGGAGGGTATTAAACATTGATACCAAGTGAGGTTCAACACTTTAGTGACCTCACGAGAACCTCATGGATGAATGAGTGCATTCAAACAACTAATTGACGTATATGGTTGGGAGTTATGTGATTACCAAATGAAATGCCCAGTGTATGATAAGTACTAATACCAAGGGATTAGAGTTGTTATCCATTGTACCATGTTTTATTCGCTAGATGATTATAACCTAGTGTGGTCAAGGTTTATAAATGTTATTGACTATAAACATGAATTTTTATGGATCTATTGACTGTAAACATGAATTTTTATGGAGCTAATATATAAGGAGATAATTTAAATAAAATGGATACCAAATCTGAGTCTCAAATCTTGAGTCCTTCTAATACATCAAGGGGATGATGGACCAAATGCCATGAATTTTATATGGTATGAGTGTAAGAATCATATGAGTGGATAAAACATCAAGATAACATTTGGTATTGATACAAAAAATAACTAGGCTAGCTAAATGATGAAATGGATATATTTCAAAAAAGGTTGTTAATTCACAAAATATAGTTTGACAACTTAGTTTTGGAATAACACTTAAATATTGCTTGAACTACTATATTAATATTGCAAATTGGGGTCCTTCCATTCTGCCATGCTTACTTTAGATTATGGATGTTTCCATGGTTTTCCTTACTGCTCATTGAAAAGTTGGCATGACAACAAGGGTAAAGAAGTTGAGATTATGTAGTTATAATAAATCATATTCTTACATGAGGATTGCAAACATTCAACCCATCTTGATTAGCAAACAATGGGAATGGTTTTTATAATCTAGAGAATGGAGGAGAATTATTTCTGTCTAAGTTCAAGATGATATGTAACCTCATCATTGGAAATTTACATTGTCATCTAGTGGTTGATAGGATGGACCTTTGCATTGTTGGTAACCTCCATTAGGAGTATGTAATGTAAGTTCAGGTTATCTATAGTCACATTGGGGATGGTATAGTTTTTTGGCTTACCCTTAACCTATTACTTCTTGATTTGTAGGAATTTTGATTAGCCCTCTTTGGGAGAAGTATTAAGATGGCAACTTCCTAATATTGGGCAAGGAAAATCGTGTTTGTATGGACCAATTCATATTGGAAGACCACACTAATATAAGTTATATATTGATAGATGATGAATATGTATGATTCAACTATAAACCACATTGGGAATGGTATAGTTGTTTGGTAGTTGTCTATTGGGGATGGTATAGTTCTTTGGCTTACCCTTAAGTATCTTTTGCTTTTTGATTTCTAGGAATTTTGATTAGCTCTCTTGAGGATTAGGAAGATGAAAAATTCCTAATATTGGGCAAGGAAACTCAAGTTCTTGTGCACAATTATTCCTTGCATATGAACTAATTCATATTGGAATCCCACATTAACATAAGTTATATATTGATAGATGATGAATATGTATAATTCAAAATGAAATTAGGAATGAAGGTGGTACTTTTGGTTATCACTATGTAATGCCCCCTTTTCATATAATTTTAGTAACGAATAAAATTGCCTAAATAGTGATTTTAATCATTCAAAAATATAAAGTAATTTAACTAATTATTAAAATAGACCTATCTTGGATAATTAGTCAAATTACTGGAAAAGTGGTTTTAACCATTTGGAAAATTAAGGTAATTTTAATAATTATTTTTAGGGGTTTATAATTAATAAATTGCTTGAAAAGTGATTTTTATCATTTCAATTATTAGAATAATTTAATTAATTATTGAAGCAAGGACCTAATATAAAATAATTATTTAATTTATTAAAAAGTAATTTTTATTGCTAATTTATTGAGGTAAGTTATTTAATAAATTCAAAAAGGTTTAAAGTGAAATTATAAGGGATGTCCTTTTAAAGTTTTGGAAGGGAGGATTATCTAAAAGAAAAGAAGATATAAAAAGAAGGTAGGCTATCATTTGATATGCATAGAATGGATGATATTGATGTCGATTGATTAAGTATGTCAAGCTTGGTTAATTTGGGCATAGTTTCTTTAGAAATGTTACCCTTTAAGGACTATGATGTGTGATTCTCTAAATGGTGTTTTAGAACACCACCTACTTTTGAAAATTTGAGTGAAACCAGGGTTTGAGGAGGAAAATTTTGAAAACAAGGATTTTCAAAAATTTAGAGCAAGTTTTGGTGGCCTTCCCATAGAAGAAAACTTCTAAAATTATTTTTATTTGATAGTCACTAATTTTGTGTTAGTTTGAGCTCTTATTTGCATCATAATTCCATGCATTTAGGGAGTTATGAATTTTTGAAATTTTAACCTGTTTGTAGGAAATAATAATTGTTGTGGGTAGCCAATTGTCTGGGAAGGTTGGCGAATTACTTTGAGAGGCTGATTTGAAAGTTTCTATCTTGGGAAAATTACTTGGAGGTCTTGGGGACTCTTTTGGAGGGTCTTGCATTGAGAAAACCCTCTTTTAGGGTTTGAGGTATTTATACAAATTTTCTATGGGTGGGTGAATCATCTTGATAGCATTTTGAGGCCATTGAGTGGTCAATTTGATGCCCTAGGTTATGATAATAATTTAGAAAATTATTATATTATTCTTATTTTTCTATCAACTTTGCATGTTGAATTTGGGTGATTTGAGGGCTAATTACAAGGTGAATAATTTTGAATTATTCTTGTTATTTTTCCTAAGTGGAGCAATTCACCTAAGGAGGTTTTTTGGAGTTTTTTTGGGCTCTAACCTTGAAAGGAACAATCATATATTTTCTGATTTATACTTTGAAATTTGTTACATTAATTTTCCAACATTGGTGACTTGTTTTTGAAGATTTGGAAGCTTGTTGAAAGGGAAGTTGAGGTTTTCAGCATTCTGAAATTATTTCCTATATTTCTCCAAGTGTGGAGAATTTATTTGGAAGTGTTTGTAAAGTGTACCAAGGACATATTATTTCACCGTAAGTTCAAGTTAATTGTATTAGAAGGGACAACAAAAGAGGTATTTTATTTACTGCATTTGTGAATTAAGTGGTTACTGATTTTAATTTCAGAATTCACTATTATTTTCAAATTTATTTGGGTTTTATGGAAAACCCCTTTTGTGGTCTTTGGTCCCAAATTGGGTACATTATAGTGTGTGATTATGGACATATTCATGATGAGTTGTTTTCATGTAAGTGCAACTTGTTAGACCTCTTTTTAGACTTTTTTTTACAATATTGACTTGTTGGTTTCTACTGTATGCACTTAAATCCACTCACTTCTCTCTATCCCTAATTTCATCTAATAATCACCCATTTCATTTAATTTGTTTACTAACTATCCCATTCAAGAGCAAATGACAAGATTGATGGATGAATTCCTCCAAACAATGAAAAACATAAAGAGTAACACACCTTAGGATTGGAAAGGCAACGCTTCTGGTGTAAGCATTGGGTCTACACAAAGACCTAACTGGCCTACTTTCTTTCAAAGAGAGGAAATCATTTTGAAAACAAAGGAGCAACCTTATTTTTGGGATTATTTAATGGCAGATTATGAGGAATATATGACATATCCACCTCCATTTAGAGAGAAAATGAGCCAAAGGGTTCTAAGGTGGGTCATAAACCAAATGGCAGCCAAGGGAATCTCCAACATGCTTTGGAAAATCTAAACTACCATAAGCACCCTAAAGAAGGAATCAGGGAACAAAATAATTTAGATTTGAAAAAAGATAGTGAACAACTCATGGTGGCATCCACCATGTAAGAGGATAGTAGGAGGAATGTTTCAGCTCAAGAGGAAGTGTTATGGGTTTATTACCCTAAGAGTCTAGTGAAAAAGAAGGCCCAAAATTACACACATGAGGAAGATCTTCATATTTTACCAACTACAACAAAAATGGAGCCTAGGGTTGGGAGGAGCCTGACTATTTCACAACCAACCACTAAAACTTTTGAGTTATAAAAATCAGAACTTATAGGGCAGCAAGATGAATATTTCTAGAGTTTACATGCAGCAAAGAAGGCCACAAATAGAATAAAAAGGTGAGATAGAACATAAGAAAGTAATTTCAAGGTGTGCGGAGGAAGAAAAACCAGTTGGAGCAGCCATTCATGAAAAATATTGGCTCACTATTTATATAAGAAAGTCTGATTTTTTGTGAAAACTCAACTCACCACAAGGGGAAAAGGTTTTAATTTTTTTTTTACTTCTGTTGATGCGGTGGATTGCACCCTTAACAGGAGGCTGAGCCCCTGCCTTCCACGCATCACAATGGAAACTCCCCTCTTGCCTGTGGGCCTGGTAAAACTGGGGGGAGAGTCTCTAAATAAGGGCTAGCTCCCTTTGATGTATCTCTAAGGTTCTGGATTTCCTACTGCTAACAGATAAATAAAAAAGGGGGGTGAAAAGGGAGAAGGATGCTGAAAATAGAACCTAAACTAAATAGTGATACACCAAAAAAGTTGATCTACTTAGCTTGAGCATACACTTTACACCAAGAACAAGCTGATATAAACTTCATTTGATATGAGAAACTCTTCTACATCAGTGAGCTAGGGGTCCTCTGGAGATACAAGGAGGAAGAGCTATCAGAGGTGTTCTAAGACACACTATGGCAGCCTGTTCACATACACCTATGCTCTGTTGTAGACACTTCTGGCTAACCTGCAAAAGAAGAAACTTCACAATACACTAGACATGTTGGAATCATTCTGTGAAAGCATAAAAGAAAAATGACTTAACACAAAACAAAGCCATAGACATATGCAAAAGTGTAAGCTCAAATGGAGGTAAAAATGCTATGTCTTGATTCAAGGTAAAATCCGGCAGAGCTCCGCCTTACAAGCCAAGAGATTTTTGGGCAGAGCTTTGCCTTACAAGCTAAGAGATCCTTTTGTCAAATGAGAATTTACAATATATAGAGAGAAGGAGGAAAAGACTTTGGCACTTTCTGGAAAAGACTTTGGTGCCCTTTTTTACAAGTGGCCCATGTGCTTTGAGAGCATCAGGAAGAGAAACATTGAAAGAGAATGATGTGTTAGCTGTCAGTCTTGACTTTGGCATTCAAACATTAATGTGAAAGCATGTACCACACCTCTTTTTCTGCAAACAAGACTGCTCCTTCAAGATATTCACGTGGTTTGTCTGCTCATTAATGTAAAGTGAAGAAAATAGGTCGCACCATTCACTATTTGTGCCTCTTGATGACCACTTGGCAGATATTGTGTCAACTGCTAGAGTAACTCCTTGAGTCGATGCCTTCCTTCACCACTTGGACTGTTTTGTCTATTTTTGCACTTGGCTCTTTTGTCTTTTCCTTGCCTTGTCTCTTCTGGCTCCTTCAGCCCTCGAGGGCTATCTTCTCGGCCTTGCTAGCTCCTTGGGATATTTTATTAGCAGGTCATTGAGTTCATTCTCAACTTTTGTCTTTTCCCAGCATTGTCTTTTCCTAGTTTTGTCTTTTCTGGCTCCTTTGGCCCTCGATGGCTATCTTCTCGGCCTTGCTAGCTCCTTAGGCTCTTTTATTAGCAGGTCATTGAGTTCATTCTCAACTTTTGTCTTTTCCCAGCATCGTCTTTTCTTGGTTTTGTCTTTTGCTGGCTTTTGTCTCTTTATCTCTTTGCTCTCTGGGCTCTTTTCTGGTTGGCGCTCAAGAATTTAAAGATCAAACGGCTATTTCTCTACTATAAAATTGACGTTCACGGGCCCGTCACCATTTGAAAACCAACGGCTAGTCTATTTCCTTGAAATTGATGGCTTTGGAGATGTCACTATCCTTGGCAATTCCTTCGGTCCTTTTCTCTTGATCATTCCCGAAGGGAAAGTGTCCCTTCAGCTTTGGAGAAATGTCCCTTCATTTTGGCCGAGAGTCCCCTGCAAGGGTACCTACCCTTCGAGGTCCTTTGGGCTCCTTTGTCTTGAAATACTTTAGACATTTTGTCCGAAGGATTTATTCCTTTGCTTTTCGCTTATTTCCCTGGGTCTTTTCACACGGCCACTTTCCCTGCAGATTTTGTCTCGGCCACTTTTCCCGCAGACAAAAAGTCCACAAGAATTGTTTCGACCACTTTGCTTTACCCTTTGAAATTTCTTCGAGTTTTCCTCCTACAGCCTTTTCCCAAATTTCTTCAAACTTTTTGTCCGAAGGAATTCCTTCAGACAAAAGTCTGAAAGAAATCACTCTTGCCTCTGTCTTTGCCTTAAGTCCTTTTTCGTGGGATTTTTTCATTTGTAGCCTTTTTGAATTTCTTCGTACTTTTTGTCCAAAGGATTTCCTTTGGACAAAAGTCCAAAGGAATTATGTCCTTGTCTTTTCCTTCGACTGCCTTCAAAAAGTGCCCTTCGAGAAATCTGCTTCGATACTGTCACTGACCAAGTGCCCTCCATAAGGGCACTTGTCCTTCGGGAGACTCTATTGAACCGTTCCTTTGAACCAAGCTATTGAACTTTGCCGATGAGCTTTGTCGTTAAACCAAAATGATGAACCAAGAACTTGAACCAAACTGACTGAACCAGACTATTGAACCAAGCACTTATCCATTTTACGCCTAAGTGTTGGGAACCTGTTTATTGCCTGCATAGTCTGTAGAAAAAGGCCTGCAGGGTCCGTAGAAACTCTTTGCAGAGTCCGTAGAAATTTCCAGACTTGTGCAAAATCAAAAATGAAAACTGGCTCAGAACAATAGGGAAAGAAGGGGATCGACATTTTTAGCTTGTTGGACCAAAAATGGTCAACAAATTGGTGACTCCTAGGGGAAGCATGCCAGTTGCCTTAAAGTCCATTGGGGATGAACTCAGAACGTAACTTGAAAAGTTAGCAATAGCCTTGAGATATCCAAGAATCAATCATGAAGTTCTTACCCCAAACACCAAGGAAATGAAAACACACACAAAACTAAGAAAAATACTAACATGTGCAAAAGGCACTTAGGGAAAACAGGAAAGAAAACTACTATATACAGCTAACCAGGTATATTTGCCTCCCTCCTAGATCAAAGGGAAAATATTTTAAGTCTCCTTCATGGTAAGAAAACTTATGATGCTAGACAAGTGGCTGAATGGAATGGAAACTTGGTGACTTGATCTTCTTGCCTGCCACCTTGATTAGCTCGTATCCAAATGAATCGGGGGAAAACATGCTTCCAACATATATGTATTCTTCTTATTCTTGGAAGCTTGCCTCCTACTGGTTCTTCATGCTGGTGTGTTTCATCAAGAAATCAATGGCTACTGGCTCATCACCATAAGCCCCTTGATATACATAGCCCCTTTGACATGTATCATGGTTTGACTCGTTCCCTTCTACCTCGTTGAAGACCCTGTCAAACTGATCCTCTGCTTCATCATGGCTTTCTTGAAGAAGGGTGTCTGTTGTGACATCTAAAGTGAGATCACAAACTAATTGCTCATCCCACAGAACATCACCTTCTTGCTCAAGGCTCTCTTCTTCAAAACTTTCCTCAAGATGAACAAGCCTCTCCTTTTCTTGCTCAAAGACCAAAGTCTCTAGTTGTTCAAAGACATCCTCCTAATCCTCCTCCAACTTAGGTTCCATGGCATGGTCATCCTCCTCATCAAAGAAACATGGAAGTTCATCAAACAAGGGGGGAGATAGATCACCATGCCTATTTTCCTCATCATATATTGTTGACAAATAAAGTTTGTCAACTTCTTCTTCATATTGCTAGAACATCTGCATGTATGCATGACCTGTGTCTTCTCCATTATTGATAATGTCTTCAAGGGGATCATCCATGATGATTTCATCTTCATTGTCACTCATGATAGCCTCTTGGGCAGCTGCAAATTGGATCCTCTCTTCTTCACTCACCTCTTTCAAAACAGGTTCCCCCTTGAGAAGGGATGAAGTGGAAGGCTGATGGATGAACTCATGTGGAAGAGGAGGCAATCCTTGAGCTAGAATCAAATGATTCTCTTCCTTACATTTGGCCAACACTTCATCTATATTAGATGTGGCTTGATAGCTGTCTTGAAGGAATGTAGATGAGGTGTGTTCAGACATGAAATCTACTATTTGGTCTAAACTGTCCATCACACCTTGGCTGAGGGATCTCATCTGGACTCTAAATCTACAATTTTCCTGGCTATATTTTCTTGGAAGAGCCTTTTTTGGAGGTCACAAGCATCATCATGATGAGGAGAAGCTTTACCTTCTTCAAGGTTCTGAGCAAAACCTTTCTCTTCCTCCTTCCTGTCCCATGATTCCATTGTTTGCTTCCAGCTCATGACCTTGGGATTGGAACTTTTCCCTTGGGAAGAAGAAACAACTTTGTCTTCTTCAAGGTCCTGAGCTAGTTCATGATTTTCCTTCTTCCAAATTGGAATTTGGAGATCATGTTGAAAGACTTGAGGAGGTTGAGGAAGATTTGGGAGGGTCTGCTCATGTACAGGAAGAGCTTCCTGAAGAGAGGCATGCTAGAAAGTTAGGCGCACGAGATTAAGAGCATGATCGATTGATGCATCAAATGAGCTAGAATGAGCATGTGCCATCTGATAAAAAGGATTTGGTGCACAAGAGGGGGATTTATTTAGAATAGGAGGGGGTGCATAAGGCTGACTACCTTGTATGAATGGATTCTTCCATTTTGCTACCTCCTCCTCCATGGATTGTAAGGCCTGAGCTTGCCTGAACAAACATTCCTCTTTATACATCAGCTTCTGCTGATATCTATACTGCTCATCCAGTTTGTCAATCTCCAATACCTGCTTCTTAAACTCCAATGCTACTTCCCTTATGGTTGCAAGGAAACTAGGAGAGCTGCTTGAGGGGATTGCATGAACATTTTGAGCTTGATCATGGTAATATAAAGGAACACAAGACCCATGGTTCTGAGTAATGGAATTATACATACCAAAATATGATTTCTTGATGGCACCAAGCCTGCTTAACTAGCTAATTCAACTCAGAGTCACCATTGGTGTTGAAGGAAAAAGCCTCTAAAAGGCTGGCTGGTTGAAGAACACACCAAGATTCTTCAACTCTTTGGAATAAAAATGAGTCCCACCAGGCATGCCAAAAACTGTTGATGCAGTGGATTGCACCCTTGATAGGAGGCTGAGCTCTTGCCTTCCACGCGTCATAATGGAAACTCCCCTCTTACTTGTGGACCTGGCAAAACTGGGGGGAGAGTCTCTAGATAAGGGCTAGCTCCCTTTGATGTATCTCTGAGGTCCTGGATTTCCTACTGCTAACAAATAAATTAAAAAGGGGGGGTGTGAAAAGGGAGAAGGATGCTGAAAATAGAACCTAAACTAAACGGTGATACACCAAAAAAGTTGATCTACTTAGCTTGAACATACACTTTCCACCAAGAACAAGCTGATATACACTTCATTTGATATGAGAAACTCTTCTACATTAGTGAGCTAGGGGTCCTCTAGAGATATAGGGAGGAAGAACTATCAGAGGTGTTCTGAGACACACTATGGCAGCCTGTTCACATACATTTATACTCTACTGCAGACACTTCTGGCTAACCTGCAAAAGAAGAAACTTCACAATACACTAGACATGCTAGAATCATTCTATGAAAGCATAAAATAAAAATGACTTAACACAAAACAAAGCCATAGACATATGCAAAAGTGTAAGCTCAAATGGAGGTAAAAATGCTATGTCTTGATTCAAGGTAAAATCCAGCAGAGCTCTGCCTTACAAGCCAAGATATTTTTGGGCAGAGCTTTGCCTTACAAGCTAAGAGATCCTTTTCTCAAATGAGAAGTTACAATATATATAGAGAAGGAGGAAAAGACTTTGGCACTTTCTGGAAAATACTTTGGCTCCCTTTTTTACAAGTGGCCCATGTGCGTTGAGAGCATAGGGAAGAGAAAACATTGAAAGAGAATGTTGTGTTAGTTGTTAGTCTTGACTTTGGCATTCAAACATTAATGTGAAAGCATGAGCCATGCCTCTTTTTCTACAAACAAGATTGCTCCTTCAAGATATTCACGCAGTTTGTCTGTTCATTAATGTAAAGTGAAGAGAATGGGTCACACCATTCACTATTTGTGTCTCTTGATGACCACTTGGTAGATACTATGTCAACTGCTAGAGTAATTCCTTGAGTCGATGCCTTCCTTCACCACTTGGACTATTTTGTTTATTTCTACACTTGGCTCTTTTATCTTTTCCTTGCCTTGTCTCTTCTGGCTCCTTTGGCCCTTGGGGGCTATCTTCTCGGCCTTGCTAGCTCCTTGGGCTCTTTTATTAGCAGGTTGTTGAGTTCATTCTCAACTTTTGTCTTTTCCCAACGTCATCTTTTCCTAGTTTTGTCTTTTCTGGCTCCTTCAGCCCTCGGGGGCTATCTTCTCAGCCTTGTTGGCTCCTTGGGCTCTTTTATTAGCAGGTCTTTGAGTTCATTCTCAAATTTTGTCTCTTCCCAACGTCATCTTTTCCTAGTTTTGTCTTTTGATAGCTTCTATCTCTTTTCTCTCTGGGCTCTTTTCTGGTTGGTGCTCAAGAATTTAAAGATCAAACAGCTATTTCTCTGCTGTAAAATTGACGTTCGTGGGCCTATCACCATTTGAAAACCAACGGCTAGTCTATTTCCCTGAAATTGATGGCTTCAGAGACATCACTATCCTTGGCAATTCCTTCAGTCCTTTTCTCTTGATCATTCCTAAAGGGAAAGTGTCCCTTCGGCTTTGGAGAAATGTCCCTTCATTTTGGCTGAGAGTCTTTCGCAAGGGTACCTACCCTTCAGGGTCCTTCGGGCTCCTTTGTCTTGAAATCCTTCGAATAAAATGTTCAAAGGAATTCCTTTAGACATTTTGTTCAAAGGATTTATTCCTTTGTTTTTCGCTTATTTCCCCATGGTCAATTTCCCTGCAGATTTTGTCTTGGCCACTTTTCCTGCAAACAAAAAGTCCACAAGAATTGTTTCGACCACTTTGCTTTACCCTTTGAAATTTATTTAGGTTTTCCTCCCATGGCATTTTCTTGAATTTATTTGAACTTTTTGTCTGAAGGAATTCCTTTAGACAAAAGTTCGAAAGAAATCACTCTTGCCTCTGTCTTTGCCTTAAGTCCTTTTTTGTGGGATTTTTTTCATTCGTAGCCTTTCCTAATTTCTTCAGACTTTTTGTCTGAAGGAATTATGTCCTTGTCTTTTCCTTCGACTACCTTTGAAAAGTGCCCTTTGAGAAATTTGCTTTGGTACTGTCACCGACCAAGTGCCCTCCGTAAGGTCACTTGTCCTTTGGGAGACTCTATTGAACCTTCCCATTGAATTGTTCCTTTGAACCAAGATGTCGAACTGACTGTTGAACTTTGTTGATGACCTTTGCCATTGAACCAAAATAATGAACCAAGCACTTGAGCCAAACCCACTGAACCAGACTATTAAACCAAGCACTTGTCCATTTTGCGCCTAAGTGTTGGGAACTTGTTTATTGCCTATAGAGTCTATAGAAAAAGGCCTGCAGAGTTCGTAGAAACTCTCTGCAGAGTCCGTAGAAATTTCCAGACTTGTGCAAAATCAAAAATGAAAACTGGCTCAGAATAGCAGGGAAAGAAGGGGACCGACATTTTTGGCCTGTTGGACCAAAAATGGTCAACAACTTCCATCTTAATTCATGTGTAATAAATTCTAAAAATTTTGAGTGCAATCAACCCACTACAAGTGCAATAAATTTTGAAAATTCCATAATAGGGCAGCCACTTGCAAGGAGGGGAACTCAACTCATCTTAAGCTTGGTAAGTGCCTTAAATATTAAAAATATTGTGTTAGGGTAGAAGTACGTAGAGAGCTATGTTCAGTCCATTTTGAAGAGGTATGCTTTGAAGAAGAAATTTCTGAATTTTGAGGTAGAAAATGATGAAGAGGTCATAAACCCTCTCCACTTTGTAAGGAAAGATGGGCAAGTTGAGGATAGCTCAAGGTGTGGAAGTGTTTCAGATTTGTTATGCACTCACAGACCATCTAGAAGGTATGGTTGTAAGGGGAAGTATATGTATCAAAAGGATCCATGGACAAGATTTGCACTTTCTTGTAAATCATGGCAAGGCTGCCTTCATTTTGGGCAACCATATGAAAGTGAAGATACAATGAAGATCGCTTGGAGTGACAAAGTTGGTCAAGATTTTTGCATTCTAGGCCTTGATGGTTTTCACATGGGAATTTTAGAGGTAGGCACTCTAGGGGAGCATGAAAAAGGTATGATTTCAATTATGTTCAAGGTTGCATCATCTAAAAAAAATTGTTACCTATGCCATAGGCTTGAAGGGAACTTCTATGAGAGGCCTTTCATAGAGACAAAAAAGAAAAGCAAGGAAGGTTGCATTTTCTGAGCTAGGACAACTACCTCCATTTGTGGAAATTCATCATATGTTTGGTGTGGTCAGGGCCTCAAAGGTTGGAAGGTGTTGTGCTTCCCAAGTGGCAAAAACTGAGTATGGGCAGCCACTAAGGTATGTAGAAGGTTACTTGATTTCATGTTTCATGAACTTTATAAATTCTGAAAATAAAAATTCAAGGCAAGTTTATAAAAGGGTAGAAACTCAGCTTGTGAATGATAGAAGAAATGCTGAAACTTTTCTAAGAAATGAGCCTAGGTTAGATTCATAAAAATCAAAACTTTTTAGGGGAAATCAGACTTGTATATGCTTAGAAAATTCTGCACTTGTGGTGAAAAATTAGAGTTGGCGGTGCCCAAGAAAATCATAATATTTTATGAATTGTTTGCACTCAGAAAAATCCAAATTATGTTGCTAAAAAAATCAGAAGTTTATAAGAAAAATCAGAATTGTTGCACAAAAAATATTAGAAAATTATGTGAATAATCAACATTATTCACACTCAAAAAATTCTGAGTTTGTGAGGTTAAATCTACTACCTATTAAGGACATGAATTCTAATTTTTTTGGCATGCTATAGCCTATGACAAGATTTATAAATGCATGTGAATTGGGGCACTTCTTTCATGACAAAAGGTTGAATGGTGAAAGTATGGTACAACCCTCTCTAAATTTTAATTTTGGGTCTTTATTATGCAAAAAATGTATTTCCCACATGATTAATGGTGTTGTCAAGGTGAAGCAAAGGGAAAAACATAAGGCACACATAAGGATAACAATGCAAGATTGATTACATCTCCATGATACATCCGTTCAAGATATGCTTTCAATTGGTTTAATGTTACTCTCTTGTTGCAAATAAAGAAAGTTTTCTCATAGCACATGGGAGACTCTGAGGAGTTGATAGACTCTTGTCAAGGTAATATGTACTCAATGTATAAAGTTTAAATAGACTTTTTTTATAAGGAACAACTCTAGTACACCTTATTGTTATATCTATTATGTCAGTTCTAGCTATTTTTCAAGGGTACATAGCTTCATTTTGACCCCTTTTGGGATGGTAAAGGTGGTAAATTAATCATTGAACAAGTTCGAAGTAAAAAGATTAATTTTTTGGGATGCTTGTAAGGATGTAATGTGCATATACAACCAACATATCAAAAGGGAAGTGGCTAGTCCTACCCTTGTTTGGAAGAATGTGGAAATGTGTAGAGGGTATTCTAGAAAAAAATGGATTTCCAACAAGGTAAGAAGATTTCCATCTCCTCTAAAGGGAAAATTTTTTAGGCTTGAGGTCACTCTTGGGTCTGTGGGCAGCATGAACACCCCTTCTATGTTCCCAAGTGCAGCCACATATGTCCCCAACACTTTCACACATGGAGGGCACTATCAATGGTGCAAGCATTGAAGAGAAGCAGAGCATTCATTTTTTGACTAATATATTTATGTCTTGTGTAGGTGTTGATATAATGGCAATCAAGGCCTAAAAGGTTGAAGATTTCTTTGTTGGAACACACTTTTCCAGCTATCTCCGTGTTATCATTTTGGAAGAGTTGTTTCTCTTTTGCATCTGTTTGGCACATTTGAGTTATAGGATCTCCATGGAAAGAAAAGATAAGATGAGAAGCAGTTGTTATTTTATTTTTAAGTTGCAGCCAAGAACCTTCACATACATCAGTAAATAGTTTCATCAAGAGATCTTGCTCCCATGGGAGGAGTCAAGAATCAAGGAGGGCTTCAAGACCATGGTTAAGACAACCCATTTTTGTTTCTATTACTTGAGGATAAGTAATTTTGGACGGGGAGGATTTTCATGTCCCCCCTTTTGACATGACACTATTGACAACCTTTAGTCTTGCCTAGTTTCCGAAGGGCTAAGGGAAAAAGAGAAAAAAAGAAAGGCAACATTTGGTTTTGTAAAGAATACTTGTAAACGCACTTTATTCTTATAATATTACTTAAGTTGGGGAATTTTTAAGGGTCATGAGTATTGATCCACTTAAGTGAACTATAAAAAAAAATTATTTTATAATTTAAAAAATATCAACAAAGGTATTTACCCACAAATAGGGTGCTTCACTAGGGGAGAAGTATAAAAGCATTTGAGGGTGCTTGTTAAAGGGCATCTTGGATCATTATTTGAATTTACAAGTTTTGAGCATGAAAAAGCTTAAGCTTTGGACTTGAAGAAGAAAACTTTCAAGCAAAGAGATTAAGGACAAATACCCTCATTCTT
This sequence comes from Torreya grandis, assembly GCA_037957365.1. Classification (NCBI taxonomy): domain Eukaryota; kingdom Viridiplantae; phylum Streptophyta; class Pinopsida; order Cupressales; family Taxaceae; genus Torreya; species Torreya grandis. The sequence continues at coordinate 914,757 of JARHVA010001577.1, forward strand.
ACATGGGGCAAATTCATCTAGGAGCTGGCATTGTTCATCAAAATTCAAAAAAAGGCGAAAATAAGGATTTCCAAATGGGATGAATAGTTTGGAAGGGTGGTGACTAGGATTTGGGAGGCCAAAAGTGAGTTTTTAGGTTGAAGATCCCTATTTTATAGGGTTGCATTTGGATCTAGGTCTGGAAATGATCAATTCCAGCTAGGGCAAATTATTTGGGAGTTGTTTATGAGGTTTTGATAGGCTATTCTAAGCCTAAACATTATTCAGTAATTTATTATTATTATTTCTGATATTTATGAGGATTGTGGAGGACATTTGGACCTCAAATATATTCAAAAAATTCATAATAAATTCTACATAATTATTTAGTCAATTTGGTGAAATTTATGAAGGTTCCATGAAGTGTTGTTGCATGATAAATCAACCATAAAACAAAATAAATAGTTTGTATTGGGACACCTAGGGTTTAAAGGTAATTTCATATTTTTGAAGGGAAAAACTTGTTTGTTTAAAACTATAATTGGTGCATTGGGTTTATCATAATTTTGTGCTCTATTCAGCTAGAGTTTGTTGTTAGAAAGATAAAAAAATCTAGTTTTTATCTAAGGTTTAAAATAAATTTCAGAATTCAAAAAATATCACAAAAAGGGACATTTCATATTATGTGTATTATTATTTATGGATACATTTTGTGTATTTTTCCATGTGTCTATTTTGATTTTAAGGGATGTGAACTTACTCAATATATTATATATTATGCATGTTGATCAACTTAGTGGCCTCTACTATGGTCTGAGTGAATGGGATGAATTCAAGCTAATACTCTTGGGTGTTGGTCAGGAGACATGTTTAATCCATGGCAATAAACCATTTTGATTTTAGGTGCTAGTGATGGGAGGTGGTTAATCCGTGACAAAAACTTCTTGTTAGAACACAACTATCTAGTGAGAGGGGGGGGGGGGGGGGGTGAATCAGTAGATTGACTAAATTAGTTATTTTTAAATCTTTTTAAGAACTAACTAGGAAGGATATGTAGATTAAAACATATATGCAAAGATCACACATAAAAAACACATAACGCCATATGTATACGTGGGAAACCCAATATGGGAAAAACCATAGTGAGAATAGCTTCTAAAATCTACTATTCTAATCTAGCCTCATGGTCAAAACCTCGTTGGTTACACATTTAAGGGCACTAGCCCTAAGGAGACACCAATTCCCTAGTTCAAGAGCACCAACTCTAAGGAATCACCAAGTCCCTAACTAAGCACCAACTCAGTTTATTTGATAGCACCTACCAATCAAATCTTTATCATGGATCTATAAATCCATATTATAATATTGATTCATAAAAAATCAAATCTCAATTCTTTGTTATAGGTCTGGTTTATAACTACTCAAACTCTACACATTATCTCTCTATTCTTTCACTTTTTCCCTCTATGTTTGTGTCTATATATATTTTTTATTTGACACAATTCAACTACATTAGCAACATCTATTGTATCCTAGATGATATATATATATATATATATATATATATATATATATATATATATATATATATATATATAAGCATTTTATCTAGGGTTTTATATATTATTTGTGTTCACACTAGTTTGCTAACACATCATGCTCGGTTCTTTTGGACTTTAGTTCTTGTCTTTAACAAGTTTCCCACATCTTGAACTCATGCTTCACCATCATTATTATTAGTCTCATTACTATTTTTAGCATATATTGGGATTTAGTTTTGATGCACATGCCATATTACACAAATTTGATTGATTACAGTGATCAATTTCATTGTTTGTTTCATATTTTATAGCTTAACTACAAGGTCCTCCACTTAACCATTAGGATGAACATATCTTTAAATATTGACCATAGATATTAAGTTTTGCACCATGATCTAATGGTTCTTATTTAAATTTCTCAACTTTGAAATGCGTCCATTGGATCAAGTTATGAAAGTCTCATGCTTCTTATTAGATCCTTATGTGCTTCTAAACTTTAATGTAACAACATTAAAATGCATCTGTTGGATTTTTTGATCCAAGGTCCCATGTGCCATTAGATCTTCATAATTGTACAAACTTTATCTCTATCTAAGGTTAAACATCGAGCTCCTAATTTCATCTCATTGCTTCTTGATTCTTTAGAATAAATATGCTCTATCAATGTCATCAAAATAGCTCAATCTTTAACTTGACTCTATGTCGATAAACATCGACCACTTAATCTCATCTGAGTCGATTCTTTCTATTAGATCTTCATTGCATGATCATACACTCACTATTGATCCTTGGAAGAATCTTGATCTTTATCTCTAATGAACTCTCCAAAATATGACACTTGGGATTAGTGCATGCCTTCTACATATTGTTATCAGTTCTTGCTATAGAGACACTTGGCATCCTTTCATTGATCATTGACTATTTGACTTTTAACCACACTATGTATTTATTGTTCAAGCTCCATGATTGTGACACTTGTCACTAGCACATTCACTCGTAGGTACCTTTGACACATTGAATTCACTGCATGTTGTTGGATATTCAACACACGATTAAGTGCTCATCATTAGATATTCTAATAAACTCAAACTTTACCTTGTGTAGATTTGACTAAGTATGGGGACCATCTCAATATGCCTAGAAAGATAACTTTGCACCTTCATATCTTTTGCTTCGCTTATCTGCCTATTCTAAAATTTGGACCATATAAACTAGGCATGATAATGAACAAACACATATGATCATCTCTTCCTAAATCCTTCATGTATGATAGATATAACACCATTAATATTCTCACTTAGATCCTTCTTCCACAGAGCTAACTATGCTTAGAACTCCCTAGAAGGCTAACTTTGTTCTTGCATAACTTTTGATGCACTTCATCGCATGACCTATAATTTACCACATAAAATACTCTCACATAGGGGATTCTATCCATATATTCATCTGCTCTAAAAAACTTCATACTTGTAATATATGACATCATAAAAATTCCTACTCATCTATTTCTTTCCATCTACAAATTTGACTATGGGAAAACACTGTCAAAATGCTTGGGAGCCCAAATTTGCACATGCACATCTTTTGTCATGCTATATCACATGACCTAATATTCAACACATAGAAACTAGGAAAAAAATAAAAAAAATCCATATGATCATTTTGTCTTGACACCTCCATGTGTGTGAATATTGACCTCATCAACATGATTACTTGGCTCTGCTTGAGCCCTTTTGCAATTTTGGCTAAGTATAAAAACTTAGTGAATTTTGTCTGAGTAGCAACCTTTGTATCCTCATATCTTCAATCGCACTTCATTTCATGACTTCAAATTTGGCACATAATAACTAGCGACTAATGTGATCACAATCATATGAACAACTCCCCCATACTCATCCACATATGGTAATGGTGACATCAAAAAACTACCTATTAAGATTTTCCTTTATAGACCCAAAATGTCTAGATGATCAATATGAAGAACTGAATGAATTTCAATCATGCACACATGCACTCCAATCATCTTTGACCACTGATAGGATCCCTTATATATCCTTTAATCACCATATTTATCCATGCACATAAATGCCATATATTTTTCCAATAATCTCCCTTTTGACATCAATGACAATCATATTGCCAACAATATCCCCATTTGTCATTGATGGAAAACTAAATGCTCTGATATTCTAATACTCTGATCCTTCTCTAACATTGCTTGTATTAGCTTTTGATGAGAGTGAACTGAATCTATTCATACCAAACTTGATCCCCCTTAGGTATTTCCACTTCTATCTAAACTCAACTTGGACACATGCTCTTCTCTTTCTTTGATAAACATTTACAGAGAGCATTTGCACCTTTTGTCCAAACTTTTGTAAAGAGCATTTGCACTTTTTCTCCCCCTTTGACATCAGTGGAAAAGGGACTATTGTTAGGTTGTGGAGCTAAAATCTTCACTAATGCAAACATGGAGGAGGAGGTTGCTGAGTGTCACAGTCACCAGTGTCGGTCAGGCCAACCGACGTCAGTCAGGGTTAGACAAGAAGGCAACTGACATCGGCAGTATTCGACTGACATCGGTCATCTCTAGGCAGTCAGGGACCAACATCGGTCACCTGTGTGGTTTAGAACTATGAGTGTTATGGATAGTTTATTAACGAACTAGTTGTTTGCATGTTAAAGGCTAATTTTAGCCTTGGAGCTGCAGATTTAATTATTGTAATTGGATGTCTAATTATTGTTTGCATGAGATCTATTTAAGAGACTCATGGGCTGTATTGTAATTTGTTCTAGTTTAGAGTTGAGCCTGGTTAGCTCCTTCTGAGAATGAAGAGAGCAAGGGTAGCTCCTCCTAGTTCCACAGGGGTGCCGAGTGTGTATGATCAGGTTGGTCTGCAGGTTGTTGCAAGATCAGGGAGAAGATCCACTGGGGTACTAGTTTGGAGAATCATAAGGACTTGGTGAGGCAAGGACAAGGGTTCTTCAAGGTGTAGAGAGATCTACATGGTAAGTATGATCAGTTGATTTGCAGGTGTTTGTGTGTGCAAGGTCTAAGGTGGATCTGCAGGATATCAAGGTCAAAGGAGACGGGCAACATAGCAAAGTGCAAGATCAGGGAGATCTACTTGGAGTGCATGGAGAACTTATGGAGTACATGGAGCACTTGTGTACTAGCAGTAGTGATACTAATTGGTTGGAGGTGAACACCAACTCTGTGTTTGAGTTGTGTGTTGGGACCGTAAGAGAGGGAGTGAGCTCTTGAAGAGATTTACTGTTTATGCCCTAGAGGTGTGGGAGCCCTAGAGGTGTGTAAGGAAGAAGAGTGTGGCATCTTATTTATTGTATTTCCTTCTGGAAGAGTGTTAATACAATTGGGTATTGTCTCTCATATTCTGTGTTATTTCTAAATTCTAGTTACTTGTTACTTCTGGTTTAATTCCACATGTTAAGTTGCTTGTACATGGTAATCAATTGTGCTTCTGGGTCCTAACAGTTGGTATCAAAGCATGTTTATTGTTCTAGATTCCTGACAAGTTGGTATCAGAGCCAGGGTGTTGGTTCATAGCTTGATACCATTAACAGTTGGTATCAGAGCTAAGGTTGCAGGGAGCAGGTTTGTGTTTGATTACAAGTCACTCTCAGGGGTTTCTGATTGAGTGGGAGTATAGCAATGGCAGAAGAAAGTAAGCTAAGAATGGAGGAATTGAAAAGCATGAATAGTCAATTATGGTGTTATGGAAAGAAAGAGCAGGTAAAGAAAAATTGTTGGTTGGTAGAAGATCAACATGAAGGAACTGAAGAAACAAATGTTGCAGGTGTTGTTGCAAAAGATGCTCTAGGATGTTCCTTGGATAAAGTAGAATCTTGGATCATAGATTATGTTTCCTCTTTCCATGCAGCCCCATATAGAGGGGTTGGTGAGCCTTGTCAAAGTATTGGCAAAGGGGAAGTGTTGTTGAAATTGTAGGAGGCCAACACATGGGTGTTGAAGAAGGTCATGCAGGTCCCAGTCTTGAAGATGTGGCTAATTTCTTCAGGGAAGTTGGGTGATGAGAGATGCATAGGAACTCTCACAGTGGACGCACTTGAATTAGTAGGTGGTAAGAAAGTAGGTACTCTTTATCTACTTGCTTGTATTACTGATTCTTCTTCTGTTGTAAGGACATGGCTTTGTAGGCTTGGTCACATGAGTAAGAAGGAGATGCATGTTCTTAAGAGGAAGTCATATGTGTTTGACGTACTTAAAACTGGAAAGCCTTGGTGTTTTTAGAGGAGATGACAGACAGAGATCAGTGGATGGGATTGAGTAACTCTGAGCAGGGTAGTTTGGACAGGGTTTTGATCCAAAGAGAGCTCACAGGTAAAAATTCATCACTCATAGGAAAAACACAGGTACCAGCGTCAGTCAAGAGGAACTGGCATCGAACAGAGAGGTGCTAATGTCGGTCATGTGCAGACAGGCAAAGTCAGTGGTGTCAGGCAGGTGGAGACTGACGTCGGTAGTATAACCAGCATCGGTGACCTAGACAGTTGCATGGAACCAATGTCAGTTAGATGCAAACTGTGTGGTGACTGAGGTTGGTCACTGGAACAGATTTTGGGTAGACAGCAAGCTGTCAAGGAGTCTCAAATGCCCATAGAGAGGATTGAAAGGGTAAGTAAGCCTCAAATTTGTTATTCCTCTTCTTTATAATCATTGCTCACTACAGAGCAGGAAGGATCTAGGAAACAGTGGGAGCATGGCATGAATAGGATGCAGAACTAAATGGGAGATTTGGTAGGGTTGCCAGCCAGAAGAAAGCACTGAGAGATGAATGGATTCCTTAGTTAAAGAATAGAGAGAATGGATACGTGAGACAGAAGGCCAAGGCATATGGTCTTGAGGAAGCTCCAGGATAGTGGTACAAGTTTGATAGGTGGATGACAAAGCATGGCTTTAGTCAATGTCATTGTAACTACTGTGATTTATTTACCAAGTGGGTGATGATTGCAACATCATCCTGTTACTGTATGTTGTGTGTTTGCTTGATGCAGGGTTACACATACAGGGTTTTTTTGAGCTAAAGGTAAAGTTAGTTAAGAGGTGTGTCATGAAGAATTTGGAGGAGGGAAATTCTTTGGCATAAGTGTGTTCTAGAGACATGGAAGGTCACAGGTTGATTTTTTCTTTGGATGATTGTGTGAAACCAGTCAGCACACCGAGGGTTGGACAGTTCACAAAATAGGGTCCCCAATCACATGATGAGGTTGAGTACGTGTGTACTCCTTGAGTTTTCCCAAGTAGTGGGTGCTATCAAAAAGTTTGTAGTCAATCTGGGAAGGAAGCACTAGAAGCGGTTCAGTGGGTTCTCAGGTATCTGAGAGGGACCAGCAGCAGGGATTCATGCTATGTAGGGTCAAGTACTTCAGATTTGGCAAGTTACTTGGATGATAGGTGTTGCATCATAGGTTGTGTGGTGGTTGGTATTCAGGATTGATCTTGAAGAGGGATACAAGCCAGGAAACAAATTAGATGGTGTACAGGTATAGGTACAGTGCAGCTGTTTATCTCCAAGTGGGAGATTGTTAGGTTGTGGAGCTAAAAGCTTCACTGATGCAAACATGGAGGAGGAGGTTGCTGAGTGTCACAGTCATCGGCATTAGTCAGGTCAACTGACATTGGTCAGGGGTAGACAGGAAGGCAACCAACATCGGTAGTATTTGGCTGACGTCAATCATCTCTAGGCAGACAGGGACCGACGTCGGTCGCCTGTACAGTTCAGAACTGTGAGTGTTATGAATAGTTTGTTAATGAACTGGTTGTTTGCATGTTAAAGGCTAATTTTATCCTTGGAGCTGTAGATCTAATTATTGTAATTGAATGTCTAATTATTGTTTGCATGAGATCTATTTAAGAGACTCATGGGTTGTATTGTAATTTGTTCTAGTTTAGAGTTGAGCTTGGTTAGCTCCTTCTCAGAGTGAAGAGAGCAAGGGTAGCTCCTCCTAGTTCCATAGGGGTACCGAGTGTGTATGATCAGGTTGGTCTACAGGTTGTTGCAAGATCAGGGAGAAGATCCATCGGAGTACTAGTTTGGAGAATCATAAGGACTTGGTGAGGCAAGGACAAGGGTTCTTCAGGGTGTAGAGAGATCTACATGGTAAGTATGATCAGTTGATTTGCAAGTGTTTGTGTGTGCAAGGTCTAAGGTGGATCTATAGGATAGCAAGGTCAAAGGAGATGGGAAACATAGAAAAGTGCAAGATCAGGGAGATCTACTTGGAGTGTGTGGAGTGCATGGAGCACTTGTGTACTGGCAGTAGCGATACTGACTGGTGGTACTGGCAGTAGTGATACTGACTAGTTGGAGGTGAACACCAACTATGTGTTTGAGTTGTGTGTTGGGATCGTAAGAGAGAGAGTGAGCTCTTGAAGAGATTTATTGTTTATGCCCTAGAGGTGTGGGAGCCCTAGAGGTGTGTAAGGAAGAAGACTGTGGCATCTTCTTTGTTGTATTTCCTTCTGGAAGAGTGCTAATACAATTGGGTATTGTCTCTCATATTCTATGTTATTTCTGAATTCTAGTTACTTGTTACTTCTAGTTTAATTTTGCATGTTAAGTTGCTTGTACATGGTAATCAATTGTGCTTCCGAGTCCTAACAGTTGGTATCAGAGCATGTTTATTGTTCTAGATTCTTGACAATAACTTTCTCATTATTTGTCCAATTGTTCTCCCCCTTTATCAAATAAAGGAGTTTGTCCAAGAATTTGCAGCCATCAACTCATTAGAAATTTATAAAAATATGCATACTTGAGTTGCCTTTTCTCTCTTCTTCTAAGGATTAACAAAGATTTTATGATCCTCCCCTTGTACTCATGCCCTATCACTAGGATCTAGTGATGTGATGTAGGCAATACCACTCCTAATTACATTCTCATTACATCACTTGAGCATCTTCAACATGACTAAATCATCTCACATATGCTCCCCTTCACATCATGCATAGTTCCTCAATCCATTCGTGTTATCTAAGTTAGCTCCCCATAACTCCATGATCCATCTTCCCAAGCTTGGCCCTTCAAGAACATCTCTTTTGCACAAGAAATTATCATACCTTGTAACCTCTCGTAGGTTACCTCAAAGAGGTACATTTAAAACAAAAGTACATAACTTGAAATTCTCATACCTTTATACCTAGGCACTACCTATAACACACCATAACTTCATTTAACACTTGTATATCATCATTTTACATATGTTCTCCAAATTTCATGACCCAAATCATTACACAATGCAAGATACATAATGTCAATGGTTTCTTGAATTTGAACCCTTGTGCCAACCTCTGATACTTCTTTCACACTAGGAGATAACCATCACACTCTTCTACACCAAGATTTGAGCTTCCACACCTTTGGGAACCTTGGCTTCCTATACCATGGCTTTAACCCTTAGGGTTTAACTAAGAAACCCTATAATGTCTAAGAGCTAAAATAAATCACTTTTGAGATCATTTATCTTCATCTTAACCTACAGACCATATATATGAGATTCATCATTATGTCACATGGAAACACTCATTATGTCCCTACATACACTGCATACACAACACTTTTCTAATCTTGACACACCAACTCCAACTGGGGGCACTCATTTCTTGCCTTCTAGAATCTTCTAAAGAATACCACATCATCACTTGATTCTCCACTAAAAGGAGTCTCTTAAGAACCATAGACAGAGATACCTTACTTCATAATGTCTTAAAATAATGTGAAACCAAGAGTTACCCATAAATACTCATATTCTTTCTCCTCCTTAGTCATCTTTTACTTGTAGTTCTTCTTCATCTTCTTAGGCTTAAGAGAAGTAACATGCTCATCCACTACAATGTTCTCCTTTTTTCTATGATTGGATCAACAATACATAGAGACAGCATAGATTCATGACATACCTTTTCATTTGATGAATCTTCCTTACAGTTAGAATCTCATCACTAGGCATAGAAAACTGATGTTCTATGCAGGAAACTTACTCAACAATATCAAGATGTTCACTTGAATCTATAGACACTTTAGAAATATCCTCGGCCAACACCTTGGAATTCACTTTGAGCTTGCTATTTTCATTTTCAACATGAGCAAACATTGAGAGCTCTTGGCATTCTCTAACCTCTATAGCATTCTCCATCATAGCTTGATATTTCACTTTCCATACATCCTTAGGTTTCTTAAATGTCCTATTTTTCCCTTTTTCAGAGACTTGTGAACCTTTGTTCACACTAGGAGGCATGTCTTTCTTTACACTTCATATTTTTTTTCTTACAAAGCTTGTTCTAAATTGTTTAGCTATGTGACCAAAATAATTGCAATTATAGCATATTACATTTGTATCTAACAAGGGTGCAAATGAATTTTTGATTACAAAGTTTGTTCTCCTTTTAGATACAACTCTACATTCACTAGCCTTATGACCAAATTGATTATAGCTATAATAATAACCATAGAAAAATGAAGAATACCTCATCATAAAATTTTTGTGCAAGATGGGGAGTTCTTAAATTTGGCTTCTTAAAATCTCTCACTCTTGTATAACCATCTGCATCAGCTACCTTTGTCTTTTACATCTTCCTTGAGTTTATAGAGATGGAATCATTGTTCTTCTTCCTTTATTTAGATTTATTTTCTCTTTTAGTTTTCTTCACATTAGTAGTGTTTATGTTATTTTTGTATCCTTTCAAGATTTCTCATTAGATCCTGATTCTCCTTATGCTTTGAATTTGTCATATAAATTAGCAGATGTACTGGTTATGTGTCTTTTTCCTTTTTCATAACCAAGCCCAGATTTTTCTTTTGATAGCTTTTGAGAGTTGATCAACTCACCAAGAATATCTGATCCTCTTTTTAGCTTTAGACCTTTGTCTATTTGTTCTTTAGACTTTTCAAGTTCTTTTCTCAAAGCCACTATCTCTGCTTCTGATTTAACTTTGTTGAGAATATTGGAGTCTTATTCCTAATTTAGTTAAAGGTTTGAGTTGATTAAATTAGTAGATAATATTAGGATAATTAAGATACTAATTTATATAATTTAAGTGTAATTTAAACCTTTCTAAAAATAGTTATAAGTGAGAAGAAAGGTAACTTAGCTTAAACTGAAATTAGACAGCTGAGACAGGGTCTGGAATCTATTATGCAAGATTGTGGAAATATCATGAATTAGGATCTAGCCTTCATTTCATGAAATGATAGGAGCACTGAAATAGGACACCCTAGGGTCTAACACTATAGTCCTCTTCTACCATTGTTGTCTTAGAGGCCTGAGCTTTCAAGATTTTATCTATTATCTTTGTGTGAGCCTACCTATAAAATTTTGGATGTTGGATGTTTACAAAACTCCATATAGAGATGATTTAATCTTCAAACCCTAGACTCCATTATGCTTTGACAAAATTTTGAGAAAGAGGGGGGGGGCTGGGGTTAGAGTGTGTAGGATGCACCAAATATGTATCCATACCCCTTGTGCGGGAAACCACCTACATACCAATACTTTGAAGAGGGATCAAGTCATATGTAGTTCTCCCACTTGATGTGATTTATGCAATAGTATATATGAAGATGAAAAATGCTAAAATTGGGTGTGCTTGAGGTGGCTAAGGATTAGTAAGGGTTTGAATAATTTTGTGGTTGTACTGGATGGATGTATCTAGAGAATATGAAAATATGCATGAGTAGTCTTGCTTGGATTGTTTTTTGCTTTGTGATATTTTCCAACCCTTTCTATATAAACTTTGAATTGGATTTTATATAGATCTATTGGCTATGGGTCAAATGTATTCATGTTAGGTCAATAAGAAGAAGGATAGGAACTAGAAGGAAGTGACAGTTGGAGATAAAAATTCAATTAAATAGAAGCACTAAAAACAAACACCCTAGGTTTTAGCACTATAGTCTAAGTTAGGTACTATTGTCTTACATGTGTGGGACCTGGGGGATGGAATTATTATAGGAAATGTAGCTTGGTTGAGCTAGAATTAGGTCTCAAAAGTCTATAGATGACTATAAATAAGCAAAAAGGTATCTAGAAGGGTTATGAGAGCATGCAAGAGGGACCTATGGGTTGGGTGTCATAAGCCACACTCAAGCTATCAATTTTCACATTTTATATGACTACATTTATTCCCCTTTATTTTAGTGATGTAGCAAAGTGAAATACTAAGATATAATAAAAATAGAAAACATGCCTAAACTTATCTACAAGGGTGAATCTCATGAAGTTGTATGATGTTGGGTGTACATAGAGAAAACACGTTGTGAAGTGTAAATTTGCAAGATAAAATAAAGAGTAGATCAATTTTTACTAGATACACTATATCTAAAATAAGAACGTATAAAATTTGGATACAAGAGAGAGGAAGAGAGAGGAATGAATACACCTCACTTGGTCCATGGACCAATACAAAACCTATTGTGATGTTGAGTGATGTTGGATGGTGTTGAGTAATGTTAGGGATGTGTTTTACCAAGAGTAATATTGTGAATGAAGTAGATTGCTTAATTCCTTGAGAGTGGCTCAAGAATGCAAAGGCTATCCCTTTGGCTCCATCATCACCCACTAAGTGAATCTATGTGATTATGTGTGTGTTAATCAATGATTGAACCATGTGTCTAATTCCTTTGAGTAGGTGGCTCAAGAATACAAAGGTTAGCCCTTTATATCTATCATTTCTCCATTATGTGAAGCTATAAACTGATATTGGTATGAATGTGTGTCGTATGAGATGGCTCTTGAAGCCCATGAATGTTCTGTAATATGATAATGTGGTGTGGATATCCAAATGTGTGCTGAAAATTAGGCCACTCTTAGCTAATCAAAAAAGGTAGAGATTAGGCTTGTATGAAATCCACTCCAAAATTGGGCAATAGGCTTATGTGGAAGCCACTCAAAAATGATGCCAACTACCTATAGATGGAATAAGGCATGCAAATACTAAGAATATGTCAGTAATACACTCAACTCAGAAAGAAAAGAAGATAAATGTACCATGCACATTACCCCTAATCACTAGTGTCTGAAACATGGATTTTGATTTGGAAGTTATACTAACTTCCTAATATGAAATTAGAATCAAGAGCCATCATGTTGTAAATGATGCCCCCTATATCTAGATTCTTTGAGAAAAATTATATTGAAACTATTGATTTTGAACCGAACTATTGCTGACAAAACTATAACTATACTTACCTTTCTATCTATTTTTAGAAAATCTAGTTTTGTTGTTGTTTGGATAGGAGCACCAAAATCGAGCACCCTATTGTCCAGTGCTATAGTCCAATCTTGGCACTCTTGTCATGTGTTGATTCTAATGACTATTCTATGATTATCACTATCTGCCTGGTCTATTCTACTTGGTTTGAATTTTGGATACTAATATGGGTGTTTTGAAAGCTGATTTTTTTATCAATAAGAGATTTGATCTCTACGACAAAACTCTTGTTTGTTGCCCCCTCTTCTAAGGGTAGCAATGAAGACCTTGAAATGACTATCCTTAGAATAAAGAGCCCTACAAGTGTGTTATAATACAAGAATACATGATATAGTAATGATAATCGATAAGATATCTCAAGATATAATATGGTTTGTATGAGAGATTGTTAGATCAATAAGGGTATGCCTAGATAGTATTAGAATGTAATAGCATGTAAAATATAGTGAACTGAATTGAAATTATGGTTAGTTGTTAGTTGTTAGTTTTCAAGTTGTTAAGGAGGGATGGATCATGATGTCCATCATGGCTTTCAAGAAATAAAAATAATGCATGATGTGGATCATGGCTTTGTAAACAATTTGAGAAGCAAACAAGCAACAAGCACGCAAGGCAAAAAGCAAGAAGTATACAAGAGTGTCCAAGGGGCCAAGAAAATAAGGACATGGGAATATGTCACTCAAATTAGAAAGAAAGCATATAAGGCATGTTAAAATTCCACATACACATGTAATTGAAAATAAGTAAGGTTGGCACGAGGGCTACATGCACATATAAAAGTACAAACAAAGGAAATTGGCAAATGTCTTAAGGCACATATAGGAGACCAAATAAGAATTGAAAAATGTAATCACATATAACTATACAAATAAAGAAAGGAAAACATGTAAGTACTAACAATATAATTGCATCTAGCTAATCAAAACAAGAAGTGAAAATATGCAAGACATATAGTACAAGACTAGGTATATGTTAATAAATACATAAGTGTTATATACGAGTGAGTGTCAATAGAGTAATCTATGTAATCTATTAAGTAATGTACATCAACATGATAATGAGAGTATGTGGTGTAGGAATGACATAAACTGGATGGTGTAGTCATGTAGAAGATACCCTTGGTGGGTAGGTATGTCAATGTATGTCTCAAATGTAGAAGTAGAATGCCCCCTTAATAGGTAGAGTGAAGTAAGCAAAGATATATAAGTCATTGCACACACTCAAATAAGATCAAATGAAGCATGTTAATGTAGATAAATTGACAAACAATAACCTAGAATAACAAATATAAGTCTAGCATGATAGTATAAATTTAAAGCATAGATGATGCATACAATTTGAAATGTTTTTATGTTTTTGAATTTTTTAAATGTTTTTGTATTTTGAAATGTTATATTGTTTTTGGTATTTTTAGTATATTTGAATGTTTTTTCATTTTTGACATATAAGCTATGTACAATCAATCATAAAAAAACTATGTACAAGTAAGGTTGAGGAGAGATGATAATAACTGATGAGTCTCATTGGAGACACCCTATCATGGTGTCCTATATCAAGGAGAGGGATCATACATGATCGTAACACATGATGGAGGGGATGATACTATGGCTTTGAAAGCTATATATGTTTTAAAGGATCTAAAATCTCTATAGTGTAAAATGTAGGGATATTGGGGAACCATTTGGGAGTAAGATAAGCTCTTTGAACATGTGCTCTATGGGTAGAGGCATGAGACTTCAATGATACTTCTTTCGGTGTAAACACTGTAGCTAGAAGCTATCTAGAATTATAGAACTATGGTTTCTCTAAAAGAGACCTCTATAAAAGTGTATGAAATCTCTATGCTAGCGATGGAGGCCTCAACTATGTCTGAATCTGAACTAGAGGAAGAATTGAAACTGGTGGAGAAACTAAAACTGGTGGTGGAACTAAAATTGGTGACTACAAACATAGTAGACGGCTCTAAAATGGGGAGTGGTAACTCTTATGTAACTCCACCAACTATAACAACCTAATTAACATGAATAAATTTCATGCATCTATGAACTCTAGAAGGTATTACTCAAAGTTTCTGAATCCATGGTCGACTAAGTAACATATTAAAAACTCCTACACTGGGAAAAATAGTAAATGATGTGGCCACATGTGTTAGACTAACCTATAATAAATATAATCTCACCCAATGAAATCTATATATGCCCATTAAATTCATTGATAACTATGTCTATCTGGGTAATATCCTACTCTGAATATCCCAAATACTGTAGTAATGTCATAGTGCACATGTTCACACTAGATCCATTATCTATGAGAGCACTATGAATAGGATGATTATGAATGTAAGCTCTAATAAAGAGTGCATGATAATTTGAATCATCCTCAACTATCTCCTACTCCAATAAGGAGATCAAAGGTCTAGATAGAACTCTAGAATTATACACACCAATCATAATGCTCAAAGGGTGTGACTCAACTAAAGGTGCCTGATATATAGCTAGTGGAGGATGTGCGTGATATGCATGGTGAACACTTAATGTATCCCATATCTTTTATTTGAAATGCTATGGGAAAGGATCTAAAAATATTTTCAAATATTTGTCCGATGTTTTATTTGCTTGAGGAGGCTAGATTGAAGGGCCAAGATCAATAACATTGCCATCTATCATGTCACGTATCTTATATTTCAAACTGATGCATCTATTTGTTGTGTGGCCTAATGCCCTATAAAAATCACAAAATGCATTCTAATCATATCCCTATGGAAGAGGCTTTGTTGGATAAACTTCCCAAATAGGAGGAAGAGATATGATATTACATTCCAATAACTACTATAAAACTATGGTTTGAGATACTGGTAGATTGGAAAAAATTTGTTGAGGAAGTACAGATAAAACCACTCATTGAGGGGGCTCTAAATCTACATTGATTGTAGGTTGATTCTACCTCTTGCTATCATTGACCTTTACTTTGTATGGGACTTTATTGTTACTCTTATTTTTTGTTTTTGATATACTTGTGTACTTGAGTTTTCCCATTGAAATTAATTTGACTTCCCTTTCTTTAAGTGTAGGACATAACTCAATCAAGGAAGAGAACCATTTGAACATTATTGATTCATGCAAAGCTGGTAGATGACTTTGTTTGAAAAGATCTTATAACTCTTGATCGGCCATAGGGATAATCATCTTAGCCAAGATAGTCTTATATCAAATTACATAATCTGTCAGATGTTTATTTGACCTTTGTTTCTATTGTGTAACTTGGGCATAGGAAACCTTCTCACCAATGTTAATGATAAAATGAGCTAGGAACATGTCAACTAAAGGATTGAATACATGGACCAACTGATTTAGTAGACAATAGAACCATTATAAATCATAATCCTTTATACTCCATGGAAATAACTTGGTTAGTAGCTAATCATTTGGTATATAGTCCAAGCATGTTGCATGAAAATCTCTCAAATGTGTCTCTAGATCACCCTTGCCATCATAAAGAGTGAGCTTGGGTTGAACAAAAACTTGTGGCAAGGGTGTCAAAACAATATGATGTGCCAACAGTGTATGAAGTAGAGCAAAAAAATCCAAGGCTTGTATAGGTCTAGAGGCACCTTGCTCAAGATGTATCACCTTGGATTGAAGATATTTTATCTCTTGCACAAGGGCTACCACATCAGGAGTCAAAGATGTACCAATTTTAGTTGGTGGTGTTGTATAGGAAGGTTGGGATGATATAGGGGTTTGTTTAGACATTGTTGCTCCCATAGTGTCATTTACAATTGGTTGCTCTAAAGAAATGGAAGACTCAATTTGTTTATTCTTTTTAATTTCCATGATAGACTATAAGATATGAGTATGATCTCAGGGTTGTTCCTAGACTCTTTCTCTAAAAAATTGTAGGATCAAGTCTTTGTTGAGGATAACATCATTATCAACAATAGGTGAAAGTGGATCAAGAACCCAATGAGATGGATCATGAACATTGGTGTTTGTATCATCATTATTATTCTTATACTATTCATTATCAAAATTATCCTCATTAAAACTGGTGTAATTTGGATGTGTAAGATCTATACAAGGAAGCTGAGCTAGTTGTTTATTCATGGTATAGGGTCAGGTTGAAGGAATCTAGGTGAATTCAGGAGAGTTTCCACTAAGTCTTGCACTTTGTCTCAATGGAAGAGATGTAAGGAGCTTAGATGGCATAAGGAAAATAACTTGAAAAATGAAAGAGAAAATTAAATAAATATAATCTAAACAATGAACTGAAATATGCATAAAACGGATACGAATGCTCACAAACATGTAAGGTGATACCTCAAAATCAATGGGACCTAGTATATGCAAATAGGGTTTTGAAAATGATATATTTTAAAATGACTAAGGAATTTTAAAATCTAATGTGAATTTTTTAATTAAATATGTAGGTAAAAAATCAAAAAAAATATTGGAAAAATATTGATTTAATGGGACCTAGTATATGAAACTAGGGTTTGAAGAAAATTGGTTTTTAAAAAAATTTACTATGGAATTTTAAAAATTAGGGTGAATTTCTAATTTGAATATACAAGTAAAAAATTAGAAAATTCTTGATTTAAAAGGACCTAGTATATGCAACTAGGGTTTGAAAGAAAAATGATTTTTTAAAATTTATTATGGAATTTTAAAATTTAAAGTGAATTTTTATTTAAATATGCAAGTAAAAAATTAGAAAAATATTGAAAAAATTATCAAGGAGTTTTCCCTATGGTTTTTAGGGTTTTTATGTGCAAACAAAGTAAGTTGGGTTCACCAAATGATTTAAATTTTTTTGGGAATATTGGAGTCTTATTCTTAATTTAGTTAAAGGTTTGAATTGATTAAATCAGTAAATAATATTGAAATAATTAAGGTATTGATTTATATAATTTAATTGAAATTTAAATCTTTTTAAAAATAGTAATAAGTGAGAAGAAATGTAACTTAGCTTAAACTGGACTAAGATGGTTGAGACAAGGTCTAGAATCTATTGTGCAAAATTATGGTAGTGTCATGAATCCATATTTAGCCTTCATTTCATGAAAGGATAGGAGCATCAAAATAGGACACCCTAGGGTCTGGTGTTATAGTCCTCTTCTATTTTTATTGTCTTGGAGGCTTGAGATTTTTGGGTTTTGTCTTTTGTTTTTGTGTGATCTTGCCTATGAAATTTTGGATGTCGGATGTCTAAAAAACTTCTTGTAGAGTTTATTTAGTCTTGAAACCCTAGACTCAATTATGCTTTAACAAAATTTTAAGAAAGAGGGGGGGTTAGTATGTGTAAGATGCACTTAATGTGTATCCACACCCCTTGTGTGGGCACACTGCCTACATACTAATACTCTAAAGAGGGATCAAATCATATGTAGTTCTCCCACTTGATGTGTTTTGTGCAATAGTATATATAAAGATGCAAAATGCTAAAAATGGATGTGCTTGAGATGTCTAGGAATTGGTGTAAGGGTTTTAATAAGCTTGTGGATGTATGCAGAGAATAGGAAAATATGCCTGAGTAGTCTTGCTTGTATTCTTGCTTGCTTTGTGATATTTTCCAACCCTTTATAAATGAAATTTGAATGGGATTTATAGAGATTTATTAGTCATGGGTCAAATGTATTCACATTAGGCTGACAAGAAGAAGAATAAGAACTGGAAGGAAGTGATCATTGAAACTCTAAATGCAATTGGATAAGACCATCAAAAATGGACACCTTAGGGTCTAACGCTATAGTCCAAGTTGGGAACTATTGTCCTATAGGTGTGAGACCTAAGGGGATGGAATTATCTTAGGAAATGCATCTTGGCTGAGCTAAAATTAGGTCTTGGAAGTCTATGGATGACTGGGAATACGTAAAAAGGTATCTATAAGGGTCATGAGAGTATGCAAGAGGGACCTATGAGTTGGGTGTCACAAGCCACACTCAAGCTATCAATTTTCACATTTTATATGACTACAACTTCTAACTTCATGCATTCATTATTTTTTAATTATAGTTTAATTTTGACTACATATTTTATTCTTTTAGCCTCTTCAACTTGTGTTTTTAAGCTGACTACCATCTAGTCAAATTTTTTAAGACCTTTGGATAATCTTTTAATTTATTTTTGTGTCATCATATTGTGCTTTGAGTTCTCTTTTCTTAGCATGTCAATCTCATCTAGAGCACATATGAGTTCACACTCTAGATCTACTTCTCCTTCCCCTTCTTCATCAGAGTCTTCAACTTTTTATTTTTTTATATCTATAGAAGTTGATCATAATTCCATGAATAGGGATTCATTTCACTCATCCATAAAGGCACAATCATGGTCATCATCACAACTATCATCTAATGAGTCACTATATTATCTTATATATAATTCCTTCATTTAGTAGCAAACTGTCCTACCTTACCATAGTTAAAGCATTTAAAGGGTAACTTATCTTTGTACTTTCTAGACCCTCTTTTTAATCTTATGATAAAGTTGGTATCTTATTCATAAATATCCTCAAATTTAGATGTAGGTTCTTCTAATTTTACTTGCTTGGTTGCTTTGAATGCAACTTCTCTCTTGGAGGTGTCTGCTTCTCCCATTCTCATCTCATAGGTAGTGAAGGTTCCATGCAACTCATCAATAATGAGTTTCTCTAGATCTCTTACTTCATCTATTTCAGAGATTTTAGAGTCATCCCTTGATGGTAGAGATCTTAGGACCTTTTGACAATGACTAATTTTTTAATCTCTTCTCCAAGGCCTCTAATTTCATTGACTATTTCATCTATTATGAGAAGGTAGCCTAAAATTTTCTCTTCTTCATTCATTTTAAGACTTTCAAACATACCTATGTATGTTTTTAGATTAGCTTACTTTAATTTATCATCACCTTCATAGATGTTATTTAATTTGTTCTAGATATCTTGTGCATTTTTATAATGCATCATGTTGACAAATTCTGATTTAAAAAATCCGCATAGAATATAATTCTTAGCCTTGACATTGCTCTCATATGCCTTCTAGGTAGCCTAATTAGTAGGAGTTATATATCTATTCACAACATACATCCATACATCAAACTCTAATGAAGATTATATGCTTCCATTCTATGCTCCAAAATACATAGTTTGATCCATCAAAGAGAGGTGTTGTGTTTGAGGAAGATCCTTCTTGACTAGACATTTGTGTTCACCATACAAGATCTAATTGAGTTGATTAATCTTATTCTAAGGAACTAAGGATCTGATACCAATTTTTGGAACATAACTATCTACTGAGGAGGGGTGAATTAGTAGAGATCACACACACAAAAACACATAACACCATATGTCTACTTGGAAAACACAATATGGGAAAAACCACGGTGAGAATAACTGCTAGAATCTACTATTTTAGTCCAGCCTCATAGTCAAAACCTCACTGGTTACACATTTAAGGGCATTGACCCTAAGGAGACACCAATCCCCTAGTTTAAGATCACCAACTCTAAGGAAACACCAACTCCCTAATTTAAGAGCACCAACTTTAAGGAAACACTAACACCCTAACTAAGTACCAACTTAGCTTATTTGATGGTATCTACCAATTAGATCTTTATCATGGAGCTACAACTCCAAATTACAATATAGATTCATAAAAGAATCCAATCTCAATTCTCTAATACAAGTCTAATCTATAACTACTCATACTTTGCACCTTATCTCTATCTACTCTTTCACTCTGCCCCTCTGTCTCTGTGTCTAGATATATCTCTTATTTGGCACACTTCATCTCTCTCTACAATCTCTTCTCTTCTAGTTCTGTGTCTCTTTTATTTCTTTATTTGAAATAATTCAACTATACCAACAACATCTATTGTATCCTAGATGACATATATATAAGCATTTGATCTAGGGTTTCGATCTTCTATGTGTTCACACTAGTTTGATAACACATCACGCTCAGTTTTATTAGACTTTATTTCATCTTGAACTCATACTTCACCGCCATGACTCTTGGTCTCATTACTATTTTTAACATATACTAGGCTCTGGTTTTGATGCACATGTCATATTACACAAAATTGATCGATTACAGTGATCAATTTTGTTATATGTATCATATTTTATGGCTTAACTAAAAGTTCCTCCACTTAACCATTAGGATGAACAAATCTTTAAATATTGACCATAGATCTTAAGTTTCACACCATGATCTGATGGTTCTTATTCAAATTACTCAACTTTAAAACATGTTCATTGGATCATGTTTTGACAAGCTCATGTTCTCCATTGGATCATTGTATGCTTCCAAGCTTTAATGTTACAAATTTAAAATGCATCCATTGGATCTTTTGATCCAAGCTACCACATGCCATTAGATATTCATAGTTTCACAAAATTTATCTCTATCTAAGGTTAAACATCAAGCTCCTAATCTCATCTCATAGTTTCTTAAGTCTTAAAAATGAATACAATCCATCAATCTCATCAAACTAGTTCAATATTTAACTCACCTCTATGTCAATAAACATAGAGCACTTAATCTCATATAAGTTTACTTCCTCTGTTAGATCTTCATTGTATGGTCATACATGCACCATTGATCCTTAGAAGAAGCTCAATCTTTGCCTCTAATGAGCTCTTAATAATGTGACACTTAGCATTAGTGCATGCCTTCTGCACATTATTGTCAGTTCCCACTATTGAGACACTTGGCATCCTCACATTGATCATTGATTATTTGACTTTGAACTACATCATAGATTTACTATTCAAGCTCCATGATTATGAGACTTGTCACTAGTGCATTCACTCACAGGTGCCTTTGACATATTGACTTCATTTTGTGCATCATTGGATATTTAACATATGATTAAGTACTCACTACTAGATCTTCTAACAAGCTCAAACTTTACCTTGTACAGATTTGACTAAGTATGGGGACCATCTCAATATGCTTGGAAGGCTAACTTTGCACCTTCATATCTCTTATTTCACTCATCTGCCTATTCTAAAATTTGGACCATATAAACTAGGTATGATAATGAACAAACCCATATGCTCATCTCTCCCTAAATCCTTTACATGTGCTAGATATAATGCCATTAATCTGCTCACTTAGATTCTTTTGCCATAGAGCTAACTATGCTTAAAACTACCCAAAAGGCTGACTTTATCTTACATAAATTTTGATGCGCTTCATCGCATGACCCGTAATTTACCACATAAGATCCTCTCACATAGGGTATTCTATCCATATATTCATCTGATCAAAAAACCTTCATACATGTAAGATATGACATCATAAAAATTCCAAAAACACTATCAAAATACTTGGAAATCCAACTTTGCACATGCACATCTTTTATCATGCTGCATTATGTGACCTAATATTTAGGACATAGAAAATAGTCACAAAAATAAAAAAACCCATATGATCATTTTATCTTGACACCTCCATGTGTGTGAATTTTGACCTCATCAACATGCTTACTTGGCTCTGCTTGAGCCCTTTTTTAAATTTGGCTAAGTATAAAAACTTAGTGAATTTTAATCTATGTAGCCAACTTTGCATCCTCATATCTTCTACCACGCTTCATTGCATCACTTAAAATATGGTGTATAAAAACTAAGGACTAATGTGATCACAACCATATGACCAACTCCCTTAGACTCATCCACATGTGGTAATGGTGACATCAATAAACTTCCTATTTAGATTTTCCTATATAGACCCAAAATTTCTAGATGATCAATATGAAGAACTAGATGAATTCCACTCATTCACACAAGCATTCCAATTATCCTTGACCTTTGATAGTATCCTTTGCATATCCTCTATTAACCATATTCATCACTAAGCATCAATGACATCCATAATCCTAATAATCTCCCTTTTGACATCGATGACAATCATATTGCCAACATTTCTTTTTCTTTTGGGTTTTAGTCATGAGAGGTGGTTAATCTATGATAAACCCCTTTTGATTTTGGATGTTATCCATGACAATAATTTTTTTATTTTGGGTGTTAGTCATGAGAGGTGGTTAATCTATAACAACCCCCTTTTACTTTTGGATGTTATCTGTGACAACAATCTTTTTCTTTTGGGTGTTAGTCATGAGAAGTGGTTAATCTATGAAAATCACCTTTTGCTTTTGCATGTTAGTCATGGGAGGTGGTTAGTCCATGAACAAATCTCATTTTTATTTTGGATGTCAAGCATGGGAAGGCATTGAGCCACATTGATAGTATCATAACACTTTTGTTATGCTAAGTTTGGGAGGGGCTTAGATCATAGTAGCACTATAAATGTTGCATAATAGATGCATCATTTCTAGATATTTTGTTGAGGTGACCTTCACTATGTGCAATTTATTCATGTCTAGGACTTCTTCAAATAGTCCTCCTCCTTCTTGAAGCTCCTTCCACCAAAATTCCCTTAATGTTGGCTTGACCCCTCCATTTATATTAGCTTATTACCTTGTCAATGTTATGTCTACCACAGAATGGTTGACAATTGTACCTAGTGGGATTTTTATGAACTTGTAGGCCTACTCTAGTTCATCTTTTACATACCTCGATCCATGCATAACTAACAATCATGAAATTATATCCATGTTGGTAGATTTTGTTGTTATCCTTCTCTTATTTTTGCATCAGCTAAAGTATCATCATAACCTATAAAAGGCCAAGTTTTTGTCCTTATGGTAATGGGTCATTCAATTTTATTCCTCTACCTTAGGGCCTATACTCTACACATAAGTTTTTTCCTCCCATACATTATATGCTCCTCCTTATGCACTAACTAGTATACCAGATTCCTTATAACTCCTATGCTTATTTGTCTCACCATTTCATGTTATTTTCATGCTTCTCAATGATTTTTCACACTCATTTTCCTAAGTGCACCTTGATTGCATTTTTACTATGTAGAATATCTTTGGCAAAATCCCCTCTATGCCTTCTAAAGGTTTAAATCCTTATTATCCCATTGCATGAGTCTATTTATGCACTATTTTTCTAGTGCCTCATTCTCTTTATTTCATGTGTGTCGTTGTCTACCTTAGCAAAAATTATGTAACCTATAATTCCACCAACCTTTATGCAAATCTGAGCCATATCCCTCTTGTAAAACCCATAATATCTCAAAACTCATGTGTCATATGACCATGCAGTAATAGATTTGGTTTTATTATTCAAATGATTGACTTTGATTTTGGGGATGCAAGATTGTTGTTTTGCCTAGTATGTTCCTACTTCAGACTCCCCAAGTAATTAAAATGTATGTTCACACCTATAAGTAGGGTTGAATGGTAAAACTACCCTCTAGGTTGACTACCAAGGCCATGATGTTCACTTTGACCTAGTGTGCCTCTCAACCAAGCTTGATCTTTGCTTCCTCATTCTCTAAACCCTCTTTTGGGTAGGGAGAGGGAGAGGGAGAGGGTTGAATTATCCTCTACCTAACTCATATACCTTTTAGTTCCTTCTCCTTCTTATCTCTACATGTCCACCTCCACCAATTTTTTTGTACACTTCTATGGTCTTGCACATAACTTATTCCCCACACACCCTTCTACCTTCTTTCATGGGTCTTCCCTCACCTATTTAATCATATGGGTATATGCCCATTTTGTTCTCATGTGGGTCTGCACCCACTTTTTCTCATGTTGGTCTATACCCATTTGGTACTCTTATGGGCCTATGTTCATTTAGTACTTTTATGGGTCTGCACCCAATTACTTCCATCTTCCTCTATCCAAATGGTCTTTGAACTATTTGTTTCCTCTTTTTTGTGCACCTCCTCTTGCACTAGTCATATCTTCTTCCTTGGTTCCTTCATGGCAAGTAAACTTTCTTGAGATCTATTCTTCCATCTTCCTCTCATGGGGTATGCTTGTGTGGATCTCCCATTGTCCTTATTCTATTCTTTATTCTCCTAATTTATGCCCTTCATTACATTCAAATATTCATGGGATATATCGACTACCAATATCTCTCCCTTGTTTCTCTATTTTTCTTTCATCACTACGTGCTTTGGATTGATATTTTATTTTAGTCACCTTCCCTTTCATTTAGGTTCATAGTCTCCTATCCTTTATTTAGTTGATAATGTATTTTATCTCCTTTATGATATAATAATTACACTAGTTGGATCAACTTTAGAATGATGTCTCTTCTCCTCTGGTGGCCTCTATCACCTTTCACAATAAATATTGATACCTCATTAGCATCAGTCTGATGTTGGCCCTCTTTCTCCATCAGCGCCTATCTACTTTATGTAAGCAAGAGTATACTCTCATTAGCTACATGTTGATTACCCTTTATTCTATTACACATCTCCATGTTTTTCTTCTTTTTCATGGAAACTGCTATAGCCTTTATATACCCTCTAGCAATAATCTATGTGCAATTTGTTGTAACCTGTCATTCAAGTCAATTCTCCATTGGGTGAAAAACATACCTTTGCACATTTGAATAGATTCTATAACATTTATTACTTTAATCTTTCATTCTTTTCTTCCCCATGTAATGCCTTGTTGTCTCTAGGAAAAATTTAGGTGAAGTTGTAGGTTGGCACCACTTTGTCTTCTTTCCTCTTCTTTCCCTAGGGCTTCTAAAAAATACCTCATTTAGTTTGACTTGCACACCTCTTTTGGTGATTTATCATCATACCTTCCAAAGGTTAATTTTATTTCATTAGTAACTATCTTGGGTCTATATCCTAGGGTGTATGTGCATCACCCTTTCTCCTATTTCTCTCTACAGCTCTTACTTGAGCTCTTTTCAACTCTCCTTCCCTCTATGCATTCTCCACACCATGTACAAGAACACTTGTTTTATTATTTTCTTCCTTTTGTATATTTTTCATTTCATCTAAAAGAACACTATGATCTCTTCTTCCTTTGGTGCATTCTCCCACTTGTTATTTCTTAAGATTTATCTCATGATTCCACTCTATACAAATAATGCCTACTCCTTACACACACTCCTATATTATTGTTGGCTCATGTGGAAATATATCTATCATGTCTTCACCCATTGTGCTCTCAAAAATTTGGTGTCCCTTTGGCTTCTGTTGTGTGCTCTCCTTGCACAACCTTCCCATGAATGCCTTTCTTCTTTACATGGGATCCTGCTCTTGCAAAATTTCATGAGGTTCTTCCATCATCTCATGAGACTCTTTTTGGTCTCTATGTCATTCACATGTCAACCACATCCCTTGTGTCTCTTTTTATTTCAATCATATTTTTATCACTCTAATAATTATGTTTTTTAGAACCCCTCCTATGGATCTTGAGACTTCCCCACTATTAGAGAGGGAGTTAATGATGTACTATTTGGTTTTGTAGTGTGGAAATCATCTATTTTCATTTGTTTACCCTTTCCTTACCCCTTCATCTCTTTATTTCTTCAAATTATCTCCATCCCTTTATTGCAATTCCACACAGCCTCTTCTTTGCATACTCCACTCTCATGGAGTTCCTTACATTATTCAACGCAAAACAACACTCAACATCTAAGACCCACTCTAACTTTTCCCTTGGGCTCCTTACCTGAGAACTTTCATGCATTAGCTTTTGGTTGACTCTTCACATCTACAAGTCTTTAAGGGTTCTCTTTTGTAGGTCTCTCCCTCCTCTTCTACGGAATCTCTTCTTCTAACAAATGTTCTCTCTACCTATGCCATGCAATCCTATAGTGCTTTTAACATGAATCTTACCTCCTCCATCTTCTTTGAGGTCTCATCTTGGCTTCTTTCCAAGTCACTCTTTATGCTTCTCATTCTCTACCCAACTACACTTAATAGATAATAACTCTCTCTGACACCTTCTTCCCAATACTCTAATTGGAAGATGCTCATATACCCTGATAGCCTACTATTGGTGACTCTATATGTGCCTACTTCAAAATAATTCTATGAGTTAGTTGCCTCCTTTTGGCTATTTTTATTATTCCCTACCTACTTTCTTGTGCTTGACTGTCTCACTTTTGGAAATTTTGTCTTTGCTTCACTTCCCTTCTTATATTTAACTGCCTCTTTTCATCAATTTATATCTGGCTCCATTTAAGTCTTTTTGCATTATGACTTCTTCCCATCATAGATTCTGCCCAATTCCCTTACCACATTTTTTGCAATTATCGATCGATACTCAACCACAAACTTCAGTAGTGCAATGACTACCTCACAATAAATATTTTTTCAACACTTATACAACTCTTGCAGGTTGCTTGTAACCTCACAACTACTTATACTACTTATTGTTCCACTCTCCATCACAATCCTATGAAACTCATCCTTGATTTATCTTCCTCTCTTTCACTCTCCACCCACCCTATTATGGTTTAGAATGATGCTCTTCTAGTTTCTTCACACTTGATGATCTGCTAGCTTTCTAGTCCTCCCCATGTCACCCCTTTTGCTCTCTACCTAGATTCTCATGGTGGAGAACAACATTATTATATATGCCTCACATTTTATGGTTTGATAGCCTTCCTCCTATTGGATCTTATTTCACATGCAAGTTAATGTCCTCCCTATATCTCTTTAAGGTTCATAACCTTTCTTTGGTACCAACTAGTGTAAATGTGATTAGGGTTTCCAATGAAGGGATGACTTATACCACACAACCCTCAGAATCACATAGTGGATTACTAGACTTATTGGTTAAGCCATAAATACAAGATATTAATATCTTCTCAACTTTACAATGGATTACTCTACCCCTTTACAAATAATAGATTCTTCATACTCCCATTTACATTATGACCATGGTCTCTTTGGGCTCTTTGTTTTTCAATAGAGGTTTCCTCTCAGTATAGGCCTTCTCAATACAGTCTTTTTCTTTACTAAAGCTTCTTCCCCTAAAGTTCCTTTAATGTTGACCTAACCCCTACTTTTATAGTTGATCATTGCCATGTCAATCCTATGTCTACCATGAAATGGTCAACAACTATACCTAGTGGCCTTGATGCGAACTTGCATGCCTATTCTCGAGTAGTTCCAATTTTATGGACCTTGAGCCATGCATAATTAACAATCATCAAATCTTATCCATGCTAGTAGATTCATTTGACCATCTTTTCTTGATTTTGTTTGAGACATCATGTGACTAAGAGCCCTCCACACCAATATTCTTTTGCTTACTCATATGAGTGAAAAATAGGTCCTACATGCATAATGTTTGTGAATTTTATAAAGATAAATATGTTTCTTTGATGTACTCATAACTTGACACTTTTCACACTATGCACAATCTATCTTGCACAATCTTACACAAATAAAACTTTGATAAAAATAACATGTTGTGACTCTAACAATGCACTCCTTTGAGCTCATCATAGATCTTATGCACTTGTGATTTCATTTGAAATTAACATTGGCAACCATCACCATGGTGCTCATTCAATCTTTGTGCATATGCCCTTAAACCTTTCATCATAAGCTTGTTGAAGTGCACCTAATCTTTTCTTCATTTAGGAGATTTTCCACTACCTTTCTTTATCTACGTACTCCATGCCTTAGCTAAAAATTTGTAACCCATTTTTCTTCCAAAATTTGAGAAACTCCAAGCTATCTTCCTCCTATGCAAGGGGTCTATTACCCAATCCTGAGAAGTATTTGAAATTGTTATGTTATTCAATCATGCAAATCCAAAGTTGGATTATTCACCAACTAATTGACTCTCTTTTTGGGTGATGAAATATTATCAATTTTCCTAGAATGCTCTGGCATCAAACTATCTAAGTTATTAAAATGTGAGCTTTATCTCACAAAAAAACTATGAGTGATACATTTGGCCTGCTACCAAGGCCATATTGTTCCCTTTCACCTGATGAGTTTCCTAAATAGGCTTTATCTATGTTTCCTCCTCATCAAAATTCTATTTGGGATATCAACCATCCTCCTCCACCTAGCTTTGATACCTTCTCTTATCCTCTTCATCTTCACTCTCCTTGTGGATCTGCATCCACTTCTAGCCATTCACCTCTAAGTGTTCTCAACACTTCTTATCATGTGTACGTCACACAACTCTCTCCATGTTATATATTATATTATTCTTTCTCCCCTTGAGATTATATGACCACCCTTGTTCTATATTGTGGGTTTATGCCCAAATTTGTCTTATCTTGTGGATTTGCACCCACTGTTGTCTTTCAACCTCCAAAAAAAGTTCCTTGTACCTTTTGTCTTCTTCCACCTACACGTCTATAAATTTTATTTGGATATGATTCTTTCCTTATTTCCTTATCCTAATTATCATATCAAGTAGGTATACTTTCATTCTATTCTTCTATGTGTCTCCCATGGTGCATGTTTATGCCATACTCCTGTTGCATCCTCTCTTTTTCCTTAACTTGATGTTGTTAGTGAAATTTATATCTCTATGGGTTTACATAACTATCATCTATCATTTTCTCATCTCCTCCTCCATTTTATTACATTACTTTCCATGCGTCTATATTGATATTGCCAGAAGTCACTTCTCATGGTTAAGTTCATGTTGACGACATCCTTCCTTATTGTCTCTTAGCACACCATGTACATGAATACTTAAAAAATATACATAATTTGTTTTTGTTGAGGTGTCCCCAAGAATTCCAACCTTGAATTTCCCATTCCAAGCATTTAAATAAATGTTAACACATGAAAAATGGTGTATTCTTTGGTTGGTGTAGATTGTATGTGGACCTAAAATTTTATTACATCACTTGCTTACGTTGAAAAAAGATACTCAAGAAAAATGCATGTTATTTTTTTTATTGATTTACTGTCCTAAAACCATTTTATAAATTATTAAGTTTTGATTTAGTTTAGTAATTTATTTTAAGAGTAAAGTGGAGAAAAAACTAGTGTCATTGGCAAAAGTGAAAATTGGAAAGCCAAAAAACATTTCCTTGCTTTAACTACCTTTATTGATTTTTTTAGTGTTCCACTAATTAGGATGAATAGGTATAGACTAAGAGGGTCTCCCTAATTGAGTCCTATGAAAGCTTTGAACTGGGTCCTACTTTGTCTATTGATTGAAATTTAAAACATAGGACAAGTGATGTGGCTTTGTATCCACATGACCACCTGTTTATGAAACCCAAAATTTTGAAGAGTTTTTGAAATTATCCGCCAATTGTATTTTCCAAAAGTTTTAGAATTTTCATCTTTGATCATTGCTTCCAATCTTGGTTGGGTTTTTAAGATAGCACAAGATTTCCTAAACCACTATGATAACATTCGTTACTTGTCATTCTGGGACAAAAGGTGATTGAATAGTTGATGTTATGTTTTACAAGTAAATGTTTGGTTTTTTAAATCAATAATCTTGGAGACTATATTATAGACCATGTTTCATAACACAATTAGTCTACACTAAACCATTTGTTTGACATATGTGTTTTTGAGAATCAAGACTAGAGTTACAACATTCATTTTTCAACATTTTCTTATTTTGTCGAGTTTCCTCTATAATATCCAACAGGCCTCCTTTTAACAGTTCCCAATAATGTTGGTATAAAAAATATAGAAGTCAATCTAGACCAGGGGATTTATCAAGCTAAAAGGAGAAAACAATCATCGTAATTTCTTCCTCAATAATAAGGCACAAAAGTCTTTCATTGTCTTGAGACAGAAGGAGCTCTTGTTAAGCATTCTATTTGTCATTCATAACATGTGTCTTTGTTAGAACCTATTTAAAAAAAAGTGTGCCATGGTCCATAATTTTAGTTGGCATATTGTTGGCATGTTAGAACATTTTTTAGTCTTAAATGTCTGTAGCTCCTTTCCTATAGCGCTCAACATGTTAGTCAACCTTAGGTTGTCATAGCCACATTTTCAAAATGTAAATGAGAGCTGCCCAATTCCATAGATTTTTCTTGAATGATGACTATTATTGGATACTAATTAGACAACATGCTATCACTTAATTATGCTCCCATTTTCTTTGAAGAAGTGACCAAATCTTTAGAAACTAGAATTTTGTATTTTTTTCTGTAATATAGCTTGTCCCTTTTTTTTGTTTCATCATGTGTAAATACCTTGAAAATTCCAAGTCGACTAAGGAGGTCACTTGTTCTAATTGAGAAATGGCTTTTGCAACCTTGTGTTTGAAACAAACTCTTCCATTATTTTCTCCTATACATTTGATAGTATTGAAATCTCCCATAAAGAGGGATGTGAGGGAAGAGGAATGTATAAATTGTTGATCTTTCCAAAAGGTGGGATATAGATTATGACAAAGACAAATTCAAGTTGAATTCATAAGAGTGAAAAATAGCCATTAGTGTTCAGGGAAAGCAATGGTGGAAAGCTAGAATATACTTGTAAGGATCCTAATGGATGATGGTTCTTTTTTTTAGACAAAGAATGGTTTGTTTCCTACCCCATGTACCCATAAATCTTTGCTAATTCAAACATCCCAATCAAATTACCCTTTGTAAAAGCACCATCTCCACATTTTTCATTCTTGAACTTATTTGTGAGAAATATTTGTTTGTTGGGGATGCTTACATCCCTTATGTTTCAGAATATAATTTTCACTAAAAAATATATGGCATGTCAGAGGTGCTTCCATTAGGGTTTTAGTTTAGGAGTCTAGATTTACATTCACTTCATCATTGTACCTCTTATTATGTCCTCAATTTTTTCTATGATTTCAGTTTGAGATTTCCTATTTTCCAATCTTAGCCTTTGTTTTGGGTTCCCATATACCAAAATTAGTGGGCATGAGATCCATTGTCATAACATTAGCTTGATAGGGGTTTTTCTTCTGGTATTGGGTCTATTGATATCTTATTTTTATATAAATCTTATGGGATCTAAATGCTTACCATTTTTTTGAAGGTTTATTGTGGATTTTTCCTTGAAAGGGAGTATCCTCTTGAGTGTTGCATTTTTCCTCCATTACTTCACCCTCTTGACCTTCCAGGGCAACAAATAGATTTATAGAGAAGATTTGCTTTGCTTTGTCGCTAATTTCCTTATTTTTTATTTGATAAGATTTTTTAAACTTAATTTCATCCAATACCTTATTTTGAGTGATTTTATACATATCTCTATTTAATGTAGTGTATAATTGAGTTTGAGGAGTTGTTGGATATTGTTGATTTTGGGTCTTGATTTGCATACAAAGTGCACACTCTAGCTAGATGGCCTTGTTAATGATGTAAGTAACTTCTAAAATAGGTATTTTCATAATCAATCTATCATATTCTATGCCTTACATACCAATGGTCAATTAATCATGAAAAATATTTTACAAGTCCAAGTTTACAATTACACTTACCCACTCATAGTTCAATGCCCTAGGAATTCACGTGAATTCTAATGAAGCTATGTGTTTCCCTATGGCTGCACATATTTTATTGAAAGGATTCTTGACAATATTAATTGGAAAGCATAGGGACCTTGCTAAGAATGTCCTTGGGTTAAAATAAATCTTTCTCTAGATATTTTGAAAAACAAAATAGAGCAAAGGCAAAATTCATTTCATTAACTCATTCTTGTCAACATGATACAAATCATTTAAATATTTTATAGACTTGAGACACTAATAACTATCCCCCAAGTAATAGGATCACAATCTAGTAAGATGTAAATTAACACCAAAATTAAGTAACAAATGATAGCCTATAATATTTATGATATTTCAACTAAAAGGTGTGTTGTTTATGACAATCACACTTTTACAATTATTTGTAACTATGGTCAATCAATCACTGATATTCTAATAGATTTCAAACTTAAAGTTTTGAGGAAGATGGATAACTAAAGGAGGGTCAATAGTTATTCCTATTTTGATCCCCTAATATGGGATGATGGGATACATGGGTGGGGATGAAGCCATAGCATCCTCAGGGGACATCTTGCCTTTAATCAACCCAAGGTTGAAATGAAATAAAAATCTAGTGGTTAAAAGGGAGATGGGGCTTAGTTTGGTGATAGGGTAAGAATGGAAGGGGTGGATATGTAGGAATCAAAGCCAAAATTTTCTTGAAAATAGTAAATATTAGTTATTTGATCTAACCTTTATTGATCATTGCTTGTCTAATTGATGTGAGATTATATTTCATTACTAGACATTAAAACCCATTCCACGAATCATCTCAGAAGTGGATGAGAGCACTTAAATATACCAATGTAATGTTTTGAAGTACTAATATACCTATCTTGATGTGTTGCTAATTCATGAACCCTATGTAGGCCCAATTGTCAAATAAAAAGGATTCTGAAGAGTTTTTGTTATATCTACTATAATGTCCTCTTTTTGGGCCAAAAGATCAAATAAGGATTTTCCCTAAAATCCATAATGTTTGCAAATAATTTCTGAATTCTAAATTTAGAAAAAAGAAAAACAAACCCTAGTTAAAATAAATTCTCCAAACACATACCAAACACCACCATACCCTTGGTGACAAAGTGTAAAAAGTATGTACGTAATTTTTAGTAATCACTTCAACCAATAATCACTATAGTGTGGGTAAATATGAGCAACAAAATGAATATAAGGAAAATGTACCTTTTTACCACTGTAGGAGGATTAAATTCTGATTTAGACTTGCTGAAAATATATGTTTTTTTTACCTCAAAAAATAGTAGTTGTTCCTTCCTCAAATACTTCTTCAAACCCTAATAAACACCATACAAAATATGCCAAAAATATAGGAATAATTCCAACAACCATTTAAGGCATCTAAAGTGATCAAAATGCCTTCCAAGAGAAGTCATCTAAGTCAAACAAGGCTACAATAAGTTCAAGAGAAATATAATTCCTGAACTAGGGCCTAGAGCACCCTCATTAACCTCCAAAGCTCACATACAGAAGTCGCCAACATTAGAAAAAAAATGTAGAATATTTATTGGGCATAAATCAACACTTAAGATTCAAACTTGACCATAAACCCTATCAAATAATTAAATAATAATTCAAAATTTTATGATTTATTTTTCTAGCAAATTAGGGACTTAAAACCCTCACCAAGCCTTCACAAATCCCAAAGCCACAATTCAAAAAATTAAAAATAAATTTTAGAATATTGATTTGATCAATTGGACCTCACAACACTCTCCAAAGTATCCCAACACAAATCACCCCACTCCAAAGGTAAGACAAAATATTCCTTTGTGCCAAGGTGGTCTTCCAAAACACCCTTTTGAAGATAATTTAGCTCAAACTCCAGTAGTAATTATTGGGCATATATCCCAATCATTCTTCAAGCATGAAGATTCAATATATAAATTCAACATATCCAAAATAGAAGCCCTCATGTCCATATACAGTCTTCAAATTGGAAAAACCCACTCTTAGAGGCCAAATACTTTTTAAAAATCACTTAACCACTTTTCAAAATATCTTTTCTTCTTTTATTTTTCATCCTAGTCGACATTTACTCTTTTTTCCACTTATAATATTAAATTAATTGTCAAAATAGATTTAGTAATTAAAATTACTCTAAGAAAATTATTTAATAAATAATTAATTAATTTACCCAATTTACAAGAGTGATTAAATCACTTTTGGGCAAATAATTAATTAAAATACCTTCTCCCAATATTATTTAAACTCTCAAGTGCAATAGAGGTTAAAACCACTTTTTAATAATATTTTATTAACTAACTAAAATTGCCTTATATTGGTCAAATGATCAAAATCACTATTTATGCAATCATAACCAATTAATAAAATAAAATTACCAAAATTTATCCCTTAGTCTATGGGGAAACTAGATTAAAGGTCTTCAATACCCATTTACTTGTGAATCAAAAATGGGGACATTACAGTCCTCCCTTCCCAAAATTGCTTGCCCTCAAGCAATTCCAAAAAAGGCTAATCCTTCTCTTCCACATAATCATTTAGGTTCCTTGATAGTGCATACTCTACCACATTGTTTTTACCTTTCACATATTCAATGTCAAAATCATAAACTTGTACTTTGCTTACCCATTTTTGTTGCCGATCATTCAATTTTTTTTGGACTGAGAAAGAACCTCAAACTATTATTATCAAATTTCACCAAAAATTTACCACAAACCAAATATTGCCTAAATTTACTCAAAGCATACATTATTGCCAACATCTATACCCTTCTTCAGAATCTTTGAGTTTTCTACTCTCAAAATCAATAGCGTGTTTATTTTGCATTAGGACAACCCCTATTCCTTCACTTGAAGCATCACATTCAACCACAAAAGGAGAAAAAAAATTTGGGGAAGCAAGTATAGGACAAGAATATATTACTCCTCAATTTTTCAAATGATATTTGGGTTGTTTTGGACTATTTGAAGGCTACTTTCTTAATCAAATTAGTTAATGGGGGCAGCAAGTTGTGAGAAACCTTTCACAAATTTTTTGTAGTAGCTACAAAGACCATAAAAACCTCTTAATTGTGTGAGTGTAGTGAAAGTAGGCCAATCCATGATTTCTTAAATTTTTTGTTTATCAACTTGCACACTTTAAACATTTATGACATGCCCTAAATACAAAATTTCTATCAAACCAAACTCACACTTAGATCTTTTTGCAAAGAAAGAATGTTGTCCCAAAGTTCCCAAATCCATATCTAAGTGTTTCAAGTGTTCCTCCAAAGTTTTGCTATACACAGGAATGTCATCAAAGAAAAATAACACAAGCTTTTTTAGATATTTGCTAAACATGTTGTTCATACATGACTAAAAAGTAACTGGAGCATTAGTCAATCCAAAGGGCATAACCAAAAACTCAAAATTACAACAATGACATCTAAAAGTAGTCTTATGAACATTATCTTATTTTACCTTGATTAACCAAATCTTAAATCAATCTTGGAAAATTAGGTATCACCATGCAACTCATCCATCAATTCATCAATCCTAGGTATTTGATACCTATTATTGATGGTCTTCTTATTCAACAACCTATAAGTAATGCACATCTTCATAGTGTCATCCTTTTTCTTTAATAGGATGACTGAAGAAGCAAAGGGGTTTGAGCTAGGCCTTATGTGTCCTATGTCAAATAACTCTTTGATGGATTTTTCAATTTCCTCTTTAAATGCTCTTGGATGATGGTATGGAGTGATAATAACTGGTTTAGCACCCACTTCTAGCTCAATGTTATGCTCAAAACCTCTATCTAGTGACAACCCATAAGGCAAATCATTAAAAACATAACATGCTTATCTAAAATAGCTTGTAACTCACCATGAGGGGGTTTTTGTTTTGTTTTTTCTGATTTTATGATGAAAAGGTAGCTTGTTACCCATACAATTTGACCTCTCATATAAGCTCTTTCCATCCTTTTCATGGACACTTCTTGTAGAGAACCATTAGCTAGACCCTTGAGGACCACTTCCTTGCCTTCTTTGAATAATTTTAGCTCTATAGTCTTATAATTTTGAGTGAATTCACCTAAGGAATGCAACCATTGAACACCCAACACAACATCAATCTCACCAATGCCAACAACATAAAAATCATCTATTACCTTATACTTCTTGAGAGTGAGCTCAAGTTGTTGAATCTTTTTGGAACATGGAATGGTGAAGCCATCCTCCCTATTCACATTATAGCCCTTACAATCCATGGTTTCCAATGCCATTTTTTTACCAAATCCTCATCAATGAAGTTATGAGTGGCTCCACTATTAACCATGGTAGTCACTCTTTGTCCTCTTAATTTTTCTTTTATCCCAAATGCATGATACATGGAAGCTCTTGAAAGAGAAGAAAGTTGAGGAAGGAGACAGTTGATAGTTTTGATATCATGATCTAAAAATCAATCTAAGAACTGAAGAATTATCATTCCCATCTAAGGTAGCATAGGATTGTCATTGATGTCATTAAGATTGAATTTGATCATGCATTAATGCCAACGGTTGAGTTGAGCAGACTTGTGGAGTAAATTGGGTTTGTGAAGTGATCTTACTTATAAAATAAGTAAAGCAGTCTCAAAACCTTGAACTGGTCTAATAAAGTCGGTCAGGTTTATGGAATGACTTTACATCTTGCATGTTTTTAAGTAAAGTAAAGTCTAAAACCTGAAGTGGTTTAGAGGAGTTATTCAGGGTTCTAAAGTGACTTTATTTGGTCAGGATTCTAAAATGACTTTACTTCTATATGATTTATAAGTAAAGTAATGTTAAGATCCTAAGTTGGTCTAAGTGGAGGTTATCGAGTTTTCAAGATAGCTTTACTTCTCCTATGTTTATAATCTAAGCATTGTGGAAAACCCAAAAGGGTCTAACGAAGAGGTAATCAAGGATTTTCAAGCACATTACTTCCTTATGTTAGTAAGCAAAGTAAAGGTAAAAACTTGAAAGGGTCTATATGAAGTAATCAGGATTTTGAAGAGGGACTGCTTCTTCCAAGTTGATAAGTCAAGTAATGTCAAAAACCTGAAAGGGTCTAGAAGAGGTAATTGGGATAAGTCAAGAAGGATGGAAAACTTTAAATAATCTTGAAGAATTCCTCGAGAAGAATTATTTCAAAAAAAATGTCAAGGACAATTCTCTCAAAAAAATTGTTCCTTAACAAAAGTCTGAAGGGCACATTCAGAAAGTCTAAAGGGTATCTTTTGAACATTCTGAAGGGCAAGTGGACCTTTTCAAAAAGTCTGCAGGGTATCTTTTGAACATTTTGAAGGGAAAGTGGACCTTTTCAAAAAGTTTGAAGGGTATTTTTTGAATGTTCTGAAGGGCAAGTGGACCTTTTTAAAAATTCTAAAGGGTATCTTTTGAACATTGCAAAGGGTATGTGGACACTTGTAGAAAAGTTGAAGGGTAGATTGTAGAGAATCTAAAGGGTATGAGGACCATTGGAAGATTTCTAAAGGACACTTCTGAATAGAAGCCAATGATGAATTCTTTCAGATAAATTAGAGGACACTTCAAGATGAAATGGACCTGGACAAAAAGTCTAAGAAAATTGTCTCGAAGACAAAGTCCCACAACAATTTGTATAAAGGAACCTTTTGAAGGAATTAAATAAAGGTTAAAAGATGAACAAGTCTTCAAGGATCGACGTTGCAAGAAGTGTTACAAGAATTTTGAATAAAATAAGATCACGCAAACATGTTGATGTTTAATGCACAATACAAAGGGTAAAGATCAAGCATATCAAGGACAATCAAAAGGAGTAGAAATGAACCCATGATATAGAAAGTGGCAAGTTGCAAAAATGGAAGAAAAGAATCTTGATGGTTAATGGCAAAGCAAGAATTAAAATTCATGCTACTTTAAAATATTAACAACTCACGTCTAATCGGTGCATTATATCCAATGGTGTGAATCAAAGCCAAATTACCCTTCGAGTGAAAATGCATTTGACAAGTGTCAAGAGATCATAAGAAAAGATCCAACAAAGAAAAGAATGTGAACTTGGCATGATGAAAGAAATAAAAAGCTCACATTTAATGTCTTCTAACTATATATAAAGGAATAGTTATAATAGGTGATGAATTCAATATCTCTTCATGGAACTTGAGATTAATCAATTTAATTAATTGAGGAAGCTGCACAGTTAAGAACAGTAAGAGTGCACATGCTAAAGATAGTAAAGACATTTGAAAGTTGTTGTTTGAAGCATGAATTCAAACATAAAGTAAAAGTCACATTGAATATAGATCAGAAGCTTAAACTAATTAAGATCAGTTTAAGTGTGAACACTTTACAGATAGAAACCCTAAAATGCATTTGTCTATATATTCTATGAATAAAACATTTGAAAGAGTCTTTTGTTATTGCTATGATAAAAATTAGAGTTTTAACTTAAAAATTATCAAGTAAGGACATATGTAGACAGTGTAAAGAGGTGAGTGAATAAGGTGTGTCAATATAGAATATATCTAGACACAAAGAGATAGAGGTAGATAAGATGAGAAGGCACATAGTGTGAAGGTATAGTTACAAACAAGACTTGTAATAGAAAACTAAACAAGATTCATTATAAATCTCTTTTCTATTCTAAAGTTATAGCTTAATTTATATGATAGGTTGGTGCCATCAAAAAAATTGAGTTGGTGCTTAGTTAGGAAGTTGATGCTTCCTTAGAGTGGGTGCTCTTGAATGTAACCAACGAGGTTTGTCTGTGAGACATTTTTTCTATGAGGCTAGATTAGAATAGTAGATTCTAGTAGCTTTTCTCATCATGATTTTTCCCTTTGGGTTTTCACATAAAAATCTAGTGTTGAGCATTCTTATGTGTGTGTATGATCTTTGTTTTTGTTCTTTACTTTGCATATATATTTTATATCTTGTTTAAAAGTTTTAAGAACTAGGTTTTAACTCATCTATTGATTCACCCACCCTCTTAGTAGATAGTGTTTTTAACAAATGGTATCAGAGCATAGGTTCCTTAAGAGAAGCTTAATCAGCTCAAGTAGATCATGGTTAGTGAACACAATGGCCTTCCAAGAAGGATCTTCATCAAATAAGGCTCCTCTATTTGATGGGTCTAGCTATGCTTTTTGGAGCATAAGAATGGAAGCACACTTGTCTTCCTTAGGGTTTGATGTATGGATGTCAGTGGTAGATGGTTATATAGCTCCTACTGTAACTCTTATTGATCAGGTAGCTCAAAAGGCTTATGAGAACAATGCCAAAGCAAAGAATGGTATTATTTTTGGGTTGTCAAACTTTAAGTTTGTCAAAGTTATGCACTGTCAGAGTACAAAAGACATTTGGAATAAGTTAAAAATTATCTATGAAGGAGACATCAAAATAAAATAGGCCAAGCTACAAATGCACAAAGGATAGTTTAAAAGTTTTAAGATGATTGAAGAAGAGAATATAGCTAACTTCCTCCTCAGGGTAGATGAAATAGTCAATACCATAAGAGGACTTGGAGAAACAATAAAATAATTGACTATTGTCAAGAAGGTTCTGAGATCCGTTCCATCAAGATAAGACTCCAAAATTTTGGCTATTGAATAAGTGAGATATTTGGATAATCTTATTGTAGATGAACTATATGGAATGTTTACAGCTTATGAAATGAGGATAGGAGAGACAGACATGGTCAAGAGAGAAGTAGCCTTCAAAGTAGTAAAGTTTGTAAAATAAGAAACCTCTATGCTCGATTCTGAGGAGACTAATGGTGAAGAAGAAAATTTTGTCAAAAAAACGAAGAGAGGATTAGGTAAGTATAAATGAAAACTTCCATTCAAGTGTTTTAACTGCAACAAGGTAGGACACTTCACTACAAAATGTCCATACAATAAGAAGGACAATGTTGACTACGTAGAAAATATCAAAAAGGTGAAAATGCATTATGCTAAGAGGAAAAACTTATTCAAGAATAAAAAGGGATTATACATAAAAGAAGATAGTGACTTAGTGGGAGAGAGTAGTAGTGATAGATTTGATGATGAGAATGACTGTGCCCTTCTAGCTGAGGGAGATGAGTTCCTATTTATGGCAGAAGAATTCATCTCCTTAAATCAAAAACAAAATGAAGATGAAGATTGAGATGAAAGAGAAGGTGAGATTGATCTTGAAATTGAACTTATGTGTGCTCTTGAATAAATTGAAATTTTGAGAAAATAAAACTCAATGCAGAGGAAACATGAGAAAGAGCTTGAAAAGGCTAATCAAATGATTATGATGTTAAAAACTCAAGTTGAGGAAGCCAACAAAATAGTAGAAGTCATCAAGATGGATCTCCAGTAAAAATCCAATGAATGCATGAGACTTGAAGCATTAACATCCTTGAGAAAAGAACTTGAGAAGGCAAGAGACCAAATAAATAAAAGCTTAAAGCTAATGAAAGGATCAGAAGTTCTTAATGAATTGATCAGTGCACAAAAGCCTTTAAATGAAAAGTTAGGTCTTAGATATGATAAATAAAAAGGATCCTCAGCTTGTACATCAATGAACTTGAATGATAACTTCAAGAAAGGAG
Source organism: Torreya grandis (assembly GCA_037957365.1). NCBI lineage: Eukaryota > Viridiplantae > Streptophyta > Pinopsida > Cupressales > Taxaceae > Torreya > Torreya grandis. The sequence goes on from JARHVA010001577.1 coordinate 955,362, forward strand.
GATAATCAAAATCTATGAATGAGAAGATTAGCAAAGAAACAACGAAGGCAAAGATCATAAAGGACATAAAAACTGATCCAAGGAAATATGTATAGGGATATATCAAAGTGGTAGACCTAAAAAAGTAGAAAGATAAAAAAATTTGGTATACTGCACCAAAGAAGTTATGACCATGTACTTTCCTTCCTTGTATGGTTATTGTTTTAGCTGTAATCAATTCGGTCATAGGGCTATTGATTGTAGAGTTTTTCTTACTAAAAGATTTAATTTTTCTAGTATAAATTCATTTGCTCCTTTGATAGATTCAAATTTAATATGTTACAATTGCAATAATTCTAGACATATAGCTAAGTATTGTAGAGCTAACATTGTAATGATAAGAAATTATAGTTTAGGCAAAGGTAGGTCTTTAAATGAGAATAGATTTTCAAAGGCCACTCTTAAAGAAAGGAAAAAGGCAGATGAGAGACACAAAAAGATGTGGAAAGTGAAAGATCAATCCCTGATTGCTCAAACAACACTCCATGCCAAAGAGCAAAACTTGGGGGTCATAGATAGTGGTTGCTCAAAGCATATGATTGGGGACAAAATCAAATTCACTAGTTTAAGTAGATGTAAGGAAGGGACTATCAGTCTGGGAGATAACACTATAGTCAGAATTAGAGGTAAAGGAACCATGCACATAGATGGCAAGCTTCCTACACATGACATCTTGTGTGTTAAAGGACTTAAACTTAATCTCTTAAGTGTAAATTATATGTGTGATAATGGTTATTAATTCATATTTAATGTTGAAGGTTGTAAACTAAAAAGAGTTATAAAAACTATTACACAAGGAAGAAGAATTGAAAGTAACATATACAACTTGATTGAAGAAAATGATGCAAGTTACCTCATGGGAAAAGTTGATGCGAGTTGGTTATGGCATAAAATAATGCATCAAATAAACTTTAACAATCTATTCAAAGTAAGCTCTAACAAGCGTGTTAGACATATTCCCAAAACAATCAAACTTGCAGACATCACATGCAAAGTGTGCCAACTAGGAAAGTAGACAAGGGTCAGATTTGAAATGAAAGAATATGCGACCTCAAAACCCCTACAATTAGTTCATATAAATTTATGTTGTCCTACTAGGAAAAAGGATCCAAAGGTATATACTAATTTATGCTTTTTGTAGATTAATTCTCAAAGATGACATGGGTAACTTTTTTGAAAGATAAATCACAAGCCTTTGAGAGATTTAAGATCTTCAGGGCCATGATTGAGAATGAAATGGGAAGAAAAATCAAATGATTAAGATCATAAAAAGGTGGAGAATTCACCTCCAATTAATTTATAGAATATTGTGAGAAGCATGGGATTAAGAGATAGTACTCTATTGCATGAACTCCATAACAAAATGGGGTTGTAGAAAGAAAAAATAGAACTATGAAGGAGATGGCTAGAATAATGCCGAAAGAGGAAAAACTCCCTGATGGATATTGGAAAGAGGTAGTTCAAATAACATTATATATCCTAAATAGAATTTAACTTAGGGTAAAGAGTGATAAAACCCCATATGAACTATAGTTTGTAAAACCTACATTCGTAAAGTATTTCAGAGTGTTTGAAAGCAAGTGCTACATCAAAAGAAAAGAAGCCAAACTTGGAAGTTTTGAGTCAAGATGTGATGAAGGAATTTTTCTTGGATACTCCACTCACAACAAAGCCTGTGTGTTACAATAGACAACTAAATAAAATAGTTGAAATCATCAACGTCAAGGTAGAAGAAGGATTCAAACAAGCTGAGCCTAATGAGGCTATCAGAATTGAAGAATCAGGAGTACAAAATGAAGTATAAGATAGTAAAGAGGAGGAAGAAAAGAGTAAAATGGAATATGTAAGGTTTGTTCAAAAAGAACATCCCAAGGAGCAGATAATTGGAAACAAAGATGAGGGTGTTCAGACTAGGAGAAGAGTTATCATAAACAAGGAGCATGTAAACTTTGCTCTACTTTTAGAAATTGATCCTAAGACCTTCAATGAAGCCAACAAAGATGAAAACTAGCTAACAGCCATGGAAGAAGAACTCAACCAAATTGAAAATAATAAAACTTGGGAATTAGTTCCTAGACTCTCAAACAAAAATCTATTAGGAACTAAGTGGGTTTATAGAAACAAACTCAATGAAGATGGAGTAGTCATAAGAAACAAAGCTAGACTAGTGTGCAAAGGATATGCACAAATAAAAGGCATAGATTTTGAAGAGACATTTGCTCCTATGGAAAGATTGGAAGATATAAGAATGTTCTTGGCATTATCTATTCACAAGAAATTCAAGGTATATCAAATGGATGTGAAGTCAACATTCTTGAATGGAAACTTAGAAGAGGAAGTTTACATTGAACAACCAGAAAGATTTTAGTTAGCAGAGGAAGAAAATTATGTGTGCAAACTAAAGAAAGCTTTGTATGGTTTGAAACAGGCACCTATAGCATGGTATTCATGATTGGATCAATACCTACAATGATAAGGTTTTAGAAAAGGGTATGCAAATAGCAATCTGTATTTTAAATCAGAAGGTGAACATATGTTTATTGTTGTTGTCTATGTGGATGATATTATTTTGGAGGTGGTGATAGTAACATGTGCAAATAATTTGCCATGCAAATGCAAAATGAATTTGAAATGTCAATGCTAGGAGAATTATTCCTTGGTTTGCAAATTACACAAACTAATGAAGGGATATTCATATCTCAAGCTAAGTACATAAAGGAGATGCTCAAAAAATTTGGAATGGAGGACAACAAACCAGTTGGTACTCCCATGATGACTGGTTGCAAGATAAGCAAGGAAGATGAGTCTCTTGATGTAAATAATATGTTTTATAGATCAATGATAGGTATCCTACTATATCTAATAGCATCAAGACTAGACATCATGCAAGTAGTGTGCATGGTTGCATGGTTTCAATCAGCCCCCAAAGAATCACATGTTAATACTACAAAAATAATTTTTAGGTACATCAAGAGCACAATTGACTATGGGTTATGGTACCCAACTAGCCAAGATATTACCTTGGTTGCATATATTGATGTTGGTTGGGCAAGAAGTGTGGATGACATAAAAATCACAAGTGGTGGTGCATTCTTTCTGGGTAACAGACTTGTGTCTTGGTTGAGAAAGAAACAAGATTCAATTACACTCTCTATAGCTAAATAAAAAGATGTTGTAGCAGATACTTATTTCACTCAAGTCTTGTGGATGAATCAAACTCTTAAGGACATAAAGGTATAATATCAACAACCTGTCTCTATTTTTTGTGATAGTTCAATTGCCATAAATCTATCCAAGAATCTAGTGATGCATTCTATAACTAAGCATATCTCCATAAAATATAATTTTTTGAGAGAAAAGGTAGCAAGTCAGGAGGTCACAATGGAATATGTGCCAACCAAAGATTATATTCTAGATATCTTTACCAAGCCTCTTCTCAAGGATCAATTTGAGTATCTAAGAGAGAAGTTGGGAGTTGTAGCTCCCACCCCATATCACTAGACTCTTGTGATAGGTTATAAGTCTAGGGGGAACATTATAACCATATTATTAACTCCTAGATTAAGAGTGAAGGCAATCTACTATGTACTTTACACATCATTTTCCATTTGATGTTAAGGAATAGACTAAGGTATGTTGGATCTAGATTTCTATGCTCATCTATGTAAGAGATATATCTATTGTTGATTAGTCTTTCAAAGCAATACTATTACCACGATTAGTTGAAGCATATGAAATCGAGGAGAGTCATAAGAATAGTTTAGGTTGGTGTGAATTATCCAAGGGGGAGCCTTTCTTCATAATGCTCTATCTAGATAGGTCCAAGGATCATAACAGCTCAAAATCTAGTAAAGTAGTAGTTTGCCTTATTGGTTTATAAAACACTCTTTATCATTAATGTCAAAGGGGGAGAAATCAGAATAAGAGCAAGCAAGTAGAATGAGAAGGAAATTTTGAGGATGTTTTTGCTCTTGAGGGTGTTTTTCCATCAATGATAAAGGGGGAGATTATTGGTAATTTGAGCAAGGAGATAGTTTATAGTTTTGATATCATGATCCAAAAAGTAGTCTGAGGCCTGAAGAATTGTCATTCCCATCTAAGGCAACATAGAATTGTCATTGAAGTCATTGAGATTGAATTTGATCATGCATTAATGCCATAGGTTGAGTTGAGAAGACTTATGGAGTAAATCAGGTTTGTGAAGTGCTCGTACTTATAAAATAAGTGAAGTAGTCTCAAAGCTCTAAATTGCTCTAATAAATTTGGTTGGGTTTATGGAATGACTTTACTTCTTTCATGGTTTTAAGTAAAGTAAATTCAAAAACCCTAAGTGGTCTAGAGGAGTTATTCAGGGTTTTGAAGTGACTCTACTTGGTTAGGATTCTAGAATGACTTTACTTTTGTATGCTTTATAAGTAAAGTAATTTTAAGATCCTAAGTTGGTCTAAGTGGAGGTTATAAGGTTTCTAGGATAGCTTTACTTCTCCTATGTTTATAAGCTAAGCATTGTGGAAAACCCAAAAGGGTCCAGTGAAGAGGTAATTAGGGATTTACAAGAACGTTACTTCCTTATGTTGGTAAGAAAATTAAAGGTAAAAAATTCAAAGGGTCTAGATGAAGTAATCATAATTTTGAAGAGGGACTGCTTCTTCCAAGTTGATAAGTCAAGTAATGTCAAAAACTTGAAAGGGTCTAAAAGAGGCAATCGGGATAAGTCAAGAAGGATGGAAAACCCAAAATAGTCTTGAAGAATAATTCCTTTGGAGGAATTATTTCAAAAAAAATTGCAAGGATAATTCTTTCAAAAAAAAAATTAAGTCCTTTTTGGAAAATTGTCCCTTAACAAAAGTCTGAAGGGTACATTCAAAAAGTCTGAAGGGTATCTTTTGAAAGTTCTGAAGGGCAAGTGGACCTTTTCAAAAAGTCTTAAGGGTTTCTTTTGAATGTTTCGAAGGGCAAGTGGACCTTTTCAAAAAGTTTGAAGGGTTTCTTTTGAATGTTCTGAAGGGCAAGTGGACCTTTTCAAAAAGTCCAAAGGGTATATTTTGAATGTTGCAAAGGGTATGTGGACACTTGAAGAAAAGCTGAAGGGTAGATTATAGAGATTCTGAAGGGTATGAGGACCATTGGAAGATTTATAAAGGACACTTCTAAATAGAATCCAATGATGAATTATTTTGAATAAATTGGAGGACACTTCATGATGAAATAGACCTAGACAAAAAGTCCACAGAAATTATCCTGAAGACATAAAGGCCTACAACAATTTGTATAAAGGAACCTTATGAAGGAATTAAAGCAAGGTTAAAATATGAGAAAGTCTTCAAGGATCGACGTTGTAAGGAGAGTTACAAAAATTCCAAAGAAAATAAGATCATGCTAACATGCCAATGTTTAATGCACAATAAAAAAGGTAAAGATCGAGCATATCAAGGACAATCAAAGGAGCAGAAATGAACCCATGATATAGAAAGTAGATAGAAGAAAAAAGGGAAGAAAAAAAGCTTGATGGTTAATGGTAAAGCACAAATTAAAATTCATGTTGCTTTAAAATATCAACAACTCAGTCTAATCAGTGCATTAAATCTAATGGTGCGAAGTAAAACCATATTACCCTCTGAGCATATGCACATTTGACAAGTGTCAAGAGGTCATAAGGAAAAATCCAACAAAGAAAATAATGTGAACATGGTGTGACAAAATAAATAAAAATCCCACATTTAATGTCTTTTAACTATCTTTAAAAGAACAGCTAGAACAAGTGATGAAATCGATATCTCTTCACAGGGCTCAAGATTAATCAATCTAATTGATTGAGAAAGCAACACAGTTAAGAATAGTAGGAATGCACATGCCAAAGATAGTAAAGACATTTGAACATTTATATTTGAAGCATGAATTGAGACATGAAGTAAAATTCACATTGAATGTAGATCAGAAGCTTGAATTAGTTAAGAGCAGTTGAAGTGTGAACACTTTACAGATAGAAACCCTAAAATGAATTTGTCTATATATGCTAGGAATAGAACATTTGAAAGAGTTTTTTGCTTCTACTGCAATAATAATTAGAGTGTTAACTCAAAAAAATTTGAGTAAAGACATGCAGACAACGTAAAGAGGCAAGTGAATAAGGTGTGTCAATATAGAAGATATCCAAACACAAAGAGATAGAGGCATATAAGATGAGAAGGCATACATCATGAAGTTTTAGTTACAGACAACACTTGTAACAAAAAATTGAACAAGATTCATTTTGAATCTCTTTTACATTTTGAAGTTGTATCTTTGTTTATTTGATAGGTTAGTACCATCAAAAAAATTGAGTTGGTGCTCAGTCAGGAAGTTGATGCTTCCTTAGAGTGGGTTCTCTTGAATGTAACCAGTGAGGTTTGTCTATGAGACATCTTTTTTGTGAGGCTAGATTATAACAGTAGCTTATAGCAAATTTTCTCACCATGGTTTTTCCCTTTGGGTTTCCACGTAAAAATATGGTGTTAAGCATTCTTATGTGTGTGTATGATATCTATTTTTGTTCTTTACTTTACATATACATTTTGTATCTTATTTATAAGTTTTAAGAACCAGGTTTTAGCTCATCTACTGATTCACCCCCCCCTCTTAGTAGATAGTGTGTTCAACACTTTCCATCCTTTTCATGGACACTTCTTGTGGAGCACCATTAGCTAGACCCTTGAGGACCACTTCCTTGCCTTCTTTGAATAATTTTAGCTCCATAATCTTATAGTTTTGAGTGAATTCACCTAAGGAATGCAACCATTAAACACCCAACACAACATCAATCCACCAATGCCAACAACATAAAAATCATCTATTACCTTATACTTCTTGAGAGTGAGCTAAAGTTGTTTAATATTTTTGGAACATGGAATGGTGAAACCATCCTCCATATTCACATTGAAACCCTTGCAATCCATGGTTTCTAATGCCATTTTTTTTACCAAGTCCTCATTAATGAATTATGATTGGCTCCACTATCAACCATGGTAGTCACTCTTTGCCCTCTTAATGTGTCTTTTACCTTAAATACATGATACATGGCAGCTCTTGAAAGACAAGAAAGTGTGTTGCCCACTAATTTTGTGTCCTCCTCATGCACATGCTCATCAGGAACATTTTCATTTTTCTCAACATTAGTATCAACAACATCAAAATCTGAATCTGAATCAATTACCTCAATGTAATGGACTTGTCTTTTTCCCATGAAATGATGGTCTCTAGTCCATAGATATTTTCAAATGAAACACAAACCTCTCCTCCTCAACTCATCACTTAAATACTTCATGTTGCTTCTATAGGGAAGCACTTTATGTGGTGGAACATAATGTTGAAAAGGATTATTTGGTGGCTCACTAGGTGTTGTCATAGTCTACCCACTTGGTGCTTTTTGCTACCCACTAAAATTAGACTTTGGTTGCCTAGTATTTCCCACTTTTTGTAATGAATGAGTGGTTACCCCTTATTATCCTTTTGGCCATATATTTCCCCTATAAATTGAACACTCTATATCTAAATCTTTAGTAATTACATTTTTCAAAGAAAGAGGCTTAAAAACTTTTACCAAACCTCTCAAAGACTCAATCAAACCCTTGGTAAGGAGAACAACCAACCTTCTTTCACTTATATCTGGAACCATGACGAAAATCCTTTGAAAACCAGCAACATACCTCTCAACATCATGATTTTATTTAAGTTGTGGCAAATCACATAAATGAATCTCTGTATCTTTTCTATCAAATCTCTCCATTACCCTCTTGTTGAATTCTTCCAAGGTAGTAATAAATCGATGGCATTATGTGATAATGCTATAAAACCACCATTCATGAGCAATACCCTCTAAGTGAAGTGTAAAAAACTTGAGAGCCTCATCCTTAAACATGGGGTTGAATGATAAATAGGTCTCCAATTTCTGTAACCATGATCTCATTGGAAGTTTATCAGTACCATAAAAAATAGGAAGAGAAATGTTACCCAACCTTTGTTGCAAGTCTCTACGAGGTTGCATGCTTGGTACTCTTAGTTTTGATCCATACTTCATCTCACAATAATCATAAAATGACAAGAGTGCTTGCGTGTCAAAGCTTAGAGATACATACTCTTGTTGATGTGTATCAAGAGGATCACACATTAGTGGCTCATCCTCAACAACTGGTTATTTCTACAAAATGTGTCCTTGAAGAATTTTTTAGGGGTGTTGGTAGAAACCCTCTCACTACAATTTCAAATTCCTTCTCCCTAGAGTTGATGTCTCTTGTTTAGATCTAATGTAGTCTTCAACATGGATGCAAATTATGTACTCAATGTATGCTAAAGATCACTTTGACTCTCCTTGATCAAACCCTACAAAAAAAATTATTTATTTTGAAGTAAACCCTTGATCGCTCATGGATTTTCCTCTTCTCTAATCACAATATTTTTATCTGCTTGCATCTAAATATGCACATATAATATCTCACAGGTGCACTAGATCAATGTTCTGATACCACTGTAATGTCCCTTTTTTGGGCCAAAAGACCAAATAAGGGCTTTCCCTAAAATCCACAATGTTTACAAATAATTTATGAATTTTGAATTTTTAAAAAAAAATAGCAAACCCTAACTAATATAAATGATCCAAACATATACCAAACACCACTAAACCCTTAGCACCAAAGTGCAAGAAATATGTAGGTAATTTCCATCAATCACTTCAACTAACAATCACCACAATGTGGGCAAACATGAGCAACAAACTGAAAATAAGGAAAATGTACATTTTTACCATGGTAGGAGGATTAAATTTTGATTTAGACTTGTTAGAAATATCTGATTTTTTACCTTAGAAAACAATAGTTGTTCTTTCCTTGAATACTTCTTCAAACCCTAGCAAACACCATATGAAATATGCCAAAAATATAGGAATAATTCCAAAAACCATTTAGGGCATCCAAAGTGATCAAAATGCCTTTTAAGAAAAGTCACCCAAATAAAACAAGGCTACAATAAATTAAGCAAAAATACAATTCCCAAACTAGGGCCTAGGACACCATCAATGATCTCCAAAGCTTGTGTACACAAGTCACCAATGTTATAAAAAATTGCAGAATATTTATTTGGCATAAATCAACACTTCAAGAGTCAAACTTGACCATAAACCCTATCAAATAATTAAATAATAATTTATAAAATTATGATTTATTTTTCTAACAAATTAGGACCTTAAAACCCTCACCAAGCATTCACAAATCCCAACGCCACAATTCAGAACATTAGTAAATAATTCTAGAATATTGATTTGATCAATTGGACCTCCAAATGAAATCAAAACACTCTCCAAAAACTCTCAAAGCAAATAACCCCACTCCAAGGGCAAGACAAAATATTCCTTTGTGCAAAGGTGGTATTCTAAAACACCTTTTTGAAGATAATTCAACTGAAACCATGATAGAAATTATTGGGCATACATCCCATTCATTCTTCAAGCATGAAGATTCAATACATAAATTCAACATGTTCAAAATAGAAGCCCTCATGTCCATATATAGTCTTCAAAGTGGGGTGACCTACTCTTGGAGGCAAAATACCTTTTTAAAATCACTTAACCACTTTTCAAAATATCTTTTCTTTTTTTATTTTCCTCCTAGCTGACATTTATTCTTTTTCCCACTTATAATATTAAATTAATTATCAAAAAAAAATTAGTAATTAAAATTAATCTTAAGCCAATAATTTAATAAATAATTAATTAATTTACCCAATTTACAAGAGTGATTAAATCACTTTTGGGCAAATAATTAATTAAAATACCTTCTCCTAATATTATTTGAACTCTCAAGTGCAATAGTGGTTAAAACCACTTTTATAAAATTCTTTAGTGGTAAAAACCACTTTCTAATAATGTTTTATTAACTAACTAAAATTGTCTTATATGGTCAAATTATCAAAATCACTATTCAGGCAAACTTAACCAATTAACAAAATAAAATCCCTCAAATTTATCCCTTAATTTATAGGGAAAAGTAGACTAAAGGTCTTCAATACCTATTTACTTGTGAACCAAAAATGGGAACATTACATCTACACTTTATATTTATGTGTAGACACCTAAAATTGGCCACCAATAACCTCCAACCAGCCATTTAACCTTAGAATAAGCCATTTACCACCAACCCAAAAAAAAAGGTTTGATATTATGGAACAATTACAAAAGATACTAGCCCAGATTTCTATTTTAGATTTGTTATGAATGTCGACAATCCACAAGAACATTTGTAATGAGTTCTTAACCTAATGTAATGTTTCTCGTGACATATCCCCTGATAAATTTCAAGCTTTAGTTGGACACCTAGCTCTCACCCAACAAGTCACATTCAACCAAAGTGATATATCTTTCCTTGGCCTGCTCCATAATAATCCATTATACATAGAAGTTTATATAATGCAACATAAAGTGAAACATGTCCTTATAGACAATGGGTCAAGCCTCAACATAGTATCTCTAAAGCTCATCAAGCTTCTTGGGTACAACCAAAAATGATAACTATAAAAGCCTATGATAATCAAAAGAGAGAATCATAATGCACCATTAGCTTGCCAGTTATTATTGGGCCTTTGACCCATGATACACTTTGCCATGTGCTTGATCTTGAGTTATCATATAATATGCTTCAAGGTAGGCCTTGGTTACATGATATTCATGCAGTCCTGTCAATGCTGCACCAATGTATCAAGATCTCCCACTCAAGGATGGAAGTAAATATTTCAAGAGATTTGCACCCATATGAGCACTACAAACATCTCAAAGCTGAGTTTCAAATCTACAATTACCAATACAGCATGAATCCAAGTTCCAAGTAGGATAAAGGAAAGGCCATACTTATTGATTCTCTAGAAGATAATTGTATAGATCCTAATACTTTGGATTCTCTTTCCCACATGTTGCCTCTTGAAGTGTCCAATCATTACACCATTTTAGTTAATGGTTGAAGATAATATTTTACACATGATACCTTTCATATTGCCAATCTTCCACAAAATCCAAAGACCTTTAAAAGACCTAAGTTACCCCACACATGCATCAGCAATGAAAAATTAAAGATAAACTTAATAATCTAGGACCAATCACATTCATATTGGCAACTAGCCAAGAAAAAGACCCTCTCAAAGGAGATGAATCATGGTTATACAATGACAAGTTGGTTGATTGTTACAAGAGCATCAAATTTCTCATTCCAAATCAGATCATGGAACATCTGTTAGGTTGTGGAGCTAAAAGCTTCACTGATGCAGACATGGAGGAGGTTGTTGAGAGGTTGCTGAGTTGCAGAGCAATCGGTGTTGGTCTGATCAACCGATGTCTGTCATATCCAGTGTAGAGCAAACCGACATCGATCAGGGATCGGCTGACATCGGTCATCTATAGCCAGACAAGGACCAACATCGGTCGCATGTGTGGTTCAGAACTACAAGTGTTATGGACAGTTTGTTAACGAACAAGTTGTTTGCATGATAAAGGCTAATTTTAGTCTTAGAGCTGCGGATCTAATTATTGTAATTAGATGTCTAATTATTGTTTGCATGAGATCTATTTAAGAGACTCATGGGCTGTATTGTAATTTGTTCTAGTTTGAGTTGAGCTTGGTTAGCTCCTTCTGAGAGTGAAGAGAGTAAGGGTAGCTCCTCCTAATTCCATAGGGGTGCCGAGTGTGTATGATCAGAGAGATATGTAGGTTGTTGCAAGGTCTGGGAGAAGATCCACCGGGGTATTGGTTTAGAGAATCATAAGGACTTGGTGAGGCAAGGACAAGGGTTCTTCAGGGTGTAGAGAGATCTACATGTGGTAAGTAAGATCATTGATTTGCAGGTGTGTGTGTGTGAGGTCAAAAGAGGTCTGTGGGGTAGCAAGATCAAAGGTGACAGCAACATATCAAGGTGCAAGATTAGGGAGATCTACTTGGAGTATGTTGAGTACTTGGAGTGCGTGGAGTACTCAATTTTGGAGTGCATGGAGCACTTGTGTACTGGCAGTAGTGATACTGACTGGTGGTACTAGCAATAGTGATACTGACTGGTTGGAGGTGAACACCAACTCTGTGTTTGAGTTGTGTGTTGGGACCGTAAGAGAGAGAGTGAGCTCTTGAAGAGATTTACTATTTATGCCCTAGAGGTGTGGGAGCCCTAGAGATGTGTAAGGAAGAAGAACTGTGGCAATCTTCTTTGTTGTATTTCCTTCTGGAAGAGTATTAATACAATTGGGTATTGTCTCTCATATTCTATGTTATTTTTGAATTATAATTACTTGTGCATTCTGGTTTAATTCTACATGTTAAGTTGCTTGGTAATCAATGGTGCTTTTGAGTCCTAACAGTTGGTATCAGAGCCAGGGTGTTGTTTCATAGCTTGATACCACTAACAGATGGTATCAGAGCTAAGGTTGCAGGGAGCAGGTTTATGTTTGATTACAGGTCACTCTCAGGGGTTTTTGATTTAGTGGGAGTATAGCAATGGCAAAAGAAAGTACACTAAGAATGGAGGAATTGAAAAGCACGAATGGTCAATTACGGTGTTATGGAAAGAAAGAGTAGGTAAAGAAATATTGTTGGTTGGTAGAAGATCAGCATGAAGGAACTGAAGAAGCAGATGTTGCAGGTGTTGTTGCACAGGATGCTCTGGGATGTTCCTTGGATAAAGTAGAATCTTGGTTTATAGATTCTATTGCCTCTTTCCATGCAACCCCAAATAGAGGGGCTGGTGTGCCTTGTCAAAGTATTGGCAAAGGGGAAGTGCAACTGATTTTGCAGGCGGCCGACACATGGGTGTTAAAGAAGGTCATGCAGGTCCCAGTCTTGAAGATGCAGCTAATTTCTTCAGGGAAGTTGGGTGATGAGAGATGCACAAGAACTCTCATAGTGGATGCACTTGAATTAGCAGGTGGTAAGAAAGTAGGTACTCTTTATCTACTTGCTTGTATTACTGATTCTTCTTCTGTTGCAAGGACGTGGCTTTGTAGGCTTGGTCACATGAGCAAGAAAGAGATGTATGTTCTTAAGAGGAAGTCAGATGTGTTTAACAGACTTAAGAACTAGAAAGCCTTGATGTTTATGGAGGAGATGACAGACAGAGATCAGTGGATGGGAATGGATATCTCTGAGCAGGGCAGTTTGGACAGGGTTTTGATCCAAAGACAGCTCACGGGTAAAAATTCATCACTCACAAGAGAACACAGGTATTGGTGTCGATCAGGGAAAACTAGCATCAAACAGATAGGCACCAACATCAGTCATGTGCAGATAGGCAAAGTCAATGGTGTCAGGTAGGTAGAGACTGACATCAGTAGGATAATCGGCATTGGCGACCTGGATAGTTGCATGGAACTGATGTCGGTCGGATGCAGACTGTGTGGTGACTAAGGTCGGTCACTGAAACAAATTTTGGGTGGATAGCAAGCTGTCAAGGAGTCTCAAATGCCCATGTGGAGGAATAAAAGGGTAAGTAAGCCTCAAATTCATTGTTCCTCTTCTTTATACTCGTTGCTCACTGCAGAGCAGAAAGGATCCAAGAAATAGTGGGAGCATGGCATGAATAGGATGCAGAACCAAACGAGAGATTTGGTAGGGTTGCCAGCTGGTATGAAAGCACTGAGAGATGAATGGATTCTTTGGTTAAAGAATAGAGAGAATGGACACGTGAGATGAAAGGCCAGGTCATATGGTCTTGAGGAAGCTGCAGGACAGTGGTACAGGTTCTGACAGGTGGATGACAAAGCAGGGCTTTAGTTAATGTCATTATAACCATTGTGTTTGTCTTACCAGGTTGGATGATGGTCGTAACATTATCCTGTTACTGTATGTGGATGGTATGCTAGCTGAATGTTCAGACATACATGTTTTTTGCTGAGCTAAAGGTAAGGTTAGTTTAGTGGTTTGCCATGAAGGATTTGGGAGCAGCAAAATTCTTTGGCATGAGTAATCCTAGAGACAGGGAAGATCACAAGGTGATGTTGTCACAAGATGATTGTGTGAAGGTAGTGCAGGATGCAGAACGGAAAGTGCACCTATGGATGGATAGTTCATAAAATAAGGCCCCCAATCACATGATGAGGTTGAGTACATGTGTACTCCCTGAGTTTTCCCCAGCAGTGGGAGCTGTCAGAGAGTTAGGAGCCAATTTGGGGAAGTGGGTTCTCAGGTATTTGAGAGGGACTAGCAGCAGGTATACATGCTATGCAGGGTCAAGACTTCACTACATGGGTTTTTAGGTTCGGATGTGGCAGGTTACTTGGATGATAGGGGGTGCACCACAGGTTGTGTGGTGGTTGGTCTTCAAGATTGAGCTTGAAGAGGGATACAAGCCAAGAAACAAATTAGATGGTGTACAAGTACAGGTACAATGCAATTGTTTATCTCCAAGCGGGAGATTGTTAGGTTGTGGAGCTAAAAGCTTCACTAATGTAGACATGGAGGAGGTTATTGAGAGGTTGTTGAGTTGCAGAGCAATCGGCGTCGGTCTGATCAACCAATGTCGGTCATATCCAATGCAGAGCAAACTGACATCAGTCAGGGATCAATCGACGTCGGTCATCTCTAGCCAGATAGGGACCGACGTTGATCGCCTGTGCGGTTCAGAACTGTGAGTGTTATGGACAGTTTGTTAACGAACCAGTTGTTTGCATGATAAAGGCTAATTTTAGTCTTGGAGCTATGGATCTAATTATTGTAATTAGATGTCTAATTATTGTTTGCATGAGATCTATTTAAGAGACTCATGGGCTGTATTGTAATTTGTTCTAGTTTGAGTTGAGCTTGGTTAGCTCCTTCTGAGAGTGAAGAGAGTAAGGGTAGCTCCTCCTAGTTCCATAGGGGTGCCGAGTGTGTATGATCAGGGATATTTGCAGGTTGTTGCAAGGTCTAGGAGAAGATCCACTGGGGTACTGGTTTGGAGAATCATAAGGACTTGGTGAGGCAAGGACAAGGGTTCTTCAGGGTGTAGAGAGATCTACATGTGGTAAGTAAGATCATTGATTTGCAAGTGTGTGTGTGTGAGGTCAAAGGAGGTATGTGGGGTAGCAAGATCAAAGGTGACAACAACATATCAAGGTGAAAGATCAAGGAGATCTACTTGGAGTACGTTGAGTACTTGGAGTGTGTGGAGTACTCAATTTTGGAGTGTGTGGAGCACTTATGTACTGGCAGTAGTGATACTGACTGGTGGTACTGGCAGTAGTGATACTGACTGGTTGGAGGTGAACATCAACTCTGTGTTTGAGTTGTGTGTTGGGACCGTAAGAGAGAGAGTGAGCTCTTGAAGAGATTTACTATTTATGCCCTAGAGGTGTGGGATCCCTAGAGGTGTGTAAGGAAGAAGAACTGTGGCAATCTTCTTTGTTGTATTTCCTTTTGGAAGAGTATTAATATAATTGGGTATTGTCTCTCATATTTTGTGTTATTTTTGAATTTTAGTTACTTGTGCATTCTGGTTTAATTTCGCATGTTAAGTTGCTTGGTAATCAATGGTGCTTCCGGGTCTTAACAACATCAAGATTATGAAGGAAGAGGTCTCATACTAAATCAACAAGGAACCATTGAGCCAATTTCCATGACCAAATATAAAAGACCCTATGGACTTGGATTTAAACCACCTGGGGGTAACCCCACATATCTTATTAAAGTTCCATCACTGGTAATTATGATGATGATGCTGACAACAAAGTAGAGTATGATCATAGCTTTATCTTTGATGACCTAGCTGAGACCAACTTATTTGATAATAATGCTATATGTACCCTTAGTTTAGTCATTCATAATAACCCATTACCATTATACTATCCCCAACTGATAGATTGGGATCAACAAGAATCTAAATTACTAATTTATGAGTTTTAGAATGATGAGGTATTCTATGATTTTCTAGACCTTAGAGATAACGTTCTATTGGGAAATCATAAATCAAGATTCTTAATCACATTGGATCCTAAAGCCTATTTTGAAGAGCAGGTGAACACCCTTAGCCAAAAATAAATAAATAAAACATTGAGGTCCCAAAGTGAATACCTCTTTGAGGCACTTACTGACTAGGGAAAAATTAAAGATAAAGGCCAGCCTAGTAGTGAAAACCTGTTTCAAGTGCCATTAGATGGGTGTGTCTATTCTTCTTTAAAGTTAGACCAGGAGACCACCAATGATGAACTTACCTATGAATTTTAGTACAATTTTGAGATAAAATAAGTGTTGAATTAAATTCTTCAAGAATTTATGACTATTTTTGACACATGGCTAAATCTCCCATTGGGGGACTTAGATTCATCATGCCTAGGAGAAGTTGAAGAGCAATTCCTAACAAAAGACTCTGATATAACCTAATAGTTTAAATTGTTCCCTACTATCCTAAAAGATGGCTTGACTCTTCTAATTGAAGATACAATAAAGGTAAACATCAAGACTCCATCAGACCTGAAATGGATAAAATTATTGGAAATATTATCATTGATGTCAAAGGTCTAACATTATTCATGATAAAGGCCCCATAACATTTAATGTCTAAAGGTGTTTTTAATGTTCATATCTTGGCTAAAGTTTGCTAATATTATTTATATATTAATGGATATATTTTTGGTTGCATAAAGATAAAAGAGGGCCCATGAGGAAGTCAAAGAGTCACCACTAAAGACAAAAGAGAGAAAGGATGCATTTTCCCATGAAGGGTCACCTTGAGGAATTCGAAGAGTCATCGGATAAAGACAAAAGAGGGAAAGGATGCATTTTTTCATGAAGGGTCACCATGTGACTTTTCATATGGAATAATTCAAAGGTTCATGCAAGTTTGGCACCATTTTCCATGTGGATTGAAGGGTCACAAAGGGTAAATGTCAAAGGTCATTTGGAAAGCTATAAAAGGAGGATTGGGAAACCATTTGAAAAATGTGAGGAAAAGCATGGTTTGTAATTGTTATATCTAGCTTAGAAAAATAGAGGAGAGAAAATAAATATATATAGTATGTGCTATCATTTGTTGATAAAGCAACATTGAGAGGTAGTTGTGTTTTATACACAAGAGGGGTTGGTGCTCTTGTGGGTGGGTGCTCACAAATCATTGTTGTGTTTGTGCTCAGCAAAGGGGTTGGTGCTCCTACAAGTTGGTGCTTGAAAACTTTGTAATTTGATTTGGTTCTCATTTATATACTTGAGATTGTTCTCTGTGGTTTTTTTCACATTGGGTTTACACATAAAAATTTGGTGTCTCTCTCTTGTGTGGTGCATGTTATTTTTTTAGTTTTATTGCATATCTTGAATGTATGGTTAAGTAGAGTTTGATTAAGTAAAATTTTTATAAGATATATGATATATTGATTCACCCCTCCTCTTAATATATCCCATGCTTAACAATTGGTATCAGAGCAGGTTCTTTTGGAAAGAGTTTAATAGCTTGAAGGTAGATCAGGGAAAGCATGATGGCTGGATTACATGAAGGTTTTTCTACAAATAAGGCACCTTTATTTGATGGGACAAATTATGCCTTTTGGAGCATAAGGATGAGGAATTACTTGATGTCCCTTAGATTCAACATTTGGCAAGAAGTGATGGATGAATACGAGGAGCCACAGACACTTGTAACTACTCCCACAAAAAAGAAGGCAAGTCAAAATAATGTTAAAGCTTTAAATGTTATTTTATGTGGTTTATGTGAATCAAAATTTATTAAAGTTATGTAATTCAAATTTGCTTATGAGACTTGGGTAAAACTTGATAATATTTAAAAAGGTGATGGAAAATTTTAGCGGGCTAAGCTTCATTATTTTAGGATATGGTTTGAGAGTTTGAAAATGGAAGATGAAGAAAATATAGAAAGTTATATTTTGTGGGTTGATCAAATAGTAAATCAAATTCAAGGCCTTGGAAAAAAATAGAATATTCAATGGTGGTACAAAAGTTTTTGAGATCTCTACCTTTGAGATATGATGCAAAGGTTTCTGTAATTGAGGATATGAAGGATCTAGACAAGTTAAAGATGGATGAACTACATGGTATTCTTACAGCATATGAGATGTAGACCAAATAAGAAAAACCCTCAAAGAGGAAAGTTGATTTCAAAACATTTAAGAATGACAAGGCCAAGATTCAAGAATCAAGTGATAGCTCCAATGATGAATAATATGACAATGAATCCCTATTCATCTACAAGCCAAAAGGGGGCACAGGTAAATATCAAGGAAATTTGCCATTTAAATGCTTTAAATGTGGTAAGATTGGACATTTTGTAAACAAGTGCCTAGCTATGAATAATGGTGAAAATGAAGAAGGAAAGTATACATACAAGAAGAGATTCAAGAATAAGAGTTTATATTCTAAAAATCTTACCTCAGCTGAAGATAGTGGAGTTAGTGACTCAGATCAAGAAGAGAATTTATTCATGACCATACATGAAGATGCCTCTGCAAGTAAAAGTATAGATGATCAAGATGAAGAAAATGATGAAAGAGAGGATGAAGTCGAGATGAATCTAGAAGGCAAAATTATTTGTCTCTTAGAATAATTAAAAACTCTTAAGAAGAAGAATTGAAATTTGATTCTCTAGATCGATAAAAATGAAAAGGTGTCAAAGGAAATAATTGAAGATCTGCAATCACACATTGAAGAAGCCAAAAATACTAAAGAAGATATAACATCTCAATTACAAAAAGTAAGTGAAGAATGTGAAAGGTATGTTTTTGAAATTGCCTTTTTAAAATAGGATATTTAGAAAACAAATAAAGCAGTCAATGATAAAGCATCCAATGATTCAAAATTTGAGAATAACACTAATATGTTGAATAAGATATTAGAAAGTCAAAAATCAATATCAGATAAGATAGGTATTTGATTTGAAAATAAACTAAGCTATGTTGAAGCCCTTATAAAAGAGGAAATAAAAAGGGAAGAAGTTAAGAATGCAGAGGACAACTCAAACAAAGAAGGCTAGAAGGAACAGAGCTACAAAAGACAACCAGGTCAAAGATACACAGACTAGAATAGGCTCTATTTTCATGGTTATTAGTTTTATTGTAATGGTTATGGTAATAAGAAAATAGACTATCATTAAAAAGCTAATAATTTCAGAAATAAGGAGAAAGGAACTCATGTAGAGTCAAGCAGAAGCCACAACTCTTTTACTCCTCTATCAGGCTTTAATGAAGAAGCCATAGTATGTTACTAGTGCAATAATTTTGGACACATATCTCAGCATTGTAGAAGCATGTTCAAATTAGTCAAGAAAGACCAAGGTGTCAAGGCTCTATTCATCAAGAAGAAAGTTCAAATAAATTCATGGTAGAAGAAATGACCTGAAGAGTCTATGTTAGTCTAGACAACTTTGCATACAAGAAATGAAGATCAGCTGTGGTTCATCGACAACGGATGTTTGAGGCACATGACAAGATATAAGATAAATTTCATAACTCTAAATAATATCAATGGTGGCACAGTGAAATTTAGATATAATACCACTCCCAAGATAGCCAAAAAAGGTATATTAAGTTTCGATAATGGTAGAACTAAGAGTAAGATTGTTTTGTATGTAGAAGATCTAAAGCATAATCTATTGAGAGTAAGTCAAATATGTGATCAGGGACACACATTAAAGTTTTATGCATAAGGTTATGATATTAGAAGAAAATATTTAGATGAGTTGGTTATAGATGCTCAGAGGATAGGCAACAATTTATATATGTTATCAGATATCTTCATAAAGGCACTATCAAAGGACACATTCAAGTATCTACGAGAGAATTTGAGAGTATTTATTTTAATTTCTATCATTGAGGTTCAACATCAGTTGAGGGGGAGCTAAGTGTTAGCTCCAAGATAGACCCTTTTCCATTGATGTCAAAGGGAGAGAAGTACAAGAATAGGTATAGGATGCTATGATAAGGGGGAGTTATTGTATATTTTTTAGTTGGCAATATATGTAGCTTGGTATGTATAGTATAGGTTTTAGGATGTGGCAGTTTCATTTTGAGGTTAACATCAATGACAAAGGGGGATATTGTTGGAAAAATTGTCATTGATGTCAAAGGTCTAACATTATTGGTGATAAAGGCCCCATAGCATTTAATGTTTAAAGGTGTATTTAATGTTCATATCTTGGATAAAGTGTGTTAGTATTATTTATATATTAATGGATATATTCTTGGTCGCATAAAGATAAAAGAGGGCCCATAAGGAATTCAAAGAGTCATCACTAAAGACAAAAGAGGGAAAGTATGCATTTTCCTATGAATGAAGGGTCACCTTGAGGAATTCAAAGAGTCACCTGATAAAGACAAAAGAGGGAAAGGATGCATTTTCCCATGAAGGGTCACCATGTGACTGTTCATATGGAATAATTCGAAGGGTCATGCAATTTTGGAGCCATTTTACATGTGGATTGAAGGGTCACAAAGGGTGAAGGCCAAAGGTCATTTGGAAATCTATAAAAGGAGGCTTGGGAAGCCATTTGTAAATTGTGAGGAAGACCATGGTTTGTAATTGTTATATCTAGCTTAGAAAAGTAGAGGAGAGAAAAGAAAGAGATATAGTAGTGTGATATCATTTGTTGAGAAAGAAACATTGAGAAATAGTTATGTTTTATACACAAGATGGGTTGGTGCCCCTGTGGGTGGATGCTCACAAATCATTGTTGTGTTGATGCTCAGCAAAGGGGTTGGTGCTCCTGCAGGTTAGTGCTTGGGAACTTTGTAATTTGAGTTGGTGCTCATTTATAAACTTGAGATTTTTCTTTGTGGTTTTTCCCACATTGGGTTTTCATATAAAAATTTTGTGTCTCTCTGTCTTGTGTGGTGCATGTTATTGTTTCAGTTTTATTGCATATCTTGAATGTATGGTTAAGTAGAGTTTGATTAAGTAAAAATTTTATAATATATATGATATATTGATTCACTCGCCCCCCCCACCCCTCGCCCCCCACCGCCCCCCCCCCCCCGCCCTCTTAGTATATCATGTGCTTAAAAAAAATTAGGCACATCCATCACTAAAGAAGAATGTGAAGTCTTTATAGCTCTATTGAGAGAATTTGTAGATATTTTTGCATGGGCTTATTCTGGCATGCTAGGTTTGGACCCTGCCTTGGTTTTACATCACCTTATGGTAAATATTGATGCCAAATTAGTTAATCAAAATTTATACAAGATATTATTAAAGAAAGAGTTGGAAAAACCCTTAGAAGCAGGTTGTATTCGATACATTGACTACTCATAATGGATATCTAATGTTGTACCTATTAGCAAAAATCTTGAAAGAATCAAAATCTGTACTAATTTTCAAGACATAAACAAATATTTCTCTAAGGATGAATTTCCATTGCCTAATATTGACATGATCATTGACTCCATGGTGGGTTTTTAGATGCTTTCACTCATGGATGGCTTTTCAGGATATAACCAGATTAGAATAGCACTATAAGATCAACATAAGACAACATTCACCACTCTATGGAGAACATTTTGTTATTAGATAATGTCATTTGGTATTAATAATTCTAGAGTTACATATGAAACAGCCATGACTGTCATATTCCATGATATGATGCATGCTATCATTGAAAACTACGTCGATGACATACTAGGCAAACCAAAAACTAGGGCCAACCATCCAACAGTGCTACATAGAATATTTGAAAGATTGTGTGAGTACTAAGTTTGATTGAATCCCAAAGAAATGTATATTTAGAGTAACATAAGGTAAATTACTTGGTTTTATCATGTATCATAGAGGCATTGAAGTTGATCCAACTAAAGTCCAAGCTATAACAGAGATGCCACTACCAACCAATTTGAAGCAGATCCATAGTTTGTAGGGCAAGATCTAGTCAATCAGATGCTTCATATCTTAGTTAGCAGATAAGTGTAATACATTTACACATCTTATGAATAATTTAATTGCATTCCACTGAGATAATCACTATCAAACATATTTTTAGCAACTAAAAGATTACCTAGAAAACCCACCTATTTTATTACCCCCTATATAAGGACAACCACTTTTGTTGTACCTATCAGTTATAGATAGTGCCTTTGGGGAACTTCTAGCTCAACATGATGATAATGAAAAAGAGAATATAGTATACTATTTAAGTTTTACATTGGTCACGTATGAACACATCTATATGCCTATTGAAAAACCATGTTTAGCCATGGTATTCGTAGCTCAAAAATTGTGACACTACATGTTGAACAATAAGACCATGGTCATTTCAAAATTAGATCTACTCAAGTATATACTATCTAAAATAGCTTTACAACATAGAATGGCCAAGTTTATCATGCTTCTTAGTGAGTTTGACATAGATTATTTCAATCAGAAGGCAACCAAGGGATAGATCCTTGCAAATTAGCATGTTGAAGCACCCCTTACAGACATAGATCCACTCACATTCTAGTTTCCTAATGAAACCATAATGACCATCATTGACATACCTCTTAAAGAGTAGAATTTGAATTTGTATTTTGATGAATCATTTACTCCACATGGATTGGGGGAATTCCTCTTATTTATTACACCACAAGAGATCTAATTCCTGAATCTTTCAAAATCAGTTTTCCTTGTACAAACAACATGGCCGAGTATGAAGTATTTGTTGTAGGACTCAAACATGCAATATAGTGGAACATATCTCATCTCAAGGTTTATGGTAATTCTTAATTAATCATCAATCAGGTCATAGACCATTTCCAAACTAAAGATGACAAGTTGGTTGTTTACAAAGCTATGGTTGACACTCTAAAATATAAATTGTAGATATCTAGTTTGAGCATATACCAAGGGCTAGTAATATAACTTTAGATGCCATGGCTAATATCGGCACTCTAATTTTATAAATAGTCAAAGCTATTGAGTATCAGTTTCTCATCAAAAATTTGGTCGCACTAGTTCATGAACCTTCAACTGTTGCAATGTTTATGATATTATTGGTCCTAATTATATCTGGTATTTAGAGATTTATAACTACCTTCATGACTAATTTTTACCACTTGACATATATTTAAAACAAACCAAATCCTTTATCCATCACTCTACTTGTTATACTCTATTTGGATCAACTCTCTACCACCATAGTTTTGATGGAACTTTGATTCATTGTTTAACTTTGGCAGAATCTACACTAGTGTTATGGGAAGTACATGGAGTATGTGGAGCCCACTCTAGTAGGGTATTCTTATCCAAAATCTCTGATGTACTATTTGTTATTGGCGCATAATAGATGCAGATGCAACTGCATATGTAAAGAAGTGTGATAAATGTCAATGGCATGCCAATCTGATTGATGCCCTAGCCAAGACTTTGAAACTAATGTTGACACCATGGCCATTTAATACATGGGGCCTTGACCTCATTGGGAAGATAAATCCCACCTCATCTGATGGCCATAAACATATCCTTACCACCATTAAATATTTCACTAAGTGGGTTGAATCTATGCCCCTCACTTACATGACTGAAAAGCAAATTATCAAGTTCATTTTCAACCATCTCATCTACCGCTACCGTATCCCCTCTAACATTATATCTGATAATGGAGGATCATTCAAGAACAAGGATGTCAACAAGATATGTGCCGAATATTAAATCACACAACATTTCTCTATGGCATATTACCCTCAATGTAATGGTCAAGATGAGGCATCCAATAAAACAATTTTTAACATTCTCAAAAATATTATCAATGATGTCAGTCATAATTGGCACCTTCAGATATTTCATGCCCTTTGGGCATACCATACCAATCACCATATACCCACAAGAGCCATTCCATACTCACTTATTTAGGGTATAGAAGCCATACTTCCTATTGAGGTTGAGTTACCTTCACTGTGCATATCTTTCAATCATATCCTAGATGATCATGACTATCGAGTAGCTCACCTGCAAGAGCTAAACGTACTTGATGAAAAATGCATAAATATGCTCAATAATCTTTAGGCAAATCAAAACTGACTCAAAGGCCACTATAATCAGTGCATCAAGTATATAACATCTGAACTTGGTGATCTTGTTCTTAAAGAATACCATGGATAAGAAGTAACATAAAGGTAAATTCAAACCAAATTGGATAGGGCTTTTCAACATTACTATAGATTATGGATCAAGAGCATACAGGCTTGCCACACCAGACATAGATGAACTTCTTGAACTGATGAATATTATTCACCTCAAGTGGCACTATGTTTGAGCACTATGATGTATTATCTATAGATACCATTTTAGTTGTGCTACTTTATCACTATTCTTCTTTGTATGAATATCATTCCTATCATTCCTCTTAGCCTATTACTTATCTATTTTACCATTCCATTCTATTGACCAAGCATGTTTTGAATCCTATCTACCTAGCCTATTTGACTTTGGTTTCACCATTAGTTGCACATTTTTAGCACCAATGAATCTAATCAGTTTTAGTAGTTATTTTTAGCATTTCAAATAGAGATAGTATTTTAGATTATTAAGACAAACATTTGGTAGTTTCATCCTTCATTTCTTGTTTCATTCTCTCTCATTGTCTTGATCCTAATTATAACCACCTATGGGCAAATTAGTCTCAATGACCTATGTCATTGTATCCTAGTTATAACCACTTATGGGAAAACTAGGGGCAACACTTGTTTATTATGCCTTGACCATACCAAATATCCATTCTCTATATCGTACTATGCCTTTATACCAATTATGCTTATTTTTTTTGAATTGACTACTATACTAATCAGATTCCTCCACTATAAGGTAGAACTATAGTGACTTGAGGTCCTACTTTGGGACTATGCAGATAACACTCGATACTTGTTTAGGTCAGCTCAATCACCCTTTCTAACCACACTCTCACCATTTTGTGAGCAACTTAAGCCACACTCTCATCATTTTTTGAGTAACCTAAGCCACGCTCTCATCATTTTTCAAGCAATCTAAGCCATGCTCTCACCATTTTTCTAGCAACCTAAGTAACACTCTCACCATTTTTGTGAGCAACTTAAACCACACTCTCACTATTTTTTTAGCTTGAACCATTTTAGTATCTTGTTTTTTTTATTGAGTTAAAGATACTCCAAAATTACAAAAACATTTATAAAATCATTAAAAAAACCAAAAATATTGACCACTTCTTTGCCTTAAAGATTATGGGAACTCTTACTAAGTTGCAAGCAAATCACTTGTCACTTAGTTTCCCCATCCTTTTTGGGCTTTTTCTCCCATGCACTTGCCATTTTCCAAGACCATTCATATTCTTAAATTACATCCATTCTATTTATTTTCATTAGTTATCATTTTCTTTCCATTCCCTGGGAGAACTACATTTGGCTTGAAGTTTTCGTTGGATATTACCTCATAGAACTATGTAGGCAACGTCTACTTGCCTAGTGCATATGGAGATAGTTCAGCCACCCCCTTCCTTTTCTTTTATTCCCCCATGTTGTTAGTTTATTATAACTTAGTTTCCCCATCTTTTTT
Organism: Torreya grandis; assembly: GCA_037957365.1. NCBI lineage: Eukaryota > Viridiplantae > Streptophyta > Pinopsida > Cupressales > Taxaceae > Torreya > Torreya grandis. The sequence goes on from JARHVA010001577.1 coordinate 980,867, forward strand.
AGGCTTTTTCTCCCATGCACTTGCCATTTTACAAGACCATTCCTATTCTTCTATTACATCCATTTTATTTATTTTCATTAGTTATCATTTTTTTTCCATTCCCTAGGAGAATTGCATTTGGCCTGAAGTTTTTGTTGGCTATTACATTCATAGAACTATGTAGGCAACATCCACTTGCCTAGTGCATATGGAGATAGCTTAGCCACCCCCTTCCTTTTCTTTTATACCCCCATTCTGTTAGTTTGTTAAGTTGTCACCTATTTTCTAAGGGTAATATTTATATGGCTTAAATTTAAATTTGTTTGTTTCCTCTTTTTTATTTATTTGTGTGCATGTTTGTTTTCTTTTAGTAATGTTGCTTTGATTCAGTCTATGTTCCTTCATTAGGTGATTCCTTGCCCACACTTACACTTGAATCCATCCATATTCATATGTCTACATTAGCACCATGATTTCTATCATTAGTGCATTGTTTTCTATTGAGTATTAGATTACGGGAGTCAATCCTTATGCATATTTTGGTGAAGTTTTCATGATGTTATATCATGATGCCTACCATCACATGATACAATAAACCTCTGTCAGGATCCTACTCCTTAAGAGTACACTTGATTACCTTTGTATAAGCAACTAAACACATAATTAAACCAGGAGTAATATGTAACTAGAATTCAGAGACAACATAGAATATGAGAAACAATACAATCTATATTAACACTCTTCCAGAAGGAAATACAATGAAGAAATCACACTCTTCCCACACCTCTTGGGTGTATAGTAATTCTCCCTCAAGAGTTCTCTCTCTTAATTAATTACAATCACAACTCAAACACAGAGTTGTTCTCTCCACCAGTCAGTGACAATCAACCCAATGGTTGTTGTTGCCTACTGCCAGTCCACCAAGTACCACCGAGTACTCCAAGTAGATCTCCTTGATCTTCCACACCTATAGATCTAACTGATCTTACTTACCATGTAGATCTCCCTGATCTTGCTACCTGCAGATCAACTGATCTTACACTCGGAAGGATCTCTTCCTTGTCCTTAGACTTGTCCTCAATTACAATACAGCCCCATGGGTCTCTTAAATAGATCCCATGCAAACAATAATTACACTTCCCAATTACAATAATTAGAAACATAGACTCAAGACTAAAATTAGTCTTTACATGCAAACTGACTGTCTGTCTAAAATTAGACTGGAATGCATAGACAACCGATGTCGGTCTCTATCTATCTGGAGATGACCGACATCGGCTGATCCATGACCGATGTCGACAGCTTCTGGTCTACCCCTGATCGACGTCGATTGGCCTGACTGACGTCAGTTACTGTGACACTCAGCAACCTCCATATTTGCATCAATGAAGCTTTTAGCTCCATAACCTAACAACCTCAACTTCATGAATTCTATTTAATAATGGTGGAATCAACATCTTTTTGATATCTATGTCCCGATTCAATCCCAATCATATCCCAAATAGAGTAATTAACCATGAAATAATTTCAACCTTTGTTAGTTTGGATGAACATCTCCCTACTAGTAGGTTATTTCAATTCTACATTACCCTCTATATTAATTTACCATCATCAATCAGTCAATCAATCATGCTTACCATAATCAAGGTCTAATGATTATAACCACCTATGGGAAAATCATTAGACACCATCCCACTTGTATTTCTCAAAGATTATAACCGCCTTTGGGAAAATCATTATGTTTTCATCCCTTTACCTTTTTTGCCCATACAATGGCATGTTATTATCTTGTTTATCTATCCTAATTGGGGCAGCTCCATCTTCTCAATGATTATACCTGCCTTTAGGCAAATCACTATGTTTTCATGCCACATTGCCACTATTGAGGTGTAATGCTTATAAAAGACTTTGGACAAAACATTGTACACCATCTCACTTGCATTCTGAATGATTTTGAATACTTTTTCAAACTCATTATGTTTTCACCCCATCATTTTCCTTTCTTTGGTCCCCTTATTTCACTTCTTTCTCTTTGAGGGACCATTTGTTGACCTTTCCTTGTGCCAACTATTCCCTCGAGGGGGCATCATGTAGTTAGTTCATCAATTTCCATTGAATTTGTAAGCATATAGGACCTTTTTATTCTTTAAGAAGATGTTACTATGCTTATAGCTTGCAATGCCTTCCCAAATAGGGGCAAATTGTAGACACCTAAAACTAAGCATCGATAACCTCCAACCAAGCTTTTGACCAATTCTTACCAAAATGTATAATTTGGCCTAAAAACTCTAAAACACATTAAAAGCTTTGAAAATGACATATTCAAGCACCAATTTTGGCCAAAGTATCCCTAAATGGGGAAATGCATTTTATGGGCTAGCTAACTTTGATCAGATCATTTCATGTCAAAATGCTAATTTTGCACTTGGGTGCTCTAGATTGTTCTTTTCTATCAAATATCTTTCACAATAGATGTGCCTTTGTTATTTAGTGTTGACAACATCCTAAATGGGATAACGGATCCAATGCATCTGACATCACATCTTAATTCCAATCCAGTCAAATTTTGGGTCAATAACAAGACATTCTGACCGATTTGAGTAATTTATTCACAAAGAGCCAAGGTTTACATCAAAGTGATTAATCATGCTTAAGATATAATTAAACCAAATCATGAGGCTAATTAATAATTCCATTAAAATTGTTGAATAATTTCTTTTTGGAAATGAATATTGAATATCTACATCATCAAGTGACATCATTTCTTGGGAAGACATCCCTAGTCCATAAATGCATAAAATATCAAGGTTAAACCCTCCCATGCCTCATTAAGACCCTCCATGCCTATTAAATTCCACTCTATCCCAAATATTTATGTGCCTATTTATGAATTTTAATTAAAAAATTGGATCAATCCTTAGCCACACATCTCTATTTTGAGATGGATGGTTTAGGTTGATTTTAGACATTTTTGAAAATCTATAAATAGGAGGCCTTGGCTATTAAATTTTAAGTTATTTTATACCAAACTTATAATTCCCAAATGCATTCAAAATTATTGTATCTTAGTATTATAATTCCCAAATATTGATCCAAGCCAAGTCAAGCCAAAGCCAAACATGGTGCCAAAGAGAGATGAATGTAGCCATACTTCATTGATGTAGACTTCATGATCACAAATGGAGCAAGCCACTAAAAAAATAATTTTGGAGCATCCAAGGAAGGTGACGGAAGGTCTTTCTTTCATGTTTTAGTTGTTTTTTTATCTTTGTTTTTTTAACTAAGCTCCGCCTTTGAGATAGGCTTAGGGTGTTAGTTTAGTGTGTTTTTGATTGATTTGGTTTATTCACTAACACAATACTAATCTCCCCCTATTGCAATCCTATGTTCATAGAACAGGGACATTACATCTACACTTTATATTTAAGTGCATATTTTGTTGTAAAAACAAGACACGTTAATAAAGTTCATATTTGTTCATTACATCAGTATAATGCAAAAGATGCAAAAAAGTATTGTTTTCCATCAATATATAGTCCAAGGGATGAAACCCAAATTACATAATCACATGATAATTTAATTATCCCCTAATTACCTAAATGTACATCAACTACCTAAAACTAATAGTAATGTGCATAAATACTAAACAACCCATAATATAATGCTAATAAGTTATTTCAAGGCACAATAAGGGCCGTCTGCAATAATTGTTAATTTTTTTTGTGTTGGTCAGTAGAGAGTAGTAAACTATAGTGAGATGAAAATTATATTCAATTGGAGGAATATTTATGTCAGATTTATTGTTAAAGTTAAATAGCCTCATAAACTGCATGAGTTGGCATCACATTTATTGTCAGTGCAAATTATTTCAAGAACAAACAATGCCTAAAACAATAGTGAATTATAAGGTGTAACTTTTTTGAGTTGAAGAAATTCAACAATGGTGATGTTCCTCTTTCCTCTGCTTTGTGATTTTCCTCCTACATGGATGCAATGAATATATACATTATGACCCTATATGTGTGTAGTTGTGCAGAAAACATTTCATACTCTATTCTATTCTAATACTATGAAATTTCAATTTGACATGATTCAATATAAGATATTATACTTATAAAATGTGGAATAAAATATGTAGGTGACTTTATATTTTAATTTTGAAATAATAACATAATACTTTCTAATTTGATGTTGAAATGATGACACTTTACTTTCCATTAAGCTTACAGTTGCACTTACACTTGCACCATTTATGTGGTCCTTTTTTTGTGTGTCAATATTTGATCTTACTACCTTTAGTTTTAACATACATCATTTGATAGAGATGTTAGAGTATGTATGTGGGTAAGGTTTAACTATAATAATGAGAATGGAACTTTCTATATGACAACCATTGAAGATGATTTTTTTCAATGATCTCTCCACCAAATTTGTATCTATTTTTCTCTATAATAATAATGACAATGGACATTTATTTATGATGACAATGACACAAACTTTAGTTATTACATTTATGTCATTTTTAGGATTTTTATTATTTTTTAAAATTTAATTCTACGAGAACACCCTAAAATTGTCATTTGGTTTAGGCTAAAGGCCATAGGATGCTAAAAAAATGGTTTTTAAGGGTTTTTTTTGTGGCCCAAAAATTGTGAAAAATTGATTGCAAACATTGAAACTTTAACCTTGGGAAAAAATATTTTCTTTTCATTGATTTTTTGACCAAGATTATATGTTCAAGTGAAACCTAAATTATCATGCCATGACAATACCTAAAAATATACAACAACAACCAATTGTGCACACAAACATGTCTATACAACTACCCTAAGACTATGTTTGTTATGTTATATATGTTGCAATGCTTCTCAAATGCCTCTTAAAAGCACACTTTTGTCAAAATATGTCTAAGTTACTCGTCCAAGTCACTATTTTTAAAGTCTTGTCTATTCACTATCTTTTGCATCTACTTCCAAAGGGACATGCTTCAAAATATCTCTCTCTTATAATTTATCACTAAAAAATAAAACACTATTACTAATAGATTTCTCACTGAAACATTTTTCAAGAACTTAGAATGAGAGTCAGGATCTCATGCATGAAATTTAAGATGAAAATGACACCTTCTTTGAGGCATTATCTACACATTTTGATCATCTTCGTAATAAACCTAATAGTCTTCTAAAAGTGAAAGATGTTTGAGTCATAACAGATCTAAGAGATAACTCTAAAACTCCAACACCCTAGGATCATCAAGTGAGAGAGGTTTCAGTCATCTTCTTGAGGTCAAATTGATTCCTTTTGGGCATATGATGAAATTGTAGCTTAATGTAAGTGGTTGTTTTAGAAACTGCTAGTTTGTATCGAATAACAATTACATAAATGTTGGTTTGAATTAATTGGAGGTTTCATTTGATATGAATGGAAATATAAAGTAATGTCACAAAATTATGAATTGTGGTGTTAAGCATTTTCAAGATTTTGGGGATTTTGAAGAGGCACTCCAATAGTCAGAGGTAGTTAGAGGAGATTTGAATAAGTGGGAAAGAGAGCTTAGGAGATTCGGTGGAGAGTTAGCTTCAGTTGGAGAATGATAAGGTAAGGGTGAGAAAAGAATATTTAAAGAAGCTTGATAGGAGAGTGTGTGTCCATAATATAAACAATAGTGTATCAAGTCTAGTAAATTACTAAACTTGGGATGTAGCTTCTTCAAGTTGTATTTTAACAAGCTAGTTAATTTTGTGTATGTGTATCAAATATCTATAACATTAACATTGAATGTAATAAATAGTGTGTGCTTGATTCTAAGTGTGAGTACTATGTCTGAAAGTGTTTGTTCCTTGTTAGTGATGTCAACATGGTTTCATGTGTTAAAGATGGTCATTACAAATCAAAAAGAAAACTCTAAAACTCCAACACCATATGATCATCAAGTGGGAGGGCTTTCAATCATCTCCTTGAGATCAAATTGATCCCTTTTAGGTAGATGACAAAATTGTTGCTTAATGCAGGTGGGTGTTTTGAAATGGCTAGTCTGCATCAACCAATAATTACATAACGTTGGTCTGGATTAACTGGATGTTTCATTTTCTATGGATGAAAAAAGAAAGTAATTGCACATAATGATGAATTGTGGTGTTGATAATTTTCAATATTTTTGGGAGTTTGAAGAGGCACTCCAATGGTTAGAGGTGGTTAGAGGAGATTCAAATTAGTGGGCAAGAGAGCTCAGGAGAGTTAGTGGAAAGTTAGATTAAGTTGGAGAAAGATAAGATAAGGGTGAGAAAAGAAACTTGAAAGAAGCATGCGAAGAGAGTGTGTGTCCATAATATAACAAAGAGTGTATCAAGTCTAGTAATTACTAAACTTGAAATGTTTCTTCTTCATGTCGTATTTTAATAAGCTAGGAAACTGTGTGTGTATCAAATATCTATAACACTAACATTAAATGTAATAAAGAGTGTGTGCTTGATTCTAAGTGTGAGTACTTTATCTAAAAGTGTGTCCATTGGAGAATGAGTTAGTCTAATATGGGGAACAAGCCAACCATTAACTTGGCCCCCTCAATCCCATTTGCATCAACACCTCTGTCATTTCATATTTAAAAAAGTAAGGAGGGAGTAACTTGTTAGGATGTGTGCTAATAAGTTTGACAAGTGGCAATGGATCATGATCCAATTACTTTGATAGTGAAAATGGATTAGGATATGCTTGGAAGAGCGAATTTCATATTAAAACCACTATAATAACAATGAAATACAAAAGGTTGTCTATCTTGGTTTCCATCAAATACTCATTTTTATGTTCAGAAAGGCTTTTCCTTCTCATAGTGTGCTCAACTTATATTAAGTAGATGGGTGAAACATATATTATTCTTGAAAAAACCCTGATCTAAATATTAACTATCCTTTGAACAATCATCCAAGTACAAATAACTCTTATTTCCAGGTTCAAATCTCTTTTCTTTAGAGTCAAAATCATCACTAGCATTTTATCGTTCCTTGCTACTAACTTAATTTCTTGATGTATCCATCATCATATATCCACTTCCTATCTTGATGCCATTAGTGTTATGTTCCAAATCAAGGAGAAATTTTATTTTCTCTAGTCAAGGTCTCTCACAGATAGTATTATAATGCTTTGATATGCTTTCTATCTCTATGATGACAAAATCTATAGTGAGTGGTTTATTTTCTATTACAATCTCTTGAGCTAGTAAGATTCTGATAGGCATAATTCTAATTTGGTTTGCCATATTTAATCTTAAATTTGGGATTAGAATTGATATTCCCAATGTTTTCCAAATCTTTTTTGGGAGTATAGTAACTTTTGAACCTCCATAATTCAATGAGTTAGGTGACAACATGTCTTACTTTTAGTAGTAATCTTTGAAATGACATTTCCCAAAGTTAGCACATCCATATCTTCATTTTGTGCTTGAGTTTGCATGAACTAGGGTAGCTAATACATCAATAGTTTTATCATCATGGTCACCATATTTCCTTTTTATCAAGGCCATAAAATGTCATGTCAACTCTTCTTGTTGTTCACAATTCTTTGTCACTTGTAGGTTCACCTTCAAATTTTTTGTTTCTAAGAATGTTCTACATTAGATGCCTACCTATTCTTGGCATATTTTTTTGAATTGGTGTTGGTGGCATGGCTAATCGATCCCTCTAATATTATTTGATTGGTGAGTTATATCCTAGACAACTTGAATAATGTCCTACATTTACTGCTTCTCAATCAACATATCCAATTTTTAATTTTTTTCTCTATCATTGTGACAACTAACAAATGTTGATCATCATAATTCTCCTCAGTCTCACAATATTTGTTGATTTTAGCTTGGTATATTTCTCATCTTGATGGATTTGTAGACTATATTTTGCACATAAATTTGAATTGATTCTGATTTGAAAGCCAATTTATAGTGAAGTGCCTCTACTAGTTGTATTTTCTATATTGAATCAATTGCCTGCCTTTCTTAATCTGAGGATTAAAAACCTTACCCCTCGACAATTATGAGTGTTATTAGAGAACTGATTTATTTGAATGTGATAACCTCCAATATATGATGTCACATGTTTTAACCTCCCAGATTATGCATAGCTTTATTGGACATTTATCTTTCCTTATGTTCCTTGGTGTGGCATTCCATGCACTATATAATTGGCCTCTCTAGTTTGTGTTTGTCTTGGATAACCTTGTGAAAGAGATTAATCATAATTTATAATCCAAAAGCATCATCATTATAATGAGTAAAATTCACATCCTTTAAGTATCTATGTTTCTTTACTTTGATATGTGGTTATAAGTATCATTATAATTTGATGTTGTTATGGCTCTCAAACTTTCCTTGAATAAGGTCTTAGCTTGTTCACAATCTACTATTGTTTTACTTCATTTTAATTGGTTTTCCTAGCATCTGAACTAAGTTTTTAATTGATTCTCCTTTTTGTTATTCAAACTTAGAATTTCATTATATATCTTTGTATTTGTATGTGAGTTTTTGAATTCTTTGTCACTTGTAGGTTCACCATTTCAATTTTTCTGGTTCTAAGAATTTTTTGCGTTAGATACCTACCAATTTTTAGCATATTTTATTAAATTGGAGTTGGTGGCATGGATCCTTGAGCCATCCAATATTATTTGATTGGTGATCTATATCTTGGATAACTTGAATAACGTCCTACATTCGCTACTTATCAATAAACATATCCAATTCTTTTTTCCACTGCCCTTGAGATAGCTAACAAATGCTAAAAATCATAATTCTCCTCAATCTCAACATTATTTGTTGATTTGAGCTTGGGATATTTCACATCTTGGCAGTCATTGAGACCTCATTCAACACGTACTTTTGAGCTAATTATGATTTGTAGGGAAATTAATGGTAAAGTGCTTCTACTTGTTGCATTTTTTGTATTGTATCAATGGTCTACCTTTCTTATTCTTGGGGATTGGCAGCCTTTCTCCTCGATGATTGATATTTCTATTAGAGCATTGATTCCTTTCAATGTGATAACCTCCACTTGATGGTTCTTGTTGGGCCAGAAAATGTTGCTTTTATTCTTAAGCCTCAAATGAAATAAACACTCTAATGTCACATGTTTTAACTTACCAGATTATGCATAGCTTTATTAGAAATCTATCCTTGTTATATCCCTTGGTTTAGCATTTCATGCACTATATACCTAGTGTATCTAGTTTGTGTTTGTCTTTGATAACCTTGTGAAAGAGATTTATTCTAATTTTGAATCTATAAGCATCATTTTATCATAAGGAAAATCCATATCTTGTCAGTATTTCAATTTCTTTACATTGAGATATTTTGAATCTAGAAGCATCATTTTATCATTAGGAAAAGTCATATCTTGTGAGTATTTATATTTATTTATGTTGTGATTTGGTTTTTTAAAAAATTATAATTTGTTGTTTCCTTTTACTCTCAAACTCACAATGAATGATTTCCTTAGCCCATTCATAATCTATGATTGTTCTACTTTTTTTAATTGGTTTTCCTAGCATTTGAACTGAGTTTAATCTTTGTCTTTTAATCTTTAACCAATTCTCTTTCAAACTTGAAAGTTTATTATGTGATCTAGGAATTTGACTCAAGACAGGATGGTTAGTATCGTGTTAGTTCTAAAATAAAAACAAAATGAAAGAAACACACTAACTAGCATAACATCTCTAGGCCTAGACACTAGGGAGAGCTTAGTTAACAAACATGAATAAGACACACAACTAAAATGTAAAATAAAACTTTATTTTACCTCCCTTGAATGCTCCAAAATGCTTGTTGTAGCAGCTTGCTCAGCTTATGCTCATGAAGTCCTTGGCAATGGAAGCTTGGCTACTTCCATCTCTGCTTGGCACCTTTGGCTTGTGGCTTGGCTTGGATTGGAATAAATTTGTCATGGTAACACTAATTGTAATGGATTTTGGACTCATTTTTACATTATAACTTTGCATTATTAAGTCTTAGAAATGATGTGGTGAGGCCTCCTATTTATATATTTTTGAGAATATCTAGAATCAACTTGAACCATTTATCCTGAGATTGAGATGTGTGGTTGAGGATTAATTCAATTTTTGAAATTAAGTTTGTAATTATCCTCATCATGACATTGGAAGAAGGGAAAATTAAGAGGCATGGAGGGCATCATGGAAGGCATTGATGAGGCATGAAGGGCATGAATCTTGATATTTGTGGCATTTATAGCCTAGGGATGTCTTCTCAAGAAATGAGGTCACCTGATGATGCATATATTCAATATCCAATTCCAAAAATAAGTTTTCAACAAATTTCCATGGAATTCTTAATTTAGACTTGATTTGGATTAATTAGCTCTTAATCATGATTACGCACTTTGTGCACAAATTACTCAAATTGATCAGAATGCCTTGTTATTCATCTAAAATTTGACTGGATTGGAATTGGAAGGTGATGTCAGATGCATTGGATCCTTTCTTTCATTTAGGATATTTCCAAGAAAAAATAATGAAGGCACATGTCTTGTGCAAGAGATCTGATAAGAAAGAGCAATCTAGAGTACCTAAGTACAAAATTGGCATTTTAACTTGAAATGATCTGATCAAAGTTAGCTAGCCCATAAATTGTATTACCCCATTTAGTGATATCCTAGCCAAAATTAACACTTGAATACATTATTTTCACGTCATTTAGCATGTTTTATTAGTTTTTAAGCCAAATTATGCATTTTAAGTGGAAATTAGCCAAAAGCTTGATTGGAGGTTATTGGTGGCCATATTTAGGTGTCTATAGTTTGCCCCTATTTGGGAAGATGTTGTAAGCTATAAGCATAGTAACATCTTCTCAAAGAATGAAAAGGTCCCATATGCCTACAACTGTAATGATGATAAATTAATTATATGACGCCCCCTTGAGGGAATGGTTGGCACAAGTAAGTCAGCAAATGATCCCTTGAAAAGAAAGAAGTGAAATGAGGGGACCAAAGAAAGGAAAGATGATGGGGTGAAAACACAATGATACTAAAAAAGTAGTCAAAATCATTGAGAATGCAAGTGGGATGGTGCACAATGGTTTGCCCAAAGATAGTTATAAACATTGTACGTACCTTGATAGTGGTAATATGGTATAATAACACAATGATTTCCCTAAAGGTGGTTATAATAATTGAGAAGATGGAGTTGCCCCAGTTAGGATAGACAAACAATAGACTAACATGCCCTTGTATATGCAAAAAAATTAACATGGTGATAACACAATGATTTGCCCAAAGGCAATTATAATCATTGAGAAATGCAGGTGGGACGGTGTGCAATGATTTGCCCATAGGCAGTTATAATCATTGGACCCTAATTATGGAAAGCATGATAAACTTAGCTGAGGATGATGATAACTTAACACAGAGAGTAATGATGCATTGAAACAACCTACTAGTAAGGAGATGCACGTATGAACTAATAAAGATTGAAATTCTTTCATGTTTAATTACTCTATTTGGGATATGATTAGGATGGAATCAGGATGTTGATGCCAAAGAGATGTCATCATTACTAAATAGACTACTTGAAGATGAGGTTTTTTGTATCATGTGTCGATAGGCATCATGATATAACATGATGAGGACTTGGCTGAAATATGCATGAGGACTAACTCCCGTAATCCAATACTCAATAGAAAATAATGCACCATTGATAGAAACCATGATGACAATATAAACATATGAATATGGATATATTCAAGGATAAGTGTGGGAAAGGAATCACCCAATGAACACACATAAACTGAATCACGACAACAGTGTTGAAAGTAAACAAACAGACACACAAATAAAATAACAAAGAAATAAATAAAGAAACAATCAAAATAAACCATATGAAAATTTCCCCTAGAAAATAAGTGATAACCTTAACAAATGAACAAAATGGGGGAAATAGAAGAAAAGAAAGGGGGTGGTCAAGCTGTCTCTATATGCACTAGGCAAGCAAACACTGCCTACATAGTTCCATGGATGTAATATCCAATAAAAAACTTTAGACCAAATGTAGTTTTCCTAGGGAATGGGAAGAATGTGATAACTAATGAAAACAAATAGAATGGATGTGAGAGAAAAAGAGGAATGGTCTTGAAAAATGGCAAGTGCATGAGAGAAAAAGGCCAAAAAGGATGGGAAAACTAAATGACAAGTGATTTTCTTGTAACTTAGTAAGGGTTCCTAGAATCCTTAAGGCAAAGAAGTGGTCAATGTTTTTGTTCTTTTCTAATGATTTTCAAATGTTTTTAGATTTTTTTTTGAAGTGTCTCAACTCAATCAAGAATGACGAGACACTAAATAGTTTAAGCTTGCAAAATGGTGAGAGCATTTAAATGAAGGTTGCTCAAAAAATGGTGAAATCATGGCTTAGGTTGCTCAAAAAATGGCAAGAGTGTTGATTAGGATGACTGAGCTGACCTCAACAAGTATGGAGTGCTACCTACATAGTCCCAAATTAGGACCTCAAGTCATTGTAGTTCCACCCTTTTAGCAGAGGAATTCAACTAGTGTAGCAGTTAATTCAAACAAAATAGGCACAGTTGGTAAAATGTCATAGTATGACATAGGAAGTGGTAAGTTGGTATGCCAAGGCTTAATGTTGCCCCTAGTTTTCTTATAGGTAGTTATAACTAGGCACAACAACATAGATCAAAGGTAATAATTTGTCTAAAGGTAGTTATAATTAGTATCAAAACCAGTGGTAAGAAATGAATAACAAATGAAATATGTAACTACCGAAACTTCTATCACACTATCCCAAAATATGATCTCTATCTAAAGTACTTGAACCAACTGATGAAACTAATCAGATACATTGATGCTGAAAATATGTAACGAAAGGAAAAAACCAAGGTCAAATGGGCTAGGCTTAAGAACACATTGGGCTGATAGGTTGAAAGAAAAAAGTGGATACGATGAAGAGGATGGATAAGGATGATATTTTTACAAATAAGAATAGTGATAAAATGGCATAACTAAAATGATCTTTATAGACAATACACCTTAGCACTCAAGCATAGTACCACTTGAGATGAACAATATTCATCGACTCAAAAATTTCATCTTTGTTTGGTGTCACAAGCCTGTATGTTCCTGATCCATAATCTACAGTAATGATGAAAGGACCTATCTAGTTTGGTTTGAATTTCCCTTTATGCTTCTTCTCAGCCATGGTATTCTTTTGGTTTTCTTGAAGAACAAGATCACCAAGTTTAAATGTTATATACTTAACACATCAATTATAGTGGCCTTTGAGTCAGTTTCGATATGCTTGAAGATTGTTGAGTGCAGCTATGCATTTTTTATCAAGTAGGTCTAGCTCTTATAGGTGAGCTACTTGATAGTCATGATCATCCATAACATACTTGAAAGAGATGCATAGAGAAGACAATTCGACTTCAATGGGAAGGATGGCTTTAGCATCATAAACAAGTGAGTATGGAGTGACTCCTATGGGGGTATAATGATTGATATGGTATGCCCAAAGGATAGGAAATATTTGGAAGTGCTAATCACGATCGACATCATTGACAATCTTTTTGAGAATATTGACAATGGTTTTGTTGGATGCCTCGGCTTGGCCATTACCTTGAGGATAATTTGTTGTATAAAATTTTTGTATGATGTTATATTCAGTACAAAGCTGATCTAAATCCTTGTTTTTGAATGATCCTCCATTATCAGATATAATTTCAGAGGGGATACTATAGCGACAAATGAGATGGTTGAAGATGAATTTGGAAATTTACTTTCCAGTCACCTAAGTGAGGGGTATAGCTTCAACCCACTTAGTAAAATATTTGATGGTGGTAAGGATATGTTTCTGGTTATTGGATGAAGTGGGGTTGATATTCCCAATGAGGTCAAGTCCCCATGTAAAAAATGGCCATGGTGTCAACACTAGTTTTAGAATTTTTGCTAGGGTATGAATCATATTAGCATGCCATTGACATTTATCACACTTTTTTACAAATACAGTGGCATATATGTCCATTATGGGTCAATAATAACCAGTATGCAAGAGCTTTTTGGATAGGACTGCCTTGCTAGAATGAGCTCCACATAGTCCTTTTTGAGCTTCTCTTAACACTAATGTAGACTCTGCTAAAGTTAAACAATGAAGTAGAGTTTTATCAAAACTATAATGATAAAGGGTAGATCTAAGTAGAGTATAATGAGTGGAATGATGAATGAAGGCTTTGGTTTATTTTTTAAGATAAGGTAGGTGGTAGAACTTGGTCATGAAGGTAGTTGTAGAGGTCTGATTACCAAATAGAATTAGGACCAATAATATCACAAATCATTGCAATGGTTGAAGGTTCATGAGTTGGTGCTGACAAATTCTTGATAAGGAATTAATACTCTATAGCTTTATCTATTTGTCAAATTAGAGAGCCAATAGTATCCATGACATCTATAGTTCTAATACTAGCCCTTGATATGTGCTCAAACTAAATATTGGCAATTTATTGCTTAAGAGTGTCAACCATGGCTTTATATGGAACCAGCTTGTCATCTTTGATCTAAAAATGATCTGAATTGATTGATGATTAACTGAGAATCACCATAAACTTGGAGATGAGATATATTCCAATGCACTACTTGTTGAATTCCTAAAACAAGTGCTTCATACTCAGCCATGTTGTTTGTAAAATAAAAGTTGATTTTGAATGATCTAGGGATTAGATACTCCTATGGTGTAATAAATAATACGCCTACCCCTGATCATTTTGCAGTAAATGAACCATCAAAATATAGCTTCTAAAGTTGCTCCTCAAGGGGTGTGTCAATGATGGTCATTAAGGATTCATCAAGAAACTAAAACGTGAGTGGTTGTGTGTCTGTGAGAGGTGTTTCAACAAGTTGATCTACAAGTACTTATCCCTTGATTGCCTTTTGAGAGACATACTCTATGTCAAACTCACTGAGAAGCATGATCAATTTAGCCATTCTACCTTGCAAAGCTGTTTTGGATAGTAGATACTTGAGCGGATATACTTTTGAAATGTCTATGGTCTTATTATTCAACATGTAATGGCACAATTTTTGAGCTGTGAAGACTATGGCTAGACAAGCTTTTTCAATAGGTGCATAGTTATGTTCATATGTAACCAAGGTATGGCTTAGGTATTATACAGCATGTTCTTTTCCATTATCATCATGTTGAGCTAAGAGTGCCCTCAGAGCATGGTTGGTAGCTGATAGGTATAACAAGAATGGCTTTCCTAGGATAGGAGGTAATAAAATAAGTGGATTAACAAGATAGTCTTTGAGTTGTTGAAAAGTTGTTTGGCAATGATCATCCCAATGAAATGCAACTCCCTTCTTCAAAAGGTGTGTAAATAAATGGCACTTGTCTACTAACTGAGAGATGAAGCATCGAATTAACTAAATTTTACTCTATAAACTATGGAGTTGCTTTAAATTGGTTAGTGGCAGCATCTTGATTATAACATGGACTTTAGCCAGATTGACTTCAATACCTCTATGAGACACGATGAAGCTAAATAATTTTCTTGAAGTTACATCAAACACACATTTATTTAGATTGAATCTAACATTATACTTTCATAATCTTTCAAATATCTTATGCAACACTACTAGATGGTCAACCTTGGTTTTGGATTTTCCTAATATGTCATCGACATAGTCTTCAACAATATTTCATATCATGAAATATGGAAGGCATGGCTCTTTGATTTGTAGCTCCAGTATTCTTAAGGCCAAATGGCATTACTTGATAATAAAATGTTCCCCATGAAGTGATGAATGCTATTTTATATTGGTCTTCTAGTGCTATTATGATCTGGTTGTATCTTGAAAAGCCATCCATGAGTGAAAGCATTTCATAACCTATTGTGGAGTCAATGATCATATCGATATTAGGCAATGGAAAATCATCTTTAGGACAAGCTTTGTTGATGTCTTTAAAATCAATAAAAATTTTGATCCCTTTCGACTTTTTATTAATAGGTACCATATTATAGATCTATTCTGAGTAGTCAATGGATCAAATACATCATGCTTCTAAGATTTTTTTCAACTCTTTCTTTACCAACAAAATAATGTGAGGATGTATCTTACGTAACTTTTGTTTTATTGATTTGGCATTAGGATTAACCACAAGATGGTGTAGAACTAAGGCGGGGTCTAAACTTGGCATGTTAGAATAGGCCCATGCAAAGATATCTACAAATTCTCTCAATAGAGTTATAAAGACTTCATGTTCTTCCTCAGTGAGGGACATGCCTAATTTTATATATTTTAGGTCTAATGGAATCTCGATATTTACCTCTATTGTATATTTGAATAGAAGGGTCAAACCATCTTCTAGGATAGTAGGCAATGACTTGAACTATTGGATTATGTCAGGGTCCTCTGTTAGGACTTGCTCTTTAACTTCTCCTAGGCATGATGAATCTGAGTCCCCTAATGGGAGATTTAGTCATGTGATAAAAAATAGTCAAAATTCTTGAATAATTTTATCAAATACTTGTTGTTGCTCAAAGATAAACTTGAATCTATAGATAAGTTCATCGTTGGTGTTCTCCTGGTCTAAATTTGAAGAAGAATGAACACCCCCATCTAATAGTGCCTGAAATAGGTTTTTATCACTAGACTGCCCTTTATCTTTAATTTTTTCTTAGTCAAAAAGCACCTCAAAGAGGTTTTCACTTTGAGACCTTAATATTTTACTTATTTGATTTTGGATAAAGGTGTTCACTCGCTCTCCAAAATAGGCTACACAATTCAATGTGATTGAGAATCCTGAATTGTGATCTCCCAACGAAATGTTGTCTCTAAGGCCTAAGAAGTCCTAGAATGCCTCATCATTCTAGAACTCATCAATCGGTAGACTGGATTCTTGTTGGTCAATCTATCAATTGGGGATCATATAATGGTAATGGGTTGCAATGAATAGTTAGGGTAAGAGTACAAATGACATTGTTATCAAACAGGTTGGTTTTAGCTACGTTATCAAAGGTGAGGCTATGATCAGACTCTACTTTATTGTCAACATCATTATCACTAGTCACTGGTGATGGAGTTTGAATAAGATATGTGGGGTCACCCCTAGGTGGTTTATATCCAAGTCCATAAGGTCTTTCATACTTAATCATAAAATTTGGCTCGATGGTTCTTTGTTGATTCGGTTGAGGCCTCTCCCTTCATAATTGTGATGCTCCATGATCCTATTGGGAATAAGATACTTTGTAATTTTATAACAATCAGCTTGGTTGTCATTGTATAACCATGATTCATCCCCTTCAAGAGGGTCAAGTTCTAGCCTAGATGTTGATACAAATGTGGTAGGTCCCTTATCTTTTTTATTTTGTTGTTAATGCATATGTGGGGTGACTTTAGGTCACCCAAAAGTTTTCAAATTCTGAGGAAGATTGGCAATATAAAATGTATCATGGGTCACATACTCTCTCGGTCCATTATCTAAAATGATGAAATGATTAGAAGCTTCAGGTGGCAGCATGTAGGAAAAGAAATCCAAGGTATTAGGATCTATGCAATTATTCAGTGAAGGATCAATAAGTATAGCCTTATCTTTATCCTATTTGGAACTTGAATTCATGTCGTACTGATAATTGTAGCTTTGAAATATGACCTCAAGATGTTTACAGTGTTCATATGGGTGTAAATCTCCTAGAATATTCACTTCCATTCCTGAGTAGGAAAACTTGATACATTGGTGTAGCGTTGATGAGACTACATGAATCTCATGTAACCAAGGCCTACCTAGAAGTATATTATATGATAAGTCAAGATCAAGCACATGAAAAAGTGTATCATGGGCTTTGATGGTTATTGTTTCTAACTAAAGATCTACCATTGTGTACCCAAGAACCTTGATGAGCTTTAGAAGCACTATGTTGAGGCATGATCCATTGTCTATAAGGACACATTTCACACTATGCCACTTTACATAAACTTCTATGTGCAATGGGTTATTATGGAGTGGGCCAAGGGAAGACATATCACTTTGGTTTAATGTGACTTGTTGGGCTAGAGCTAGGTGTCCAACAAAAGCTTGAAATTTATCAGGGGATATATCACTAGCAACAGTGGATTGGGTCAAAAAATCATTCAAGATGTTATTGTGGATTATTGGCATTTGTATCAAATCTAAAATAGAAATTTGTGCTGGTGTTTTCTACAATTGTTTCACAATATCAAACTTCTTGTCTTGGTCAGGATTGAATGGTTTATTCTGAGGCTGAATGGTTGGTTGGATAATAGGCAAAGTGGCATATGGTTGTGGGCCTGGGATAGTAATCTTTGACCTCTGAGTTGTGATTACACAATCGGGATTAAATACTAGACCATTATTATTAATAAATGTTGGGAATGGTATGGAACTAGACAGGACAAGTCTCAATTGCTGGTGCACTCACATGTGGTCATGTGGCAAGGATGAGTTGTCAATATAAGGTCCAAAAGGGGAAGTCTTAGTTTGTTGGTTTGCTTGTATGCACTCCCAAATCAAAGAAGGATTATCCACGTAATTTATATAAATGTTGTTGTTTAGCAATGGTCTAGATTGATTAGTGCTTGGTCTAGGATTAATGGAGATGGTATTAACGCTACCCCCTGTAATATGCCCTACAACCTTGTTGTAGTCATGTGCAAATACATGGTAAATTTGTTAGTTATTACCAATTTGACCTTGGTTTTGTCTATTGTTCTGTCATTGTGAGTTTTGGTACTAATTTTGTTGATTCTGTTAGTTCAACCTTTGATTTTGATACTATTGATTTTACTACTGCACTAGCCATTGTTGTTGTTGTTGTTGATTATTTTACTGCTACTCATTGTTATGTCAGGAAAAGAGGTTTTGATAAATCTCAAGAGTTTGATTGTAAGTGAAAGCACCATTGTCCAATGTTATCTCTCCGTTGTATAACATATTCTCAATTAAATGCTTAATTTGGACACATCTTCATAGATTATGCTCGTTGACCCAGTGATAGTCATAGAATTCATTTTCATGGTACCAATCAGGATAAAGAATGCCTTACAAATAATACCTTACATAGGCCAACTAATCAAATTAAGAATAAAAAGTTTGTGAAATACAGACTCAATAGGTTCTCCTAAGTCACTAAAGACATGACGTGTAGGCACGGTTCTCCTAAGAGGAGGGGTTTGCAATGGTAAAGGTCATTGTATTTGTTGTGCAGGTCTTAGTTATTGTGCTCATGACATTAGTTGGAGAGATTATTAGGTAGGATTGAGTTGAAAAGGTGGTATAGATGATGTTTTCACTGTTTGGACATGATGAGATTTGATTACTCCATTTCTCACAACATTCTTATTGCAGTTGAATTGCTTCGGTCTTTCTTGGTTATTGGCTTATGTCAGTTGTGATGCTTGAGCTTGAATAAGATGTTGATGTTGGCCATTTCCCTAATTGGTACCTTGATTTTGATTAGTTGAATTAATCTTGATGACTCCTTTATTAATGAGCACCCACTCGATCAACAAACCTTTATCAATGATCTCTTTGAACGTATGTGCACATTGTAGTTCCAAATGATAAACTGTCTCACTATGCAATTTTTTAATAAACAGAGCAGCTAATTGTTTATCTAGTAAACTATGGGTAAAATAACTTGCAAGGACTCTCCATTGTTGTAAATAACTTGCAAAACTCTCACCAAATTTTTGCTTTGCTTGTGTTAAGTCCCCTAATGAAATCTCATGCTCAAGATTATAGAAAAAGTGTTGCACAAACTTATTAGAAATATCATCAAAATCTGTTACTAAATTTTTGGGCAACTATAAAAACCACTCTAAGGCTTGTCCAACCAAGCTCCTTGGAAACAACAACAAAAGGTATATGTTGTTATATGCCACTGGTTGACATGCGACAAAGAATTTAGTCAAATGAGTGTTAGGGTCACCTTTTCCTTTGTATTTGTCAAATTTTAATGGTTCGTATCCTAGATGAAATGGTATTTGTAAATACTCCATGTTGAATAGATAATAACACACGTCATCTAATTTGAACTTTTTAGTCTATTTTCTAACTTGAATAAAAACAATTGCATCCTTTATCTATTGTAATTCTTGGAATAGGAAATTGGAAGGAACATTGGTTTGAGGGAGAATATTGGTTTGGGTAGATGGTTGGGAGGTCATAAGTGGGACACTTTGACCAGGGTATGATGGAGATACCTATTGGGGTACATTGTTTTGGTTGGAGAATGAACCAAGAATATGCATACGTAGACTAGGCTGTACTTGAAATTGCATAATTAGTTGCATGATATTCTATTTTGGGTTGGTGATAAAGATTTGACTTAGAATATTTTATGGTTAGGATGGAGGGATATAACTATATTGTGCCTGTTGTGGTTAAAAATGGACATGTTGCCGACTAATCGAACCTTGTTGTTGAGTGAGAACTTGTGGTCCAAGACCCTGTCTCTAAATTTGTGGCACATTTTAAACCAACGGTTGTCTAGTAGGTACTTGAGAAATATGGGGACCTCCTTATTGCATGAATCTCTATAGAGAAGTGAAAATAGGTTGCATATTTGACATCTGTCACTGACCAATATTTACATGTTTTTGACTAGTCATTGGTTGGTTTTAGATTGGCATATTAGTCTGTTACTGAAGAGGTATGTTTGTTGTTATCTAGTGAGGTAGAACATAAGTTTGCCCTGATTGAGGTGGCAATATATTTATCCTATGTTGCCTTGATACACTAGGTTGTGCCCGTTGTTATGGAATACGTCTCATTACTTGTTGAGGAGGAGTAGGGCTCATCATATTCTATCATTGAGGTGTGGCATTGGTCATTGTTTGATTACTTAATCCCATAGGTTGTACACATGAGAAAGCAGTTGGTTGAAGTTGGGGTGTAGAAACTCCTATTCCTTGGTATGATGATCTACTCATGGGATTAACTATAGGCACATGTTGTTTGCTAGTTGTTTGTGTGTTAGTACCACTTTGATCAAAATTAGACATTGTTTGCACATTGCCCACTATGTTTGGCTCACTATTCTGTGTAGAGGTTGAAGACACTTCTTCAATAACTGACATATGTGTCAAGTTATATATCAAATCAGTTTGTACAAATGGGTTGAAACTCAAATTTTCTTGTCCAGTTAACTCTATCAACACTCCTATTGAATGAACTAGGTCAATAAGAGGCTTACTCACCATATTCATCTGATTGAAATTATGTGATAGATTTAGGTAGGTTTGATATGCTATCTATAATTTATTAAAGTGATCTTCCATGATGTTTTTGCCTCGATTAGATATATTAGGGTCTTGATACGTTGTTTAGACTAGAGCCATAGGATTGTTAGAAGAAGCCTATTGATCGTAAATGATATTGTGGGGCACTCTCACTAGGCTTGGTAAATTTTCATGAGGAAAGTCTGCTGGAAACTTGGCCCCTACCTCTATGGCTCTAACCAAAATCTAATCTTTATTCTCTAACAAATGTAGCTCAAACAAAAATGGATCACACGTGGAAGCCATATTAGTAGAATATTACTGTTGAAGAATTGGCTCATCCACTATGGGTATTATAGCTAGGTATTGTGTGATTTATTCTTGGTCTTGTTCAGAATAAGGTGGTGTATTAACCAGATAGTTAGCTAATGAATCTTGGCTTTGTACCCCTGATTGAGTATTATAAGAGGGATAAGAATCTATCTTATAAGCAATATTATCTGCATAGGGGTTTTGCACCATTTCTTCTTGTGCAACTACATTACTAATCCCTGGATTGTACATGAGTCCACTACGAGTGTAGAAATACATGTTGGGATCCATAGTCAATGTTTTGTGATAAAAGGTTAAAGAGTTCTACGAACTCTAAAAAGGACAGAATCTAAAACAGATGATGTTCCAACTTGGTGTTGATTAGTCAAAAGGATCAAAAGGTTTATGCAAAGATTTGTGAGGAAACAAGCTAGCGTGAAATATTTAACATTTCACTGTTCACACAAAGATAAGCAAGTAAATAGACCAAAAATAAAAATGTCAAACTCTAAGGTTGAAGTGTTTCAAATCAGTCTAATCTAGGAATTTAAAAATTGCTAGGTCTTTTGGCCAAATGCGACATCAAAAACTAGGCTCAAACAAGGCATGCACTAGGACTCTTGGCCAAACGGTGTCAAAAGCTAGACTTTGAAATAGATGAAAGTTTTAATCTAATGGATTTGAAACACTTCTAACAAATACTAGGCTTTTAATTCTTGGATATGAACTTAATCAACTAGGTATAAGGTATGAAACAAAAGGCACTTTAGAGATAGTTTATTTTCTCATAAATAATGGTATAAAACTTGGTTCTTTTGACAAAGAAGCTAGACAAAAGTAAACAGTATAACTATGTTAGATAGAAGATCACAAAAGTACACTTGGATTGGTCTAAAAATGTAGGAACAAATTTAAACTTTATGTAAGAGGGTCTATGAAACAATATTTGAAATATTTTGGGCAGCGTAACGAAGCTACACTACCCAAAAGGTGTGACAAAAAAGTTTGTTTCAAAAACTCTCTAAGGCAAAGATAAGTTCCAAAAATTTTGATAGTATAACACTACTTTTCTTGACTCCAAATGTTGTGGTGCATAGACTCAAAGTGCAAGTGTTTAGCACAAAATGACTTAAGTCTATCAAGTGATGACAATGATTATGAGTCTTAAACGGCCTTCAACCAAAATTGAAAATTAAGCCTAAGTTCCCTCAATTTTAGTGTAAATGACGAACCCACTTAACACTCAACCCTATCAACTTATAAAGGTGCAATTCTAAATTTAGATTATAAGTGAAGGCCTTAAAACAACTTTGGTAAAGGTCTAGACTGAACTAGGTAGCATAATTGTGCCAAAGTAGATGATATGACTCCCGAGCCTTTGATAAACTTTAAACAAGGCAAATTGATGATCTCACGTGAACAACATAACACCTCTTTGTTCAAAGGACAATGAGGACCATGTGTTTGGTTTGAATTATTTGTTTACACCAAGTTTTTGACTTCAAACAAGACTTTAATCTAAGACAAGACCAACTAATTAATTGCTCTTAGATCCTAAACTGACAAGGTTACTTGGTATTGTTGGAATCCGTCAATATACATCATTTGAGAGGATTTTAAGTGTTAATCCAAAAGTAAATGTGTATTATATAGTAGAGTTTTTACACCCCCCCTTCTCTCAAATGATATTACTGTGACATGAACCTTGAGGCGCACCTTGCACCAACAATACTTCCACGATAAGTGGGGATTTGTCTAATATCTAACAAGTTTTCGAACGTTCTAGGGGAATCAATTGCATAATGACTTTCATGTCAAATAATGCAAAAGAAAAGCATGGATTTGGGTCCGTATCACTTGGCTTATTGCAAAAAGGTCTAGTCATTTTTGCAACCACTACATCTTGTTGTTCACTCAATGTAGTGTGATGTCCAAAGTGTCACTACGTCCCATATGCAACTCCAATTAAGACTCAAATGAAGTCAATGCCGAGAGGTGAAACCCCAAGTCAAAGCTTCCCTAAAGAACTTGTGGGAGGTGATGAAGTCCCCTTCGCAAGCCAAGTTTACATGAAAATAAAAGACTAATAGAAAGACTTTAAGGTCACCCAAACTTTGATGAGTTTTTGGGAAGTGCTTTAGATGATATTATTTTTAAGCCGTGGATTAGGATTTTTGCAATAGGAATAGCACTTTTGACTACA
This sequence comes from Torreya grandis, assembly GCA_037957365.1. NCBI lineage: Eukaryota > Viridiplantae > Streptophyta > Pinopsida > Cupressales > Taxaceae > Torreya > Torreya grandis. Next base: position 1,004,594 of record JARHVA010001577.1, read on the forward strand.
AGGGTTCCCTAAAGGAGACAAATGGAAGAGCATACATGCAACACCTTTCTTTTTGTCAAACAAAAATTTAACTTAAACAACTAAGTAAATATAAAAAGCTTGAAAAGGTGAGTTCATTTTAAAGCCCAAATGGAAAATGAGGTGGTATTAATTGACCAATTGGTCTTAGTTGCAAACTTTGAAAACATTCACCATAAACATATAAATTCTTTGTTAAACACCAAAACAAGGTTCCTTATTAATTTTTAAGCACACAAAAGGTGATCTAAACATGTTTTTAGCAAATGTCAAGCTTGGTCCTGCAACAAAAATGTTAGCATGTCCTTTAGCCTTGAAGCTCTTTTAAGTTTGAAACAATGAACTTTAGAAAAAAAACTCTCGGGTTTGTGTTTTTAAAAAAGCACAGTGATCGACATCGGTTATATAACTGACGATGGTTACATTTTTTAACTGATGATAGTTATCTAATCGACATCGGTTATACCAATGTGACAGATGACATCTATCCAATCAATGTCAATTTTACTAACCAACATTAGTTAAGCTATCCAATCGATGTTGATTTTACTAACCGATGTCGGTTACTGTGTAAACTCGTGGCAAACAAAAACAACAAAATACAGTTAAAAAATTAATTTGTAAGAGTTTTAATGATTCAAATGAAGATTTTAAAGTTGTAAAATGATCTTCTTCATGAGTGGGATATGTTTGGTCCCATCGGGCGTGCCATTATGTGATCTAGGAATTTGACTCAAGAGAAGATAGTATCATGTTAGTTCTAAAATAAAAATAAAATGAAAAAAACACACTAACTAGCATAACATCTCTAGGTCTAGACACTAGGAAAAGCTTAGTTAACAAACATGAATAAGACACACAACTAAAATGCAAAAGAAAACTTTCTTTTACCTCTCTTGGATGCTCCAAAATGCTTGTTGTAGTGGCTTGCTCAGCGTGTGCTCATGAAGTCCTTGGCAATGGAAGCTTGGCTACCTCCATCTCTCCTTGGCACCTTTGGCTTTTGGCTTGGCTTGGAATCAATTTGGCATGGTAACACTAATTGCAATGGCTTTTGGAATCATTTGTGCATTATAACTTTGCATTATTAAGTCTTAGAAATGATGTGGTAAGGCCTCCTATTTATAGATTTTTTAGAATGTCTAGAATCAACCTGAACCGTCCATCTTGAGATTGAGATGTGTGATTGAGGATTAATTCAATTTTTGAAATTAAGTTTATAATTATCCTCATCGTGAGATTGGAAGAAGGGGAAAGTAAGAGACAATGAGGGTATCATGGAAGGCATTGATGAGGCATGGAGTGCATGACCCCTAATATTTGTGGCATGTATGGCCTAGGGATGTCTTCCCAAGAAATCAAGTCACCTGATGATGTACATATTCAATATCTAATTCCAAAAATAAGTTTTCAATAAACTTTCATGGAATTCTTAATTAGGCCTTGATTTAGATTAATTAGCTCTTAAACATGATTAAACACTTTGTGCACAAATTACTCAAATTGATCAGAATGTCTTGTTATTGGTCCAAATTTTGATTGGATTGGAATTGGAAGGCGATGTCAGATGTGTTGGATCCGTTATTGAATTTAGGGCGTTGCCAACAACAAATAACGAAGGCACATGTCTTGTGCAAAAGATCTGATAGGAAAGAGCAATCCAGAGCACCTAGGTGCAAAATTGACATTTTGACTCGGAATGATCTGATCAAAGTTAACTGGCCCATAAATTGCATTTCCCCATTTAGTGATACCCTGGCCAAAATCAGCACTTGAATACATCAGTTTCACATCATTTAACATGTTTTAGTGGTTTTTAGGCCAAATTGTGCATTTTAAGTAGAAATTGACCAAAACTCTGATTGGAGGTTATCGATGGCTAGAGTTAGATGTCTACACATTATATATCTCCACATTTGTATTTCACTTTTTGAATTCTTTATTAAACAGTCTATATTGTTTCCTAATCCTTCTTTTTTTGCTATCTCAAGTTGATCATACCCTTATGATGCATATATTTGTGATACACTCAGAAACAGGGCAGTCCTTAGGTTAGCATTATTAATCCCATTTACTTTCTAATAGTATTCCAAACTAACATAATGGGTTGTTACATCCTTGTTCAACTCTCAAAATCTTGTTGGTTTTTAAACAAAGGGTGCATTGGTTCCATTTCCTATTTCTTGAGCAGTCTTTGACTTGTTCGCTTGTGAGGCAATTTGAATTGGTTAAGTGAGATTTTATTCCTTTGCTCACTAGACAATCAGCGTTGAGCCCTCTTTAGTAGCTGAATTTTCCAGAGTACCCACAAACGGTCGCTCTTCTTATACTTTGGGCTATCATAATTGTAGGGACATTGTATTCATATGAATTTCATAAATTGGTATTTAACTTGTTGTGCCAATATCCTCATTATGTTGCTTCTGCCTCAAGCAGGCTGACCTTCAAACATCTCTTACATTTCTTGGTGCTCACTTCACTTTTTACTTACTGGTGTTGAATTGTTGACTTAGAAATTAGAGTCACTATTCACGTATATGGACAATAACCAAATCTAGACACCCTTCAGCATCAGATCCGCAATGTAAACAATAACAAAGAAGATAAAGGTTAGGGCATTCCATTACGCGCAAACATAAATGCAAACGTGTGACAAGAGCCACAATCTAAATATAAACAGGGTATGAAGTGGTCTTGAAAAACATAGAAGATAAAGGTTCCACCAATCCATCACATACAAACATAATTGCAAACATTTGACAAGGTGAGTGAACATTTGAAAGTGATGATCGATCGAGCATATAATTATCGCATTTATACAACTGATCACATTTATCATGTTTAATTGATTGATCAAACACCTTCCCCTTACTTCTACAGCATCCTTGATGGAAATTTATAAAGTGTCCATTTTAGGGAATCAATGTTATGTTCTATTCTTGTTAATCTCTCTTGGGATTATTTTTTTTGTAGAGCTCTCAACATCAATAGTCCAAGGACATTTGAGTTCAGATCTCCTAGCCATTCTAGTTATTTGTCATGGTATTCGGTTTGAGTCTACTACATGGTCCTGTAGAAGAGCCCCACCTGCCTCAAACTGCTCGCGAGTTTGCAAACTAAAAACTCTTCAGTCCGATGATAATTTTATATTTTGAATGCAGTTTTGAATCAAGTAGCTTTTATGTTATAAATGAAGTCTTTAACATGCACAATGCACAACTAATCATTCTGCAAATATAAACACTTACCAATCTGAAATAACACTCATGTTGTGATTTCCAATAAATTAAGTTGCTACCGTAATACATAATCTAGGCTTCAATTTTCACAGAATAACTAACTGTATTCAAAGATCCAAAGAACCTTCCAAACACAGCACAAGGTTACATACTATCATAAAATGACACAGGAAAACCAAACTATTCATTTTCTGTAACTATTTATAGGTGTAACAAATCTGGACTGTTGATCTGTCACTAATGGTCATGATTATGCAAGGTTTCCATATCATTTCGGCTGCTTGTTTCTCATTCTCAGTATTTCAGGATTACAATGTGCACCATGAGATTCAAGACAAATGTTGTTGTCACCCTGGATCTTTGGATGCTGGATAAATTTTAATTTATAAAACATTTTAAGTCTAGTCGCATTGTAATATGCTCATTCTGAATTGGCGGTCGGACCTTCGTGGATATTATTGACATCACTCGGTAATTTGGGAATCCCAGTGACTTCTTAGTGTTTGCTATGGTTTCCCAAATATATGAGTTGGAGAATGATGAGATCAGAATTTGTTTTTGAAGTAATTTGAATATTTTTCATAGATTACTTCTGGAAATTTCTCCTCTGCAATTTTTAACTTAAATATAAAATTAACAGAACTGTTCTAAACACGGATCATTGTGTCTAGACTCAACACATTGAAATGAGATCTCGAATACCTGGTGCATGGAAAGGCATCTATAAAATTGAGGATTTATTTTGAAAACTCTCTCCTATTGTATTGTAAAAGTAAATGCATATACGCAACCTTTTCCTATGTCAATGTCCTACACCTACAAAATTAAAGGAAGGTCATGTAAACTAGATTTGAACTTGTTAAATTTACAAGAGAGAGGTGCTACATTTCATGAAACAATTGGATGATTGGTTAACTCATCAAAATATCTCTCCAAAATTGGCATTTTCTTTTGAAAAAAATTCCTTTCATTTAATAAAATGAATCAAAGTGTGGATACAACCCCTTTATGTGTATTCGTCATATTAATGGAGGTCCAAATGAAAAAAACATGGTGGTTACTTATTTACAATTCCAACAAGTGAGGATTCTGGTTAAGTATCACATCAATATTTTGCAAATTGCAACATTAGAAAATGTAACAACCTGATAGAAAAAACATCTTAATAAAAAGTTACAGGGTAGGGAATGCCAAGAAAGACATTGAAAATGGAAGGACTGGACTACTTGTTTTTAATGTTTTCTTTACTTCAAATTTAAATCTGACCATTTATGGTCTAAGTACAGATTTTATTTTTGGAATAGAGCCTTTTATTGGTTTAAATAACAAGGGATTATTATGAACTAATAAATCAACAGATATTTATTTTTCAGTCATGGCTTACTTTCCTAAAAAAATGTTTAAATATTGTTTATTCACTGGTAAATATTGCTTAGTAACATTTTTCTGTATGCATTTGCAGGACATCTAGCATCTTTTGCAATGCTAGTTGCCATACTAGGAGCAGTGGGCTATGGTTACATGTGGTGGAAAGTATGTTTTTCATAATAATTACAATATTATAACAGTTGCCAAAATTTTAAATGTTGGTTTACTATATTTGTTTTTATCCATATCTCTTTAATGCCATGTTTAGTATTATATGCTACTTGAGTCAAGGAAATCTTCTACATCTGCGAAAGTATTAAAGATTTGTTTGAGCATTTTCCATTAAGAATTATAATTACATTGATGAATGTTTAACGTACTTGGAGGAATGTGTGGCCATCGCTTGCATGTTAAAACTATTAGACACAAATGAGCAGAGTGAAGCTTCAGTCCAAGTAAACCCAAATATTCTGACAAAGTTTAGAGTTTGCTTCTTAGCCTATGTAGTTAAGCCATCTTCATCCTTACAAAAACCTGAATCTCCCTCCCCCATTGCATCTCTGTTGGCCTTTTTGTCCCCCTAGGCTGATGAATCAAGTGTTTCCTCCTTTTGACGAGGCTATGGCCTCCCCACAAGGAAATCCTGATGCAAGTCCAAATTTTAAAATTGCTGCATCAATTTAATCTACTCAGGTCTGCAAGGAAAATCCAATAAACTTCATTCACCATCATGCCCAATGGACTTTTAGAAGACCCTATTTCCCCTCCAAGAAGGATAATGTTTCCTACCTAAGAATGGACACCCCCAAAGCTTAATTTATCCAGGGAAGAGATGAAAAATAGACCGTGGCTCCTAAAAGAAAAGGCTCTTAGTTGTAGATTCATGGGTGCTTTTCCTGGACCCGAAACATTAGGTGCATGAGTGCAGGAAAACCGAACCCTCTGGCTCTATTGACATTTTTATGATGTCTAAATCTTACTTAATGGCTAATTTCTCCACCAAGCATGAATGTGATTTTTTTAAAATTGTCCATGGTTTGTGAAAACATCAGGCTTTTTCTCTATTTTCAATCCTATAGAGGAACTACCAAGCACTTTTCCTCTGTGGGTCAGGTATAAGCCTTCTAAGTAAATATTGGCATGGTATTAGACTAATGAGCATAGGGGGAGTGATAGGATAATATACCACTACCTTAGAATATACCATTGCCTCTGAATTCATCAAAAACCCAGAAGTTCTCAATTCTGCCAGAATTTGTGTCAATATTGATCTTAAAAAGCTCCTTGATAGAATAATTCTTGACATGGGGGGATTGAATGGGAACAACCCATTGACTATGAAAACTTCCAATTTTTCGGCAAACTTTGTCATGAATGGTCACGTAGCATGGGTATGCCCTTCTCAAGAATAGCTAGATCAAGCACTTGATCATCATCACAACACAAATATTCAGAATCAATTTATAGCCCAAAATTAGGGACAACATAATCCACATACCCTTCCTCTCAGCCTGTAGAACAAGGGACTGCTCATCAACTATCTAGGAAAGATCAAAATCCATACCCAGAGATTAATCCAAGATCCATGTAATAAAATCAAGTCACCACAAAGCCATATCATGAAAATGTTGAGACACAAGAATTGTCAAGTGGGAAACTAGTACATTGAAAGAAAACCCTACGTTTTATTGTGTTGACCCCAAGCGACTACAAGATTGTAGAATGTGCATTAAGCTTTTACAAAGAGAGAAGGTAAAGAAGATAGATAAAATCCATAGAAGCACTAGAAAAAATCTTTAAAATGTGCCAAGAGGAAGAGACACATCTAAGAACATAGGGTAGGAAATAAAAGATTTGGGAGCCTAAAATCCGTACCAGCTCTCTAGGTCAAAGCATGGACTTGTATACCCTCTCCCAACATGACTTGATGCGAATTACCTCTTGGAATATTAAGGGATTTGGTGTTCCTAATAAATGTAAGCTTTTAAGGGACATGGTTCAATCTTCTCAGATTGATATTATTCATTTACAAGAAGTTCAAGGTGTTGCTTCTCAAAAGAAACTCATTCTCTCAAGTGTTTTGGGAAGTAAACACTTTATCTACAATCAATATTATTGTAATAATATCCACTCAAACTACATGACGTATGTTTATAAAAAACATCAAATATTTCATTTGAAATTAACAACACTCTAGAATATATAGAACAATGTTGTATCATAATTGTATATGTTCCCCCTCATGGGAATATCATAATAACTCTTATAGATGAACTCGCTGCCTGGATTCACTCTCAACAGCTTTGTTATTTGATTTTGATGGGGTATTTCAATACAATCAAAGCCCCTGAAGAATAAAATGGAGCACAGGTTTTAATAAACGAATAGCTGAATTTTTTATTCAATTTGAAGCATGAACGGCCCATATGGAGGTTGATTTTTCACATGGATTGCACACTTAAGAAAAGGTCAAGTGTAAATTGCAAAAAAGATTGATATGATTTTCCTCTTGGATCAATAATGCAACTCAACTAGAATATTACATGCATGTGTCCATGACATAACATTTTTGAACTCCCAGCCTGTCAAGATTAATTCTCAATCCCGCTTTGAAAGTATGTGGCTCTTGAAACTTGATTTTCAGACTCAGATTGAACAAAGGCCGAAATAAGCAATCACCATCAAAGGACATATCATGCTCAGTGTCACGTGTAAACTGAATTATCTCAAAACTAACTTCGAAATCTGGCACAGAAAACATTTTGGTTGAATATCTGCTAAGGTTTCATAGACATTGCAACAACTTGTAGCTTTTCAAAGATCTATAAGGGATGGGTTATTGATTGAGGAAGGAGATTTTCAATAAATATCTCTTATTCAAAAGTTTGATTTGGCCTAGGGGTAAATAACACCAATATTGGAAAAAATGGCCCAGACTTCAATGGGTGATACTTGGAGGTGCTAATAATAGAAACTTAAACAAAACTATCCAAAACAGACAAAATGTCAACTCTGTTTGTAGAATTTAGAGAGAGGATGGCATGCATCTCACATACCCACCAGACATTCTCAAGTATGCTTCACAATTATTTGGGCACATTTTGACCGAGGAGCCTTACTCTGACCAGAAAACTTGTGCTAAGAGAGATTTTTAAAATATCCCCTCTATCATCACTGAAAATGATAATGCTTGCCTTAAGAGGGTTGCAATTGAAGCTGAAATTAAAGAAATTGTCTTCTCTTTTCACAAAATCAAAACTTTACGGCAAGATGGATTCCAAACACTCTTCTATCAAACATTCTGGACTAAAGGAGGAATAAAAAAGTTGCATCTTATAAATTCCACCAGGCTTTATCTTATCCCTAAGGTCGCTCAAGCTGAAAAAATGGACTGATACTACCGCATTGCTAATAGGATTAAACCTCTTTTTTCAAAGATTATCTTTGACTCCCAATAATCTTTTGCTCCTGGGAGATAAATCATGGGCAATATTCTCGCGATTTAAGAAATAATTTACTCTCTAGAAACTCAATTGAGACTAGGAGTCCTGATCAAATTAGATATGTTGTAAAGCTTTTGACAAGTGTAGTTGGGTTGGGATCTTGTAGAGAAAACTCTTAAAGCATTTGGCTTCTCAACAGAGGTAGTTAATTGGATTAATAGTTGCATCACTACTACAACAGTGACGTACTCGACATATAATGTGGAACATTAACAACAATGATGTATACATGGATTTAAGGTAAAAATAGTTGCACCCACATTAAGAACTAGCCCATATCTCTTAACTTTAATGGATTCTTTTATAGTACTTGATGACAAATAATTCAGATCTACAGATCAGCGCAAATTATTTAGACAAATACCAGCATTCTGGATGATTTCATGACCTATAATGTGCATTGTACTAATGAGAGGAACCCGAGATAGATTTATTAAACAAAATGTAGGGCTCTATGGAAATACAAAGAATCGATGTAAGGTATTTCACCTTGTAACTCAAATGTTTGACAAAATAGAAAGGGAGATTATATAATAGAAGATTGATCCAGTTGATTATATCGATGCCTTGTCTATTGAGCCAAAAAATGATTGAAACATTTACGACAGAATGAAACAAATCCCAGTAGGACATTCACGCAAAAACTACCCACTAATGAATGAACATGGACACACAATGGCAGAAAGCAAACTTGACATACACTGAATACCTTACTTTTGAATTAGATCTAATAAATACATGGGAATTAAACATGATTATCCATCCTATTGTAATTGAAACCAATCTGAAATTCATAGTGTGAAATGTAGTGCAAGGTTTTTTTACAAGCACACAAAAAAGATTACACATCGTGTTGTGCTTCATGACCCATTTCTAACCTCATATGACCTAATAAGAGGTCCAAAACATCAATTTACACAACTAACATGTTCCCTATAAGTTACATTCACTCTAAGCAACTCTGTATATGTTATAGAGCTACAAACACCACCAAAGAATTAGCTACAAGCCACTTAATCACATACAAGACAAATTGTAGACATGTAATATGGATCTATGTGCATTTTGGGTTTGGAAAAAATATCCCATTGAAGATAAGCTTCAACAATATATAGAATAATTGTGAAGAGGTTGCTTGGAGTAGAAGGAAAGGATCTTGGAAGAGTCAAAAGAAGCATCTATGAGCAATTCAAGATCTATCAACATTTGGCACAAATCAAGACATCTCATAGGCATACCTAATCAAAGTGTATCTTAGATGTGGAAATGATCAAATTAGATGTGGAGGTAAAGCAATTGTGATTGAGCAACAAGAATTGAGAATTCAGCAAGGAAGTATTTAATGACATTTGGCAATGAATCAGTATGCACATAGAGCATCAATGTGCAATGGATGTATCACTTCATATGTTGTAAGTGATAGATCAAGTAATGGCCATGCTTTTCAAATTCCACATACATCCCATTCTTCATTCACATCTCAATCAGAGGAAGACATGCCTAGTTGAAAACACATCATTATGTGACAGACCTATCAAATAAAATAACCGCAAGGACCTTGCCTCTTAACAAGCTAATACATGGGCATGGAGTTATCGTAATGAACACGATTCCCTCCATCTAAAATCCATAATGAATCATCCACCATCATTGTTATCAAAGAGGGGTATTAGTCTCAGTAAATAGAGGATATCAAAATTATTGTTATAAACATTCTGGAAATGGGAGTGCATGAGTGAACAAGGGAATAATCAGTCTTCAATGGTGCAACCTTGTCATGCTTATGGACCATTTGGCAAATTTTGAAAGAAATTTCAAAAGGCGATCATGCAAATAAATCCTTCCCCTCAAATTTATTCTTAGGTTCTATGGATTTAATTCCTTATCTTATTTGACCAAAAGGAGAATACCCAAAGCCACGCATGTGGTGCTCCTCACATATTCGAGCTTATGGACTTAGGGACATCTCTTGCCATTATTTATAAGCAAATGTCCAACATGAAATTTCTTACTAATCTCTTTCTTTCAGCCTCATGCCTCTTGATCCAATTCTTTCCCATACCATAGCAAAATTCAAAAGGAGGATGATAGCCAATCCTTTTGTATACAACCTTATCACCCATTCAATTTAGGTGATGTAGACTAGGATCAATATATGTCAATTTTCCAATTTATCCTGTGTATCAATCATTATGATTACTTTGTCAAATCTAATTGTTAAATGATATTTTCCTTGGTGTGTGCATCTCCAATTGTGATCACTTTATGATTTTTCATTCATGGCCACCTTTTCATATTACTCTACCGCCATTGCCCATGTCATATCACCGATCATAGTCCCACCCCTTGATTATTTCCACATGGAAAATGCATTCCATATCTACATTGGTTGTTTATTCACATCTTTCCATCATTTTTTTCACTAGCTTAACACATTCTCATTCCTTTATTTAGTATCATTTCCCCCCTTTCAATGCACATCACCTTTTCCTTAGTTTCAGTAACCATTCTCTATAGCATTCACATTTGTGTTGTTATTTACATGTGGTGTTTAAAGCTTATGCGCCATCAAAGGATATGTTTACAAGCCTTATTATTGGGGGAATTATATGAACATCACTTTTATGTCGATAACTACGCAAAAGGATTTATCTGGCACAGTCTTAGGCAGAGTGGAACAATACTAGGGGTTGACTACACAACATCTTAGATTAGAAGTGAATTTCTATCAAAGTTAGATGCCATCTCTCCAGTCTTTTGTTCTTTCTAGTTTATTGTCAAGGTAGTACTCTTACTAGGCCATCTACTAGGAATCGTAGAGCTGAAGGCAATTTGGTTCACTTTCAAACTAACCATATTACTATATAAACTAGATATAGGTGTTACCTTTCTTCAAACTGCATCGCATGAGGAAAAAATACCATACTGGGATCCCCCACTTATAGACAAAGGCACGCATCACTTAGACACATGTTCTCCACCACTAGAAATTAAAATTTCACATCTTAAGCAAAACATTCTGAATATGGAGGCCCAAATTTTATCTGTTGTAAAACCTTCTCCACCCACATTTCCCTACTAGGATTATAAGTTGGGCACGCCTCCAACTTGTATTTCAGTCAAACCACTTTTTTCTTTCTCATCACTTCCCTCAAGATTAAGGAAGTGTAAACTCCTAGTAAGGATGTATGAAGGAAAGACCCCAAACAAACCACATATTCCATATATCTTGGTCAGGCCTCAAAAAACCATGCATGAGTTAATCATTTAGTATGATATGATGATATCCTTTACCTCCAAGGTAAGAAGTTTCATCTTGGCTGGTGGTAAACCTAATAGAGCATAAATTCCATATATCTTGGATGGGCCTCAGAAGACCTTGCAACAATTAATCATTTACTATGATATGACAACGTCATTTGCCTTTGACATAAGCTTTGTCTTGGTTGGTGGAAAACCTAATAGGGCACAAGGTTTTTAAAGAAATCCAATACAACAAGAGAACATAAATGTGGGTTAGTTTGTAGGGTGGGCCTCCCTATCTAGATGTTTGTAGTTGATGTTGGTCATGGTTCAATTGATTGTCACTTCTTTGTTTCTTGTTGTTGGACAATCTTAACTTTTGTATCTTGTTGTATAAAATTATAAATTGTATCAAGTTTATGCATGTAATATGCTATAATATTTTTGCTTACAACATTTTAGTGCCTATTTCATTCACTTATTTTCTCTCTTTTTTATTTCCAAAAGATATTGGGATGAAAGATGTTAGTACATCTTTGGTGTTTAGTGCCCTTGTAAAATTATCTTCTATGAATATATTTGTAATTTCCCCTTCTCGAGATTAGTTCCATATGAAGACCATTAGCCTATTATGTGGTTTCCCATAGGTTAAGGACATGATGAGAAGGGAAATGTGGTTCTAGTGAGCTAAGTTAGCTAAAAAATAACTTATTATCGACAACTTGTGTTTAAATTTAAAATAAAGGGGACTTTTTTAAATAGAGTAAGTCAACACTTAATTATAAATTAAAAAGTCGCTTTATCAATTATAGTAAATAAGCCCCACTTGGAGTGCCCCACTTTGGAGATTGATTTGGGGAAAAGGTATAAAATAAGATGGAGGGGTTCATTTGTAAGAATTATGATTCATATATCACTTGATTTTGTGATTTGAATAATTTTACCTCTACTTTAAGCTATTGAAGATGAAAACCCTATTCGGCAATCAGATCTTAGGGATGAAAAACCCTCAAATTCTATTGGTGGCTTCATTCAAGGGTCACAATTGAGTGAAAAGATATTGAACACAAACTAGAGCATTAATTTTTGGTTGGTGCATTAAAAAGAGGGTTTTTTGGGGCTAACGACTTGTTGGAGGGCTCTTTGGTATGTTGACATCATCCTTTGGAGGGTTGGCATCACCATAGGGAGTTAGTTTTGAGGGTTGTTTAGTGTAAGGTTTCATTTTGGGCTTAACCAAAGATGTTTCATGCTTGATACAACATCAATTTATCAATTGGTTGGTCAATTATGGTTTAAATTGCATTGATACGATCCCCTATAAATTAATTAATTTACAACCTGAAAATATTTTATGAAAAAGATAGATTTTAAGTTGTAAGGATTATACTCTTGAAATAAATTGAGTTGCTTAATTGTCTGAGGGTTTCTATGTGGATTGTATTTTTTCCTATAATATTTTATGGATCGTTTTAAGAATTATTTACTTTCACATTAGGGTTTAAGTAATATTATAGAATTTAATTAATCTACCCTAAAAGAGATATTTAAGTGGTATCAGAGCCATCTCCTTGCCAATTGTGGGTATTGAGTTGTCTACAGGGTCTACTACATGGGTTAGTGATAGAAAGCTTAGGTATTACGAAAGAGAGAAGAAAGAGTTTAGAATAACAAAGAGAAAGGCTTGAATAATTAGGGCAGAAGAATAGGGATGATCTAAATCCAAATCGAGTTTGATTTGAGAAATTTACTCAATATCAAGAGCATGTTAGGTTGTGGAGCTAAAAGCTTCAACCCCTTGCAAACTGAGGAACAGATGGTTGCTGAGTTCCAGAGGAACCGGCGTCGGCAGCAGGACCGACGTTGGCAGAGATCAGTGCAGAAGGCCACCGGCGATGGCAGGAAGTCAGCCGACGTCGACATAACCAGACAAGCAGGGACCGACGTCGGTCGCCTGTGTGTTCCATAACTGCTCGTTTCACGGACAGTTAGTTAAGTGAACGAAGAGTTTGCATGTTGAGACCAGTTAGAGTCTTGGGCTGTGAGGATAATTGTCTAAATTAAGAGTCTAAGTTAGTGTTTGAGTTAGGGATCTATCTATAGACCCATTGGCATGTATTGTTCAAAAAAAAAAAAAAAAAAGGCATGAGATAGAAAGGAAGAGTTCCTTCTAGTTGTAAGATCTGTGAGTTGCAGGTTGTTGCAAGCTCATTGGGGATCTACATGTAAGTTTGGTCTTTGAATTGCAGGTTGCAGGTTCATGAGAGATCAGCTTGAAGTGCTATAGAGTGCTTGGTGTACCGGTAGAGTTATTACTGACTGGTTGGTGAGGTGAACACCAATTCTGTGTGTGAGTTGGTTGTTGGGACCATTTTTTTGTAGGAGAGTGTGTGTGAGAAGAATTACTGTACACTTGAGGTGTGGCGAATCTCTGTAAGGTGAAAGAGTGTGGCGGCTCTTTGATGTATTCTTTTCTGTATAGTGTTAATACAAGATAGTGTATTGTCTCTCATATTCTGTGCTATTGGTGAATTCTAGTTACTTGTGTTTCTGGTTATTTCCGCATATTCAATTGCTTATATTTGGTAATCATACTGTGCTCTTTCTGAGGAGCAAGATCCTAACGGGTGGAATTAGAACAGGTGTGTTGTTCTTGGATTTACCTCCACCCCCTTTACCAACAAGTGGTATCAGAGCTTTTGGTTGGGATACTAACAGATTGGTGTAGATCTGGGTAGTGTGTTTTGATTACAGGTTACTCACAGGGTTTCTGTTTGAGTGGGAGTTGAGCAATGGTAGAAAACAGTCAACTACGAATGGAAAAGTTTAATGGCAAGAACTACCAATTATGGAGGATGCAGATTGAGGACTATCTGTATCATAAAGATTTGTACTTACCGTTGGGTGGGGTTGCTAGCAAACCCTTGGATATGAAAGATGAAGAATGGGAGGTTCTTGATCGGAAGGCTCTGGGATCTGTTAGATTGAGTCTTGAATCATCTATGATTTCCAGCTTATCACAGTGTAAGACAACGATGGAGTTGATGAAATCTTTGGCAAATTTGTATGAAAAACCCTCGGCTTCTAACAAGGTATTTCTTATGAAGCGTTTATTTAATTTGCAAATGTTGGAAGGTGGATCTGTTCATAGCCATCTTAGTGATTTCCATGGTTCGGTAAACCAGTTAAGTTTAGTCAATATTGTATTTGATGATGAACTTAGAGCTCTCTTAATCTTGTGTTCATTGCTTGAAAGTTGGGAAGGTTTGGTAATGGCAGTTTCTAATACTGTGTCTCCTTCAAAAGTCTTAAAAGTAGATGATGTTGTGAGTGTGATCTTGAATGAAGAGATACGTAGGAAAAGCATAGGTGAATCATCTGGAGATGCTTTGAGTGTTGAAAAAAGAGGAAGGCCAAGAGAGAAGACAGAGCGTGGGAGATCAAGGTCGAAGATGGGCAAAAGATCCAAGTCCAGGTATGGCAGAATAACCTGCTGGAAATGTGGAAAGCAAGGGCACTTAAAGAGAGATTGCAGATCGGGTGAAGATCAGCATGAAGGACATGGAGAAGAAGTAGATGTTGTGGGTTACGTTGCATAGGATGCTCTGGTATGTTCTTTGGATAAAGTAGAATCTTGGGTATTAGATTCTGGTGCCTCTTTTCATGCATCCCCACATAGGGAATTTTTTCATGAGTATGTCCAGGGAGACTTTGGAGAAATTTGTGTAGGGGATGGTAAGCCTTGTCAGATTGTTGGCAAAGGCAAAGTGAAGCTGAAATTGCAGACAGGTGACACATGGGTGTTAAAAGAGGTCATGCATGTCCCAGTTTTGAAGCGGAATCTGATTTCTGTTAGAAGTTTGGGTGAAGAGGGTTGCACAGTAACTCTCACAGCGGACTCTTGGAAGGTTACCAAGGGTACACTTGTTGTAGCTAGAGGTAAGAAATTAGGTACGCTTTATCTATCTACTTGTTTTACTGATTCTCTTTCTGGGTTATCTACTTCAGCTGTAGATTCAGAGATGTGGCTTAATAGGCTTGGTCACATAGATAAGAAGGAGATGCTGGTTCTTGAGTCAAAGAATATGCTTTCGGATTTGGAAGGCATGGATCGTGGTTTCTGTATGCAGAAGAAGAAGGTGAGGTTTCTTGAGGAATCCGATGTTAATGACAAGAACAGGAAAGCCTTGGTTTTCAAGGAGAAAGTGACGGACAGAGTTTAGCACAAGGTGCAGAGGAATTCTGAGCAGAGCAAGGGTGATTTGGACAAGGGTTTGATCCAAAAAGAGCTCGCGGGAAAAAGTCAGGTCTCACAAGAAAAACACAGAGACCGACGTCGGCAGGAAAATCGGCGTCGGTGTCCAAACAGGGACCGACGTCAGCTATGTGCAGCCTGACGTCAGTGACTCGGGGCAGACAGAGACCGGCGTCGGCCAGGGGAAACCGACGTCGGCAAGGAGGCAGTCATAGGGAACCGACATCGGTCGGCTGTAGACTGAGATGTGACCGGCATCGGTCACTGAGACGAATTTTGGGTGGACAACTAGTTGTCATGGAGTCTCAAGCGCCCATATGGAGGACTGAAGGTGTAAGTAAGTTCTTAAATTCGTCATTTCCCTTCTTTACACTACTTGTTGCTCACTTATGGCATAGAACCAGGAAGTTGTTAAAGAAGCAAAACAGGTAGATCCAGGAAACAGTGGGAGCTTGGCATGGATGAGGATGTGATTCCTTGGAGGAGAACCAAACAGGTGTTTTGGGTAGAGTTGCCAGCTGGAAGTAAGCACTGAGAGATGGAATGGATGTTAAGGATGAAGAAGAGCAGAAATGGATACGTGAGATGGAAGATCAGGGTATATGATCTTGTATTAGCTGCAGGGCAATGGAGGTTTGATCATTGTGTTTCTCTTTACCAGGTTGGATAATATTAGCTACATTATCCTATTTTCTGTATGATGTGCTTGTTGCAGGGTTACATATACAGGTATTGTTGAACTAAAGGTAAAGCTAGTTCAGGTGTTTGTCATGGAGAATCTGGGAGCAGCAAGATTCTTTGGCATGAGTGTGATCTAGAGACATGGAGGTCTTGTTGACTTTGTTTCAGGATGATTGTGTGAAACCAGTTAGCACATCGATGGTTAAACAGTTCACAGAACAGGTGTCTTGATTCACATAATGAGGTTGAGCGCATGGTATGCACTAAACTTGAGTTTTCCCAAGCAATGGGAGTTGTCACAAGTTTGGAGTCAATCCAGGAAAGCAATACTGAAGGGCAGTTCAGTGGGACCAGCAGCAGGTGCACATGCTATGCAGGGTCAAGTTCTTTTTCTACATGGTTGTAGATGCGGGTGTGGCAGGTAATTTGGATGACAAGTTTTGCACCATGGATTTTGTGGTGGTTGGTCTTCAAGAGTGATCTTGAGGAGGGATACAAAGCCAAGGAACAAACTAGACGGTGTACAAGTACAGGTACAGGTTGCATCTGTTTATCTCCAAGTGGGAGATTGTTAGGTTTTGGAGCTAAAAGCTTCAACCCCTTACAAACTGAGGAACAGATGGTTGCTGAGTTCCAGAGGAACCGGCGTCGACAGCAGGACCGACGTCGGCAGAGATCAGTGCAGAAGGCCACCGGCGACGACAGGAAGTCGGCCGACGTCGGCAGAACCAGACAAGCAGGGACCGACGTCGGTCGCCTGTGTGTTCCATAACTGCTCGTTTCACGGACAGTTAGTTAAGTTAATGAAGAGTTTGCATGTTGAGACCAGTTAGAGTCTTGGGCTGTGAGGATAATTGTCTAAATTAAGAGTCTAAGTTAGTGTTTGAGTTAGGGATCTATCTATAGACCCATTGGCATGTATTGTTCAAAAAAAAAAAAAAAAGGCATGAGATAGAAAGGAAGAGTTCCTTCTAGTTGTAAGATCTGTGAGTTGCAGGTTGTTGCAAGCTCATTGGGGATCTACATGTAAGTTTGGTCTTTGAATTGCAGGTTGCAGGTTCATGAGAGATCAGCTTGAAGTGCTATAGAGTGCTTGGTGTACCGGTAGAGTTATTACTGACTGGTTGGTGAGGTGAACACCAATTCTGTGTGTGAGTTGGTTGTTGGGACCATTTTTTTGTAGGAGAGTGTGTGTGAGAAGAATTACTGTACACTTGAGGTGTGGCGAATCTCTGTAAGGTGAAAGAGTGTGGCGGCTCTTTGATGTATTCTTTTCTGTATAGTGTTAATACAAGATAGTGTATTGTCTCTCATATTCTGTGCTATTGGTGAATTCTAGTTACTTGTGTTTCTGGTTATTTCCACATATTCAATTGCTTATATTTGGTAATCATACTGTGCTCTTTCTGAGGAGCAAGATCCTAACGGGTGGAATTAGAACAGGTGTGTTGTTCTTGGATTTACCTCCACCCCCTTTACCAACAGAGCATATGATAAATGTGATGGCTGAAATGGTTTGCACCATGTGGAACATGAATGCATCTCATACTTCTAGTAGTGAGGGGAGTGATTTAGGATCCATCAACAATCCTCCTTAATGTCTGAAAAATGACCACAAAAGGATGTCAAAGGGACAACAAAGTACAAAAGTGTTAGAGAAAAGTGGGAAAACCAAATGGTTTCCCATAGAGAACACAAAGTGGAAAGAGAAATAATACAATAAAGAGCAAGAGTAACTATAAAAGAAAGAGGTGAATAACAACCTACAACCAACGACCCTAGTCAAACAAAGAAGTGGGAAAGTACAATATAAGATAACTAGGTGAAGCAATGAGAAAGGTCCATCAAGGAGTGGACCCAACTCTCCTAACATTCGAGGCCATAAAAAAAATCTTAGAATAGATGGATAACCAGTGGAGGAGGAGGTGGAGTTTCTAGTCTATCCCATGTGCTATTGTCTGGAGGGAGTACCTCACCATGATGATTTGGTGGATCTAGTCTAAATCCTAGGGCTAGGACTAGAATGGTTATGCCGATGAGATCCTGGGGAGTTTTAAATGGTCCCCTAAATCTGCGCTAATCTGGAGTGTGAAGCTATGTTGATGTCGATCTGGCACCTAGTGCCTCTCCTCAAAGGTAGCACCGTAAAGAAGGAATTAATCCACTAGATATATTGTGGTCTAGTGGGGCCCTAAATCATGTGGTCATAAAGCTTAAGGTCCTCTTGTATAGAGCAAAACATTTTTGGTATTTATATCTGAAGAAGATGAAAAGACCCTGCGTCTCCCTAAAAAAGTAGTAGAACCTCCCACTAATCTCATAGTAGATGGGGTAATAGAAGATGAAGTGTTCTTCTATCTTGACCCCTTGAAGGCTGCATAAATGATAGATCCTATCTGCCTAATCCATATAGTGATCTATCTTAATCCAAAGCCTATGAGAACCCACTCTAGATTGTCCAAGGGGAGTATAGAGAGCATGCGTCCAATGGTGGAGATTGTATTAAGGATGGACAATAAGCCCACTTAGTTTTAAGAAGTGCTTTGCATAAAAATCCATCTTTGGGTGTAACCCCTCATAGAGGTTAATCCAAGTGGTATGAATATACTATATGTAAATATCCTCCATGATAATCTTGTTCATCTTATGTTTGGTAGGTAGAAGGTGGCTCAAAGCATCCAAGGAGTATTGAAATGGAGGGAGATGGTCTATCCTAATCCCCACATACCCTAAGAGATATGAGATCCTAGTGCACCAACAATGAGCTCAGCTAGGAGGGCCATAATGGGTAATAGCCTTTAAAGAATAATAAGCTAAGTATGGATATCTATCATGCCCCTTCACTGAGTCAACAAAACTCTGGATGTGATGCAAAAAAGAGATAAGATCAAAAATAGTCTCCAGTCTAAAAGGATGAACCCAAAAATTTATAAGGATGATGTGTTTGGGAATAGTCTATTTGCAGCTGATAATGCGATAGAGGAGAAGTGCTTGATTCTCTCAGCTGATGCCCAATCAGACTCAATAAAAGAGGGTCCCCAAACCATGGATCCATAGAGAACAATGGGCTTGATAAGGATTTTCATGAGGGACATCTTGGAAGAGATGTCATGAAAATGGTGTCAAAAACACTTTCTCTCAAGGAGGGCTAAAGAATTGTACCCCTTGTTGATTTGAGGCTAGAGGGCTTGTCTTAGACTAAAGCAGGGTCCAAAGAAATGCACCCCTAGAGTACATGGCTTTTCCACCTAAGATTAAGGGAGAAATAACCCTAACTAGCTTCAAGAAACTAAAGAGGAACAAAGAGGGGCCTAAAGCTAATCTTAAACCTCAGAATAATTAGAGGGATCTTTAACAAGTTCTGGGAAAACACACCCTTTCTACATTTGATGGATCTATCAAGAGCACTGCTTGAGCTTGGATCCAAAAGGTGGATACATACCTTTCTCTTTGGCCTATGATAGAAGATGAATCCATCAAGTTTGCCACTTTACATCTTGAGGGCATGGCACAAGTGGTGGTACCATGGATTGGTCATCCAAGGGCACACCCTCATCAACTCTTATGATGAGTTTATTAAGAGGTTGATTGAGAGGTTTGATAGGGCTAATCCAGAGATCCATTTTAGAGAGTTAGCATAGCTAAAAAAAAATACATCCATTAATGATTTTATGGCCAAATTTTAGAGAGTGTCAGTGACGTTACCAAGATGTATTTGAAAGGAGGCTTGTGGCATCATTTATTGAAGATTTGGTTTATCCACTCAAGGGTTTGGTCAAGGCTTTCAACCCTTGTTCTCTCCAAGAAGCCATCAAAAAGGCTTTTGATTTAGAAATAATTTATCCTAAGGGCAGATTTTGGCCTTTAGGATAGAAAAGGACATATTCTTTTGGGCAACCTAGGATTTCACCTTTTGGACAACCAAGGACATGTTAGGGATTAGTATTTACATTGGATAAAATAAAATTTACATTTTTAGTTATTTACCATGTGGTAAATGATATTAAATTATCGTAATAGGTTTGATATTGTTAGGAGGAATCCTAGGGATATGGTTGAGATTTGTATGGAGATATGAACTCCAAAAACATAGGAATGCCTTTCATATATAATTGCATAATCCCAAATGAATTTGTATTAGGACAATATCAATATATTATAGTGTTCTTAAATATTATCCCTATGTGTATTCATCATGATTTGTATTTGAATCAATTTTTGTTGTGTTTGGCTCATCAAATTCATAACAATGGCATTAGAGCAAGTATTTTCAATGATGGATATGTAATAAAGCAAGAGCTAGTGTATGACCAAATTTAGAGAAAGTAAGAATGGATGCAAAGTTTCATATCTGATCTATATGGTTTGAGGAGAATAAAACCTTAGTGTGGTAGATTAGATAACATCAGTATTATGGTGGTGTTGAGTTTCACATATTTCCATATAGCTCCAAGCATTTGGAAACTAAAAAGGGTAATGCTTGTAGTGTAGGAAACGAAATTCCTCTAGTCCTCCATATCTTCATGTGGCCTTAGTACTTGTATTCCTTTACGGAGTCTTAACTTTCCTCTTCTAGGCTACAAATTATTCTCTTGCCCTCATGATGGCTCACAAGACCATTCAACATGTGCACTCACTTATGTTATTGTCGTAACGAATATTGTTTGTTAAACCATCATGGTTGCCTTTTGTCCATTGTTTCAAGGTCTGTTCATTCTGCCTATTATTTCATGTTTGCAAAATAATGTCTTAAGTCAATATGTCAAAATCTGTAATGTCCCCATTTTTAGTAATATTGATTTGACAACTTTTGTTCGATTCTAGTTTTGACTGAAGCAGCTTAGTGTTTTATGAGGGAAACTCCAAGGTTCTTGGAGTATGCAGGTTGTGTTCTACAAGGATGTTTGTTATTGTTAGTGAGCTTAGTTGGTCTTGAGGACTCCTATGACACTTTTCAAAGTGAATTATGGCTTTTAGTGTGTTATCTAAGATGCTTGGATAGAGACTCTATTTATAAAAAGTCACCTGATCAACCCTGATTATCATTATTCATCATCATTATCATTTTAGTATAGTTAGATTTTAATTATGATGTTGTTCGGTAGTTTCTCAACTTGGGTGAATTGTTGAGTTTTAATATAATTTTTTCACTAAGGTTGCTTAAGTCTACAAAATAATTTAAAAAACAATTCATTGTAATAACTCATTGGAAAGGGAATCAAAAAATTTAAATCATGGATGCTTGAAAAAGGGACCTTGCATATCAAAAGTAATCATTATTTTATAAAAATGGTCTTTTAGAGCACAAAAGGGTTATTTAATTAAAAAGTGAATTTAAAAATATATCTTGAAAAAAGTGCAGTGGAAAAAGTATAAAAGGAGATTTAGAGAGCTTATTTAGATATGCAAATTATTTTTATTTTCTCTTGTGAAACCCTTGTGGTTTTGTGGGATTGAACCTGGTTTATCTCAACATTCTTGATGATGAAACCTCTCTTGGAGAAGATTAGCCACGGTGGTGAAAGATCCTCCTTGGTTAATAATGTGTCATTCATTCAAAGTCACAGTTTGTGCAGGAAAGGTTTGCTTGTAAATTTACTTTAAAATCTACTCTTGTGTTAAATGTTGAAGGTTGCTTGTGTATTGAATGTTGTCTATGTCTTGAATGTTTTCAATTAAAGGGTTTGATGGTATGAAGCAAGTGGTATAAGGGACTCATGTGGGGGTCAAGAGAAGATTGGGATTACAAAATTAAGATTGTTGAGGTTAAAAAGGGTGGAATGAAACTATAAGTGGGTCTTTTAGGTGGAATGCAACACTATAAATGTCAAGCACTTAATGTTGGAAAAAGAGTTGAAGTCACAACAATAAGCTTTGCTATTAGGTGTAGAGTTCAAATAGTTTGGAGTGGACCTCAGGCAGAATTCTAAGTAGAATAAGCTTTAGGTTAAATTTTATGTAATATCCCCAAATGGAATGTCTTAACAAAAAGGGAGTTTTCCCCTAAAATCCATAAATTCTAAAATTTTGTAATTAAAAATCAACAAACCCTAGTTTGCAAGAATTGATCCAAAACCCTTACCAAACTCCAATAAACCCTAGACACCAATATGCAAGGGATGTGTAGACAAATGCCAGCTACTAATTTATCCAAAATTCACCTGAATGCTTGTAACTAAAAGCAATAAATTAAAAAGAGGAAAAATGTACCTTTTTGCCAATTTATTGAGGATCAAATGCTAATTTATGATAGTTAGAAAAATATGAATTTTATCTCAAATACAATTGATGTTCCTTGCTTATTTTTTGCTTCAAATCCTCATCTAAAATATGCCACATGTGCCAAAAACTAGGGAAATTTTTAGCAAACCCCTAGAGCATCCAAAATGGCCCAAAAAGTCCTTCAAGCTAGTCACCCAAGTTGCCAAGGTGCAGGAAACATAGCTGGATATTTATTGAACAAGATCCCACCTTTCACAAGTGAAAATGATCAAGAAACCTTATAAAAAAATAGACAATAATCTAAAATTTATTATTTAATATTCTAGCATATTAGAAAATCAAATATTCATCAATTCTTCTCCAAATTCCATTCCAATATTCAAGAAAATTAGTAATAAATTCCAAAATATTAAATTGCTCAAATAGACCCTAAAAAGGATCTCCAAACACTCTAACAAGCCTCCAAAACAAGTCGCTTCACTTGAAAAATTAGTGCAAATAATAATCAAAAATATTATGCATCAAATGGACCTCATATAGTCCACCAAACCCTCTCAATAGTCTTTCAAAGCAAATCTCCCCACTCTAGGGCAAGTAACAAAACCTCTTTTAGCAAAGGTGGCATCAAAAGACACCTTTTGTAAAGTAATCAGCTCCAAATCTGTGAACTCCTATTGGGCATGCATCCCAATAGCTTCTTCAAGCATGAATAAATAATATCAAATTCAACATATCTTCAATTGTGATATTCACCTTATACTTATACCTTCCAAAGGGGGTAAACCACCTTGGGAGGTAAAGTACCTCATAAGTCTCTCTTGCCAACTTTTTAGGATATTTTTTCTTTTCTTTTCTTTAGCTCCCAAGCTGACATTCCTTTTAATTTCACTTTAAGCCTTTTTTAATTAATTGAATACTTGACTCGTTAAATTAGTAATTACAATTACTTTTTGGAAAATTAAATAATTATTTTATACTAGGTCCTTGCTTTAATAATTAATTAAATTAATTTAATAATTGAAGTGATAAAAATCACTTTTCAAGCAATTTATTAATTATAAAATCCCTTAGAATAATTATTAAAATTACCTTAATTTTTCAAATAGTTAAAATCAAATTTCTGTTAATTCAAATAATTATCCAAGATAGTTTTATTTTAATAATTAATTTAATTCCTTTTATTTTTGAATGATTAAAATCGTTATTCGGGCAATTTTATTAATTATTAAAATTATATAAAAAGGGGACATTACATTTTGTCATGCTACAACTGAGTGTTTTGTATGATAGCAATCACCATTGTAGAAGTTACGTCATTTTGAAGCAATATTTTGAGACACAACTATAATCTCTCTATAATATGTCCAATGAAGACTTATAGGTTAGATTAATAAGCTCTCTATATTGTAACCTCATTCTTATGACAACTGAGTGTACCATTGTTGAATATTTATACATGCAAAGTGTTTGTTAAAATGTCTATGGTATCTCTATGCATTGTGGATTTACTTATTGAACCAATATTGTCACAAATTTCACTTTAAATGATTCCATACCAAAACACAATGAATTTTGATTAAATACAAGTGTTTGATGAAAGCATGCTCACTAGAATTCAGAAATATTTGTAGGTTTTGGAAAAAAATTGGTTTCAATTTGGGGTTGGTCACTACAGTAGTATCAGGGCCTAGAACTTCTTGCCAGCCTATTGGGCTATTTGCATGTTAATTTCTTTTGGATGCATGTTAGTGATTAGGACTTGCATGTTAGTGTTTTGGTCTTCATTTATCATTTGAATCATGGAAGATAGAAAGATGATAGATTATTTGCTTGAATCTTTCAAAAAAAAAAGGCTAAAATTGAAAAGAGGTTGAAAATCATGGAATCACTCAGTGAAAAAGATGTTGGAGATAGGCTTTATACAATAAGTCGGGATCTTGAGTTTCTACATCAGTCACAGGATTTTTTACTTAGTATGTTGAAGGTATTGGAGAGTAGTTTGTCTATGATAGATCAATCAGATTCAAAGAAATTGCTATGGGCAATGAAGCCATCAATGACTTATTTGATTAAGCCAATGCTTATGAGAAATCCTAATAAAGAGGTAAAACTTGATATCATTTATTGCCTTAGTGAAACTTTAAAAAATCATCTCCTCAATCACCCTACAATTATGACATAATGAGGGAGATATTATAGCTAATTTTTGAAAGCTTTCATGGTTTAGATGATATCAGAAGCCCTTCTTTTGGTAAGAGGGTTAATATTTTAGAATTGATGGAAAAAGTTAAATCAAGTGTTCTTTTGATTGATTTAGATTACGATGATCTTACTCTTGAAATGTTTCATCATTTCATAATTTTATCAGTGAGGATCAAGAAGAAATTATTTTTGATTGTATGAGAATAATTATGTCTTTGGTTCTGAATGAGAGTTATGTTATCTCCCAGCCACTCTTATCATTTTTATCCATTGTTTTGAAAAAGGAACAAAATATTTATTTAGTTGCACATGAATTGGTGAATAGTGTTTTCAAACAATGTAAGAAAAAATCGATGCCATACTTATCAATTGATAGGATAGGAGATGGGGAATCATGTGATGTATCTACAAGTAGATATGAAGATGGGAAATTTTTGAAGTTTTTAGATGGGTTGAATAACTCTCCTGTGAAGAAGAAAATGACTTACTTCATGAGACATGCATGGAAAAGTACTATAATGACTTCATAGAAGTACATGCAGCTACAAATGATGGGATCGAGCTTGAAATAAATTTTAGAACAACCTTGGTTACAAATTCAAATCAATCCAGTGAAGATTATGAGATCTATGGTTCCCATGATGACACCATTAGAAGGTATGCAAATAATGAGAATTTAAAAGTCACTAATGATGAAATTGGGTTGGCTGAAAATTCCAAATTAGTAGGTAACTTTGAACACTTAGATAATTCTAATGAAGCTTATTCAGAAATTGAAGAATTTAGTTGGGATAGCAATGGAGAGGAAGCTGATTTTTAAATTTATGGCAATGAATACAAATCAAAAAATTTGAGGTTTATTGAACAAACTTTCTTTGCTAATTTTGATAAAAGGCTTAAAGAGCTGCAAGTTTTAAAGGATAAATTGATGGTTCCATAAGAGAAAATTGTGAAAGTTTTATCAAGATTTGATAACACACACAGTTTAATTGAATAAATCTACCCAAAGGTTTAGATTGAAGAGAGACAGAAGGGAGTTAAGGATAGAGTCACTCTTTCTAATCTACAAACTATCAAAGAAGTAGTGGAATCAATGAAGATAGATTATTTGCATTTGCTCTCAGATAGTGATCATGCCATCAAGTTTGCAAAAAAGACCTTAGATGCATACCAAGAGAAGGAGAATGAGGTTGATAGGATTTTCCTTGACCATATCCTAGCTCACTACTCTCTCTACCAAGCTAAAAATCAATCAACTATTGCAGCCATGAACAAGGGGCAAGTAATAAATTCAAGATTCATGGAAACTAAGCAATTGGTTGAAGGCATTGAAGAGATCCAAATCAATTTTCATTTGGATCCAATTTTTTCATTGATTTATGAATAAGAATTCAACAAGGATGAATTAATGCATGATGATTGTAGCATACCACTTATTGAAGAATTAGGTACATATCACAAGGAAATGCCAATCCTAGTGATTGGTAATCCTCCAGGAAGACCACATAATAAGGAATGTGTAAATTAGGTGGAAGATGAGGATTTCACTTGGAATGTGATGTTTCATGGAGGCAACAACATTCCTAGCTTTGAAAGGTTTTCCAAAAAGAGATTTTGAGATTGCTAGAATTTTCATAACAACAACAAGAAAAAGTAAGTTCAGAACTTATCTTGCATGAAACTTTGGTAATACAAGGGTCTAAACATGGTTCCTTCTCATTAGATAATCCAACTCTTAGATTATATGCTAATTTGACTTGGGTTAGTTTCAAAACTCCTAGTGCTTTGAAGGTGCATTAGATTGATAGTGTTTGGATTCATTGCATGAGAGGGATTAATTTTGGAAAATATGCTTTTGAAATCATTAGAAAATATTCTGATGAGGAAAACATGAATAGCAAATTTACACAACACAAGTATAGTGGAGTTATTTCTTCACTATGAATGCATGATAGAGATCACCATCAGGGTTTGTTAGAAGGCTATGGTGACCAAAGAAAAGTTGCATGGGATGAAATAGTTTAAATCTTTAGCTTTAACTTTGTTGTTTGGTTTTAGATCATCTACCACATGACTCCAATTACATACTTACAAATGGATTAGAGGGAAAATTCAGTTAAGGAGTGGAGAAACTTTCAATTGAAGGTTATTTGGGAGCTTTCCCTAGCCTTTTCCAAGTACATTTTGAGTAATGCAATGTTCACCTTTCATGATTATATAGGGATATTTCAAATTTTTAATTATTTCTCCACTACCAGGTTTTTGATTTTGATAAAATCAGATTATTATTTTCAGATTTGAACTATTTTGAAGGTGTCAGACATTTGGGAAATGTTGATAAGTGTTTCTAGCTGAAGCAAATGGATATTCTAGCCAACACAATTTTGTTTTTTGGGAGTAATTAGGTGAGTTTGGACTATCATAAATTGTTTCTAGCTTACACATGTTGTTGCAAATATTTTTTTGGAAGGAGAACCATTCAGCTTCATTAATGAAAGGTATGTTGTGAAGGATTGGATTGAAAATTGTAATAGAATATATTCAGAGCTTATTTAGAACAATAGTATTCCATTTATTTTTTACCATTATTTAGAGACACTTGGTTTATAACTAGTGAATATATTAATGTATTTCTCAGATTATATCAGAGTGGTGCAATGGAAACTTGGTAAGGCAAAAGTATGTGATGGTGAGTTTTTTAATTTCATGCAGAGTATTGCCATACTTTTATATAGGAGAGATAAGGATATGTTATTCACAGGTATGTTGTAGTATAGTGTATCAAATAGAAGTTCTTACAAACCTTCTAAACTAATTTGGGATCATGGAGCCACAATATTTATTCATGGTTGAACCGTTGGTTGAGCTGACAATTATTTGAGGGCAAGCAATTTTAGGGCAAACAATTTTCAGTAATACTGATTTGTTAGCTTTTGTTCAATTCTAGTTTTGAATGAAGTAGCTTAGTGTTTTATGAGGGGAAATCTAAGGTTGAGTATGCAAGTTATGTTCTTCACAGATGTTTGTTTTTGGCAATGAGCTCAGTTGGTCTTGAGGACTCCTATGAACTTTTCAAAGTGAATTATGGCTTCTGGTGTATTCTCCAATATTTTTAGAGAGAGAATCTATCTATAAAAAATCATTCAATCGACCCTGATTATCATTATTCATCATCAATATCATTCCAATATAGTTAAATTTTAATTTTGATGTTTGACAGTTTCTGCAACTCGAGTGAATTATTGAGTTTTAATATAAATATTTCACTAAGGTCACTTAATTTTATAAAATAATTTAGAAAATAACTTAGTGTAATAACTCATTGGAAAGGGAATTAAATGTTTTAAATCATGGATGCTTGAAAAATGGACTTTGCATATCAAAAATAATCATTATTTCATAAAAAGGGTCTTTTGGAGCACAAAAGGGTTATTTAATTAAAAAGTGAATTTAAAAAAAAATATATCTTCTGAAAAGTTCTATGGAAAAAGTATAAAAAGAGATTTAGAGAGCTCATTTGGATATGCAGATTATTTTTATTTCCTCTTGTGAAACCCTTGTGGTTTTGGGGGATTGAACCTAGTTTATCTTAGCCTTCTCAAGGATGAAAACCCTCTTGGAGAAGATTAGCCACGGTGGTGAAAGATCCTACCTGGTTAATACTATGTCATCATTCAAAGTCACAGTTTGAGCAATAAAAGTTTAATGGTAAATTTACTTTAGAATCTACACTTATGCTAAATGATGAAGGTTTGGAGAAATTTCATACAGAGATTGCTTGTGTTGAATTTTATCGGTTAGAGGGTTTTATGGTATGAAGCAGGTGGTATAAGAGACTCATGTAGGGGTCAAGAGCATATTGGGATTACAACATTGAGATTGTTGAGGTTAAAAAGGGTGGAATGCAAATATAAGGGGGTCTTTTGGGTGGAATGTAGCACTCTAAATGCCAAGCACTTAATGTTGGAAAAAGAGTTGAAGTCGCAATAAGCTTTGTTGTTAGGTGCATATTTCAAATAGTTTAGTCAAATGTTTTATTATGTAAAAGAGTGTCATAAGGGAAAATTTTAGTCATGTTGAAAATTTTGAGGGAAAATATTTCCACATATGGAAAGTAAGAACCCAATTATTCCTGATCAACAAATATGCTTAGGTTATTATTGATGGAATGAATAAACCAAAAAATACATAATAAACAACAAAATGGGAGGGAAAAGATCAAAAAGTTACAACAATCATTATATTAAGACTATATGATGATTATTTGCATCATATAGATTTTTCTAAATACTCTAATACAATTTGGCAAGCATTAAACAAATTGTTTGTTCACAAGTTGGAAATGCAGGGATAACATTGAATCAAAGATTGTCCAATCTCAAGATGGAAGAAGGTGACAACATGACGTGTAGTAAGTTTTGATCCATATCAAATAAATTAGCTAGAATTCAAATTGATGTTCCTAATGATGATGTAAAAGTTTTTTTACTTAATAGCATGCTAGCCAATTATTCTAATAAGGTTTTTACATTGAGTAAAATTAATCATAGTTTATAAGATATTATTTCTTCTTTACTTGAGGAAGAAAAAATAACTATGATTGTTGAACCAAAGTAAAATGTAATGTATGGTAAAAAAAGAAAGATAAAGTATTATTTAAGAAAATTTCAAATCCACTTTCAAACAGGGATCAACTTCTAGAGATACAAAGAAATGACTCACCTATTTATATTGTAAACAAACTGGTCATATATCTATGAATTGTAGGAAAAGAGCACAAGATTTACCTAATGGAAAACTGCAAGATAATGCCATGGTTGTTGATGAAGAAGAAGAGAATGGTGAGGAAGGAAATACTGCTCACACAGAAAATCAAAGTGATGAAGATTATCTCTATTAAATGATTTTTTAAAGGAGGTCAAAGGCAATGGAGGAAGGAAACTTTCTACGCCTCTTTTCAGACACCAACGATGAGGTCCATATGATTTGGTGACATTTTTTTCAGTTGTGTGGTATGGTATTTATATTTGTTTTTTCAACATGTGTGAAAAATAAGAATAAATGTATATGTTCCTATTCACTTGTGGGTATTCCCTATGTAACCCCTTTTTATAAAAACATTGTAGAATGTTGATCAAAATGTATTATAGTAATCATGATGCTTGTAAAGGGTTGATGGTGATCTTATGAAAAACCATTTTTGAAAGTTTATTGGTAAACCTATGCAAAAGTATTTGTGAAAGGTTTTTGGTACACCTATAAAACCAATTGGGTAACGTTGTCAATCAAATCTGGGTAAAACCATAAGCAAAAAAGTGTGGTTGACGAAAAAAATCATAGGTTTTTGTTCATCCCTTGGTTATGGTTGTATCCATCCTCAAAATCCACTTGTAAGAATAGTCTTTTATAGAAATATGCATTAGTACATGTATGTATAGAATATCATGAGCACACAGAGGTGGCATGTTACAATCGAAGAATGTGGCATGTTTTACCATGTGAAAACTAAGGGGGGAATGTTAGGGATTAATATTTACATTGAATAAATTATTATTTACATTTTTAGTTATTTACCATGTGGTAAATACTATTATATTATTGGTTAGTTGGTTAGCATATTATTATTTTGAATAACAAGAATAGTTACGTAAATATGTTTGATATTGTTATGAGAAATCTTAGGGATATGGTTGAGATTTGTATGGAGATATGAACTCCATAAATATAGGAATGTTTTTCCTATATAATTGTATAATCTCAAATGAATTTTTATTAGGACACTATCAATATAATATAGTGTGCTTAAATATTATCCCTATGTGTATTTGCCATGATTTATATTTGAATTAGTTCCTACTATGTTTGGTTCATCAAATTCATAAAAGGATACCCCATATGATCAACAAAGAAGGCCATATCAACAAGGTAATGTGCAACAAAAAGATTTTATAAAGATAAACAAAGAAGTGGAATCAAGGAATGATTTAATGAGGAGAAATATGTGCTTCAATTGCAAAGACCTTGGACACTAGATCATCGTTGCCTTGGCAAAAGGCAAGTTCATTACATTGAGGTAATATTGGATGGAGGAGAAGAGGGGAAGAATTGAGAAGAAGAGAAAAAAAAGAAAGAAGTTGTTGACCATATAGATGGCACCTTTGCCACATTATCCAGTGCTCCTAGATATCACCCTTTTAGAGTGAGATGAGTATTGCAAGGTAAGAAAGTGATTGTGCAAATTGATAGTGGGGTAACCCAAAACTTCATTGATGAAGGTTTGGTATCTAGATTTGGGTTGCAAGCTAAATATTTTAAGGGATTTAATGTAACAATGGTAGATGGCTTCACCATCCCATGCACAAAGAAAAGTTAGTAGTTGAATATCACTTTGGGAAGGCATAATATTGATGATGATTTCTATGTGGTTGGGATTGGTGAGACCGACATAGTATTTGGGATGTAATGGCTGCATTCGCTAGGATAATTCACTCAAAATTACCAAACCATGGAACTGAAATTCAAATTAGTAGGTAAATAAGTAGTGTTTCATGGTATGGCCAATAGATCTCTTGTGGTAGTGACAATAAAAATAATAGAAAGGGATTTTCATAGAGGGTAGGTTTTTTAGGCAAAAATGTGCTTTGTGAGTTCTATAGATTATAAATTGGAGCATCAGAATCATCATAAGTATATTTAGCCCATCCTTGATAAACATGCTAAGGTTTTTGGCAGTATTCCACATGGACTACCACCAAATAAAGGTTTTCAACATATCATTGAGTTGGAATCCAAGACTAAAGCAATAATAACCACTCCATACTACCATCCTAGATCCTACAAGGCATAAATTGAGAAATCCATCAAAGAGATCTTAGAGATAAGGCCTAGTCCTAATCTTTTTGCTTCTTCTGTTGTTCTAGTGAAGAAGGATGGAACCATGAGAATGTGCATTGACTACTGCTTTTTGAATAAAAAGACCATAAAAAACAAGTACCTCATACCTAGTATTGATGAGTTGATTGATGTGATACATGGAGTCATATACTTTTCTGAGATTGATTTGAGGAGAAAATATCACCAAATTTAGGTAAAAGAAGAGGATGTTCAAAAGACAAATTTTAGATGTCACTTTGGGCACTATGAATTTTTGGTTATGCCCTTTGGATTAACCAATGCACCAGTAACTTTCTAATATTGTATGAACAATGAATTTAGGAAACACTTGAGGATGTTTGTTTTGGTATTCTTTGATGACATCTCAGTATACAGTAAAACATGGGAGGAACATATCAAGCACTTGGACATAGTACTGAGAAATTTGAGACAACAAACACTGTTTGCAAAAGAGTATAATTGTGAGTTTAGGATGTCCAAAAAAATTTATTTAGGCCATGTGATCAATGCCCAAGGAGTCCATGTTGATCAACAAAAGATTCAAGCAATCATAAATTGGCTTCCACCTAAAATTGTGACACATTTTAGATATTTTTTGGGTTTATGCAACTACTATAGAAGGTTTTTCAGAGGATTTTCTTAGCTTGTTCCATTGACGTATTTAACCAAAAAGGGGATAATTCATCTCATCCAAAATAGCACAAGTAGTGTTTGATAAAATCAAGGAAGTGATGAGTTCATGCCTAGTACTTGTTGTTTCAAATTTATCCATCCCTTTTGTGTTGGATTGTGATGCTTCAGGTGAAGGTATATGGGTTATTTTGATTCAAAAAGGGCATTCCATAGTATTCAAGAGTATTAAGCTCAAAAAGGTGAAGTGTAAGCTCTTTATTTATGATAAATAAATGTTGGCCATCATGCATGCATATTGGTCAAATTCAAGAAGTATTTGATTTGTGGCAGGATTGTGGTCAAAAATAATCACAATAGTTTGAAGTAATTTCTTAGCCAAAAGGATTTGAATGATAGATAGAAAAAGTGGGTAAGTAAACTTCAATTTTATGACTTTGATATTGAGTACGTCAAAGGGAAAAATAATGTAGTCATTGAGGCATTGTCTAGAGAGCCTTTATTTACTCCTTGACAAAGATTATAGTTGATTGGAAGGATTTTATAACAATTGAATATGTGTAAAAAAAATTTACAACTGATTTCCTTGAAGTTATAAATGAATATCATCGGTAAAAGGAAGTGGATGGTTTTATTTTCTACAAGAATAGAATCTTTCTATTTCCCAAGCCTAAGATAAAAAAATAAGATATTGAGAGTTGTTCATGATACTCCTTTGGCTGGTCATCCGAGGTATTTTAAGACATAAAAACAAGTGAGGGAAAGAATATCTTGGGACTCAAGAGATAAGTCCTTCAAGACATTTGGGAGTGCCTCACTTGCCAACAAAATAAAGTTGAGCATGTTTTTTCAATCAATTTTTTATAGCTCTTACTCATTCCTACTCAAAAATGGTAAAGTATCTTTATGGATTTTATCATAGGACTTATCATGGTTCAAGTTAAGAGTTATATATTTATGGTGGTTGATAGGCTCACCAAATATGTTAAATTTTTTGTAATTCTATCCAAGTACAATGCACTTTTAGTGGCTGATATCTTTTTCAAAGAAGTTTTTAAATTTCATGGACTACCTATAAACATTATGAGTGATAGTGACACTAGGTTCATAATATTGTTTTGGTAAGAGCTATTCCTTTTGAATGGCACAAATTTGACTCCTAGCACTAGTTATCATCCACAAACTGATGGGCAAACTGACATCATGAATAAGTGGATTATGATGAGCCCATAAAATGAATCATTATATTCAAACAACAACCTCCTCTTTCCTCTAAGAATTTTATTTTTGTGTATATTTAGATGTGCATTCTATAACTATTACTAATTCAAAGTAGAAAATGAGTACTTTGCCTTGATTATATTGTGCAAATTAATGTTCCTTGTTTACACCACTTTATTCTAACCTTTTGCATAGAAAACCACCATTTTTGTGTATACAGGTCATTCAAATGTACTATCAAAAAATAGTGTTTTGGCAAGCAAGAAGACTTTATAAGATTAACTTAGACCAACTCCAATGATCTCTAGCCTAGTTTTGTAGATCACTAGGCTAACTCTGAGATCCATTAGTTTGCTTCTAGAGATCACCAGTCTGGATCCAAAGATGCCCAAACTAGCTTCAAAGGTGCTCATACCAATTCTAAAGACTTCCAGGTGCTTGACAAAAGACATTTTGGGGAATTTGCATCATTAAGACTATACCCACTTAATTATAAACATCCTAATCTATTTTTGGAATATTTATAGAAGACGTATAAAATTTCCAAAAATTAGTATCTCTATCTATAGCCATGATTATTTATAATAATTTTTCTAAAATCAACTGTAATTACTATAACAAGGTTTTGTTGTTAGAATAGATATGGTTTCAACTACAATAAGTTTTAATTAGCAATAACCAAATGTTCACGCTAGAACTCTTCCACTATTTCTCCCTTGGAATGTGGAAAGGATGATGTTTTTTTTTAATTTTCAATAAACAAGATTCTAGTTATTTGTGGTCTTGTTAAGAGGTTACTCTATTCTGATCAATTATTGTAAAAGCGTTCTCATATATAAACAACATATTCTTGTTGATGTGGTAGTGGAGAATATATTAGAAACACATAACAAGTAAAGGATTGAATCATAAAACTAAGATTCTTCCTAGCATTGTAAACATTTTCTAAAATTAATGAAGATTTGATTCCATGGTAATTCTACACGTTTAGTATAACCTAAATCCTATTCCAAGGGAGAGAAAGGGCCCACTCAACTAAGGAAGAAGGATCATTTGTGGTATTTATATGTTTATTCCATATTGTTGTGTACTTTAAAACTTATCATTCATTCTTTTATGTAGAGTATTGTATTCCATGTTTTAACCTATAGGTCTGTGTGTTCATGCATATGGGTTTCAATTAAATTTACCTTTAACACTTTGAATTACAAGTCATTCCTTTTCAAAGCAAATTCTAATTTTTGTAACTTAGACTAAGTATGTGTTTATTTCAAGAGCACTTTCCATTGCAAGCACGTGTGTTTCCTTTAAAGCATTTTCCATTTTAGTAAAGTCTATTTTATTTCCAAGCATTCCAATTCAGCTAAGATTATTTACTTTCACAAGTAATAGGATAGTTTTCAGTTCAAATCAAGTAGCTTAGACTTTAGGAGTTAATGATCCACAACTCCCCCTAAATAAATAACTATTAGTCATTGCCTTTCATACCTTATTACTGATTGTCATTGGACACCGACCTTGGTTTGATATGACATCAACTTAATTTAGTTGATTAAATGAGAGTATTGACAACCCCATCAGATTGAAGGGTACCTAAGTAACTATGTTATAGGGCATCAATTAACTTGGATCAAGTGGATGTACATGGGTGAGCATTGCTGAAATACATCATACCACATGTCTCTTGGTATATCTCCCTTTAAAGCCCTATATGGGTATGATCAACTTTATTTCATGGATTTGGTTTTGATGGATGGTAGAGTGCCTAGGGACAAGTATTTAGTTTAGAAAAGTCAAGATATATTGAGGGTGCTCAAGGAGAACCTCCAATGTTTGTAAAATCATCATAAGTTGTATACATACCATCACTGACTAGAGAGGAATTTTGAGGTGGGAAACGTGGTTTTTTTTAGGATGCATCCTTATAGGTAGTCTTCCTTCAAACATAGTGGGGTAGAGAAGTTAAAACCATACTTTTATGGTCCTTACAGAGTTTAGAGGAGAATTGGAGAGGTTGTTTATGAGTTAGAACTTGCTATAAAATAGTCATAGCCATAATGTGTTTCATGTTTCATGCCTCAAAAATCACTAGGGCAACGTATAACTCCTAAAAAATTACCACTTTTGGATGATGAGGGTAAGCTGATTTTGATTCTAGAATATATCATAGAGGTCAGGAGGAACAAGAGCATCATGGAGTATTTGGTTCATTGGAAGGATCTACACATTGAGGATGTTACATAGGAAGGGGCAACTATTTTGTAGCATCCTAGCTTACAATTTCTTAGGGAGAAGCTATTTTGAGAGGGGAGGACTGTAATGCCTTCTTATAAATATTAGTGTTGTATGAAGACCCTTAACCTATTATCTATTTTCTTGTAGGCTAAGGGGATGATGATAAGGAAAACATGGTTCTAATGAGCTATGTTAGCCAAAAAGTAACTTATTGTCTGTAACTTATGTTTAAATTTAAAATAAAGGGGAATTTTCTAATTGAAGTAAGCCAACACTTAAATTAAAAAGTCACTTTATGAATTATATTAAATAAACCCTCACTTAGAGTGCCCCACTTTGGAGATTGACTTGGGGAAAATGTATAAAAGTAGATGGAAGGGCTCATTTATGGGAGTTATGATTCATCTATCACTTGATTTTGTGATTTGAGAAATTTAGATTTACTTTCAGATATTGAGGATGAAAACCCTCTTCAGGAATCAAATCTTGGGGATGAATACCTTCAACTTTTATTGGTGGCTTCATTCAAGGGTCACTATTGAGTGAAAAGTCATTGAACATAGGCTAGAGCATTAGTTATTGGTTGGCACAACAACTAGAGGGTTGTTTGGGGTTGAAAACTTGTTGGAGGGCTCTTTTTCATGCTAGTGTCATCCTTTGAATGGATAACATAACTCCAAGGAGCTACTTTTAAGGGTTATTCAGCGTGTGGTTTCATTTTGGGCTTGCCCAAGGCTATTTCATGCTTGATAATAACATCAATTTCTTAGTTGGTTGGTCAATTATGGTTGAAACCACATTGATATGATCTATTGTAAATTAATTAATTTACAGCCTAAAAATATTTTACTAAAAAATTAGATTTGAAGTTGTAAGGATTCTACTGTTGAAATAAATTTTCTTAATTATTTGAGGGTTTCTAGGTGGATTGTATTTTTTCTATGATGTTTTATGGATCATTTTCAAAAAAATTTACTTTCACATTAGATTTTTAGTAAAATTCTAGAATTTTATTACTCTACCCTAAAAGGGATATTTCAATATCTAGACCTCACTCACAATCATCTTTTTTTATCTCTATTCGCATAATTGTTATTAATGTGCTTTTTGTTTATACCACCATTAAATGATTCAGATGAATTTTCAACAAAAATCAAATGTGGTTTGTATATGTTACATGAGCTCAAAATGGGAAGCAAATTTATTGAAAACATGGTATGCGTACTTTTCCATTTATCTTTCTATTAATCGTGATTATTATGTCTTAAACATTCTAAGACATCCTTGCACATAGCTCTATTGGTGTCGAGTTATTTTTTACTAAATCCCACAAAAGGCACAAACTCAATATCTATGCTTGCACATTACTACCATAAAACACACAAAATGCTTAGGGGCATTTAGGTGTCCAACAATCCAAAATAGACCAAATTTCATTTCGGGTTTTCCACCCTTCTATATTAGAGATGAAACAAGACAATAAAATTAAGCTTTTGTATAATACATAGGGGCTCAAACAGACAACTATGTAGAATTTAGTGCTTGTCATCTAAGTCAAAAGGTTCAAGTTCAACTTCAATGAGGATAAAATTTGGTTCAAGTTCACCAATGAATAAAGTTCAAAAAAAATATCCATTATATTCGACCAATATATAAATTTTTAATAAATATAAAATAATAATAAAAATTAAAATATTAAAAACTATAAAAAAAAATCAATAACCATAATTGTTTTTATAAGTATTGAGGGTTAAGGGATCCTCTCCCATAATAAATGACAAAGTCCAAAAAAACTAGTTTTTTGAAATGGAAACACTAAGAGAAGAATAGAGAGCTCAAGTTACTCCAAGAAATCAAAGAGGAAAAAGAAGATGAGAGAAAAAAAATTGTTGTAATCAAGAATTACCAAAATGAACTTCATCCAAATGAAGAATCAACCACTAGAAGCTACCATCCTACCCCTTCAAGAGTGTTGGTCTTCCATAGTCCATTAAGAACCATCCCCAATAGCAACAAAGGCATCTAATTGAAGCCTTTTTGCTTCCATGTCATGACCCCTACAAAGAAGAACCTTCAATTCATAATTAGGCTTGGACAACAAAAATTTTGTCGAAGAAATCATAAGAATATCCCTGCAAGCAACCTCCTCCTTGCTCCCTTGGAAAGAGACAACTCTCTTTGATCTTCCTTATAAACCAAATCTTGGAGCTCTAAATAATTTCCACTTGTTGCCACCTTGCTTACCAAACATTGAAAATTATGTTGATAAGAACCAAGAGAGGGAGGGTTATCCAAATGAGAGAATAAATGGGGATGAACATAGAGGGGATCTAAGCACATTGAAGATTTCAAAACCTACACCTTCACTTTCTATAAGGCATCAATGCTTGTTTAATCATCTCCCATAGGGACCTTATTCCCAAAACTCCCATAACCAAAACTAACAAGGGAAAGAGAATCTTGCCCAAATCCTGCATCCACAACTGGGATTTCCTTGGGAACATCCATTCCCTCAATCGAAGAAATTGAAATGGGATGATCTTCCTTCTTAGTCTAAAGCTTTAAATGAAAGGAAACTAAACTTTTTGAAAGTGTTTTAGAACACTCTGCCAACTTGTGCCTAAGATTACTATAACAAAAGTAGCAGAAGGGCAACCCTTCATCTATGCTTGCATATTACTGCCATAAAACATCTGAAATACTTAGGGGAATTTAAGTGTCCAACAAACCCAAATAGACCAAATTTCATTTTGGGTTTACCACCCTTATATATTAGAGATGAAAGAAGACAATATAATTGAGATTTTGCACAATACATGGAGGCTCAAACAAATAGTTATGCAGAACTTTATGGTTGTCAATTAAGTCACAAGATTCATGTTTGAATTCGATGATGATAAAAATTAGTTCAAATTTTTTGATAGATAAACTTTGAAAAAAATTGCCATTATATCAACCAATAGATAAATTTTTATTAAATATAAAATTATAATAACTATTAAAATATTAAAAACTATAAAATATCAATAACCATAAGGTATTAATAATATAAAAATATTAATAAAAAATAAAAAAATATAAATATAGAACATAAATAAAATACAAGTCAAATTATTGCATTAAGATATTCAAAAACTTTTTCATTTTGTGTATCATATATCTATGTTTTACTTTTACCAAAGAGAGGTGCTAGCATATTAAGACTCTCAGTTAAAGGGAGACACGAATAAAGATAAAGATGACAATATGCTTTAATGTTCATGTGGCACTCCTTCATAATTGATGGCTAGATAGGTGGATGAGTGCAATGAGGGCCTTCTTCACCCATTCTCTTCCTTATATGCTACTGAATCTCACTAACAAATTCTTCATTTCTTACCTCCACATATTAATTCATAGAAGAAGAAGAAAAAAAATTATTTGGACGCTACAATGGAACACACTTGTATGATTGATAGGAAATCATAGGAACATTTTCTTAGTCAAAATGGATGGAGTGGGACCTCTATAGCTGGCCTTGGATGGAATTTAATGGATCAAGTAATGGGCCTACAGATGTATGTTTGGAGACACAGATCTAGTCAAGTCATAATTGATAGATGGAGAAGTAAAAGAGGAATATAAATGGTAGGTGGAAGAGAAAGAGTGGTGGATGGGAGACACAAGGGCACTAGAACTACTACTATTTGACTCCATCACTTTTATTAGGTATCGAGTAGGGCAAATCTAACAGACCTGACTACTCAATTTATTTATGTTTCCTCCCAACATATTTGCATAGATAATTTTTTTGTTCCCAAACCATCTCTTTTTATTTCCAACT
Source organism: Torreya grandis (assembly GCA_037957365.1). Classification (NCBI taxonomy): domain Eukaryota; kingdom Viridiplantae; phylum Streptophyta; class Pinopsida; order Cupressales; family Taxaceae; genus Torreya; species Torreya grandis. Next base: position 1,044,128 of record JARHVA010001577.1, read on the forward strand.
AAAGTCTCATCTTGGAGTGGGGTCATTCTCTAAATAAAATATACTTTATGGTGAGAAAAAATTTGATGAGAAAAAAATCATGAACTTTGGTGATTTTTTGATGCCCAAGTAAAAATAGATGAATTTCAAAGTTTATCAAAAAAATCATTGGACCTTGTGACATTGCTTGTCAGTATGGATTTCAGATTTCAAGATTGTTTATGGTTCATAATCCCATTGTAGGTGGTGAGTAGAGAATCATTCTTAATATGATTTTTAAATATTTTTAACAACACTACTATTCAGGCACACTTGATATTCCATAGAATTGGAATTTGATGAAAATAATTTATCAAATAGCGAATCATCTTAAGAACTTTGATCAAATAATCATGCAAATCGACCCTAAAGGAGCAATAATGTTATAGACCAAATAGCCATTTTGGCCATTACATTCCATCCCTAGCTTAAACATCAACTCTTCATCGCTCTAGCCCCACTTCCACATCATATTTCTCTCCTAGTAGACTTAGATAAAACTATATAACAAATCACTCAAATGTATTGCATAACCGGCTTTAAGTGTGGAAAGACTTATTGAAAAGAACAATTGGATTAATTTTATTCAATAACTAGAGAGATATTTATAAAATAGTTTCCTCCTATGAATGTGGAGTCAATACTTATCTCTCTTCCTAACTCTCATCTAATCCTAATCATTATTCTCATTCACACTCTTTAATGTCTATATGAGTTACTATAACTTGTCATATACACATATATAAATATATAATAATGAATTATAATATTATTACATCATTTTAACTATGATTTTAGTATCCTCAACACTCTAAACTATAGATCGTAGGATTACCACAAGTAGTATAGGTTCTAAAACAACAGTGCAACCTACAAGGGAAATTGTGGAAATCATAGACTTCCAAGAAGATCACCACAATCAACAAAGGTTATTCCCATTGCCAAGGATCCATCATTGTAGTCAAATAAATTACAACAATCGATAAAATGGTAGCAATTAATAAAATTTCAAGTCTACGGAGTGCCATAATCTAGCAGTCTAACATAACAGTCGTAGTCATTAATTAATCATTTATTAATTCATTCATTGTTATTAGCTATCATTTAAAAAAAGGGGCACCACCTATGGAAGAGTCATATCTTTCAATAGAAATTTGAATGTATAAATAATCCATCATGGGAATGGAATAAGGTATCTAAAAATGTATTCAAACATTTAATCGTGTATAAGCATCATGCTTTAAAAATGCTCTTAAGGACGTAACCCCTTAGTTGTGTAACTTGATCTCAAGGATGAGAACCCTTGTTATCAAATAACCCAAGGACAAAACCCATTGAAGATTAATACTCTATTATTCAAAATTCTTAATTAAAATTCATTTTATTGTATAAATTATTATTTCAAGTCTAAAATCAATATTTATTTTAAAAGGGCTTTCCAAGGAATCCAAATTTTTACATAATATTTCAATTTGGGATATTACAGTGGTATCAGAGCTTTCCATCCTGCCAGCCTATGGAATAAAAATCATATGCAAGATAAAAATAAGAATATTTTGTATTATGAAAGGAGAAATAAAACTAAGGAGGCAATCTAGCCAAAAGGAGACATGGAGAATGATATAAATATTGAGAGGGTAGATAAACTTATCCAAGGACAAGAATAATTGGCAAATATAGTGACGCAAATGGTCCATACCATGAAAATGATGATGAATTTCAATACACAAATTGCATAAAATAGTTCATCCATCTCTGAGCTTAAATGTAAAATGGACACCACATCATCATATCGACATTGCCAACCAACATTCATTTTGAGAGAAGAACTAGATGAATAAATTCTAAAATCATTTAATGATGATCTTATAATTTGCTTCGAAGCATATCAATCACTTCCATAGGGAATCCAAAGGGGAATTACCCTACAAACTTATATGGTAATGAGAAAAAATGGATGTGCATCTCAACCATAATATAAACTCCAAAATAGACAAAGGGATATGAAACATGCATTAGGTAAAATGTCACTATCAACTTTTGATGGTTCAAACAAATGTATGGCTAGGGTATGGATACAAAAACTGGACACATATCTTTCATTACATCCAATTATGGAAGAGAAGCCATAAAACTTACAACTCTCCATCTATAAGGTATAGCCCATGAATGGTGGTTCCATAGATGGGTCACCCAAGGACATAGCCATATCAATTCATATGATGAATTTACCAAATAATTGATTGAAAGGTTTGATAGGGTAGATCTTAAGGTCCATTTTAGGGAATTAGCACTATTAAAATAAAACACTGCATGTGCACCTTTAGATTTGCTTGACTATCCTAGAGAAATAAGAAGGTCACATGTTCATGGAGAACTTTCTGCATATGAAGAGAAATAAAATTTACAAAAGGTTTATAATGAGAATTTAGATTCCATGTGTTAGGAGTTAGAAAATTCAAAAATGATGGTGATTCTTATACAAGTATTGCTTTTGTTTAGACAAGATGATAAAAAAAATTAAATCAGGAATTGGTCAAGCTACCTCTAATAACCATGTCATGGATCTATTGGATAACACTATAATTCATTCATAATCATATGATCTAGCCAAAAAAATGGCTGATAATGTCTATTGTGAAGATATGGGGCATAATTTAGATGACAGTGATAATGAACAATAAGAGATGGCAATTAAACATGTCAAAAGTCATCCATATTTGCTAAAGGTCCTTGATATTGATGAATATACTATAAGGATGGAACAATGATCAAAAAATAAAAAACATGAAACCCTTGATGACATAAAAATTGAACTATTGCATGGAATTTAGGATTACCGACCACCATATAAAGAGCCAAACCAAGATGAGGAATTTCTTTTGCTTACAGGAGAAAACAAAGAAACCCTTGCAGAGGGGAGGGTTGTGCAAGATTTCAAAGGGACAAATATTCATGTGAGCCATGTATTAGCTAGAGATGAATACTTAGTTACACTTGTTTCCAATGGATATGTTTATACATGGGGAAATGGGCATTATGGAGCATTGGAGCATGGTAATAAAATCAATAAAACTATACCATAATTAATTATTATTATCAAGGAGCATTGGGAAATGCAAGTTTGTGCAAGGAGGAGGAATACTTTGGTTCTTATAAACCATAGATTGTATTTTCTTTTGGATGGATAGGTCTTGAAAGCTTGAAATGTATGAGCCAAGATATCTTCAATAAAGTTGTAAGTCCGCTAGTGCTCAAAATTCTCAAAAGAATTTAGAGAGAACTCCCAATACATGGAAATATTCAGTCAATGGATATTTATGTTGATGATTCAATAATCATAAATGATCTTGGGAGATCATTTTCTATAGGAAATTGATCTCATCCTCATACATTCAATACCAAATGCACTAGTGTTGTCTCAAGCTTTAAGTTGACAAATCCATTGTAGACTATATCTATGATGCATAGATTATAATTGAAGGTTCAATATGTTGCAAGTTTAGGGAATGCAAAATACCCAAATCCTTCTTATTGGGGAAGGGTTTGCTTCATTTCAACCCTTAATAGTGAGAATTATGGAATATTAAAGACCTTGGCTGTAACATGCCTTGTATGCTTCTATTTATCTCAAGATCCTATTCTTGATATATTGAATCAAGATGGAACTAGAACAATCAATCAAATATCACCATCAAATTCAAATGGCACAACATTAGTTGTGAATTTGGGTATATCATGGCCATAAAGGGATTGTAAATTTAAGAATATCAGTGAAGGTTGTCTTTATGACTTTGCAAATTTATATGACTTTGGATAAAGAGAAAAATTTAGATCAACGTAGGGCCACTACAAGATTTGTGTTTGTATTATGTGGAAGTTTTACATGTGTTTGGTTTGGTACTCTGTCATAAGGAATGGCTTAAAGAGTTTGATTAAGACAAAATACATGTATGATAGAAATATACATGGTGATGGCATCTACCTATTGATTGACATGAGTTATTCATACTTTTATTGCTATCTTATGTTGTTGAGTGAAAATGAGAAAAGTAAATATTACCAAGTGTTGGTTATTTGTAGGATACTTTCATGGAAAAAGTATACAAAACCTCCTAACATTTTTGTGGTTCCCACTAAGATTTTTATTGTCTTACAGTATTTTATCATATTTGTGAGATTGAAAATAGAAGATATATCCTAATTTACAATTGCTTGGGGACAAACAATTTGAGGAAGGGAGGTTTGTAATATCCTCAACACTCCAAATTATACATCATAGGATTACCACAAGTAACGTAGGTTCTAAAAAAACATGTAGAATATAAGGGAAATTATGGAGATCATAGATTTCCAAGAAGAGCACCAGAATCAACAAAGGGTATTCCCATTGCCAAGGATCCATCACTGCAGTCAAAGAAATCACATCAGTCAACAAAATAGTAGTAATTAATAAAATCGTAGGTCTATGGAATGCCATAATCCAACAGTCTAACATAACAGTCTTAGTCATTAATTAATCATTTACTAATTAATTCATTATTATTAGCATTCATTTAAATAAATGAATGCCACCTTTGGAAGAGTCATATCTTTCAATAGAAAGTTAAATGTATAAATAATCCATCATAGGAATGGAAGAAGGCATCTAAGAATGTATTCAAATAGTTAATCATGTATAATAATCATGATTTACAAATACTCTTAAGGATGTAACCTCTTAATTGTGTAACTTGATCTCAAGTATGAAAACCCTTGTTATCAAATAACCTAAGGATGAAACCCCTTGAGGATTAATACTCTATTATTTAAAATTCTGAATTAAAACTCATTTTATTATATAGATTATTATTTCAAATTTAAAATTAATATTTATTTTAAAAAGGATTTCCAAGGAATCTAAATTCTTGCATAATATTTTGATTTGGGATATTACAATGATTTACTAATCTAGTCATTTCCTAACATTCCCCGCTTAGTAAAAACATAGTTCAAAGGGAAAAGAATAGTACTACTTGAGAACTGGGATATACACCAGTTTAGAATGAACAATGATGAATAGGAACATATTCCCAATCCAATAGGTGTATTATGAACTAGGACATATACAGAGTTCATACAAATTACAACTGTAGTGGGTATTATCTCACTGTCACTTTGATCAGGTATATGAATACACACTACCCACTATCATATATACAAAGTTCATACTAGTTCATATATACCTGATCAAAGTGACAGAGTCAATATACAGAGTTCATACTAGTGGGTCTTATCTAGATAGTGGGTATTATCTCAATGTCACTTTGATCGGGTATTCTCTATTGTAAATAAATCATTGAGTTTCTTGTTGGTCAGATTCAGCTCCTTTATATATTTTTTCAAGCAGTATCCATTAATATTCTCTTGTTTCCTCTCATTTTAGATCAGGGGATCAACTGGATTACTAGAAGTCAATAAGACTTCTTTGGTGAGGGTTGGACACCATCATCATATTCCCTTTGGTTTCTTAGTCCCAAATTTTTCAAAGCAAAGTTGATAAAGGACTCAATGCCAAAAGATTGACATGTTTAATAATTATTTGGTCACAAAAGTTGAAGAGAATTAGACCAATAAACTTATGCAAGATAAACAATACTAATATAATTTTAAGATATAATAGAAATGAGAAACAACACACTCATAATAAATTATATTTTCACTTGGGAAAATACTTTTGGGAAAAAATATAGCACAATCTCCTCCTTTCTTATTGCATTAACTCACCCACTTACAATTCAATAACGTATTTCCATGTTCTACTTTACCCTAATACATGTGGGAGCCATCAATAGGTAATTTTCCAAGTAGTATTACAATACAATGGGTGCAAAACTATGGTCTGTGAAATCACCCATACATTACTATGGTTAAAAACCATGAGCTATCCAAACTGGGTATGCATTATCCTTAAATTTCAAATTGCACATCTACTACCAAGATAAATTATTAGGGGCTCTCATCCTCAAACCCCCACATGGTAGGTTGTTAGCCTCCCTTACATCTAGTTAGGGCAATGCCTCAAATCCCAATTATACATGTTGGGTTATACAACACCTAAGGTGTGTAAATCATATAAAGTATTCAACATGTCCAACCAAATCTTCTTAGAGACTCCATATTAAACTTACAACTCCATGGGTTTATATTATCTGAGGTAAGCACCTTAAAGGATTTATAAATATGCTTTAATAGTACAATAGATAACAACCAACATATGCATCAAACTATAAATAGATAGGCCCCTATTCAGTTTGAAATGTGATTTATTAAACTATTGAAATATATTGCCCTAGGTTTTGTAATGTGGAACATCTTTGGGAGTTGAACAATCCCATTTTTAAAAATATTACGGAACCAAATTTGGTGCTTATCTGTGTTACTATTAATCTGATTCATAACACTACTTGAATCACTCTTAATGCCTCCAAGGGTAGATATCTGATTCATAGCACTACTCTTATCACTCTTATCACTAGTTTTCTAAGTGACTCATATATTTGTAAAAAGTGGCACCTCCCTTTCCACTATAAATCAATCCACTTCATAGTTGGTTTTATATAATCAAAATTGGAACCCTCCCCCTACAAGTTGCTACAATATCAACTTTGATGGAGTTTCCAAGAACAATCTAGGAGATGTTGGACTAGGGGTATCATATCACATTTCAAAGGCTTACCTCTCCTTTTATAGTCTCAAAAAATAGGTAACCAAATAATAATTTGTTGAATTGACGAATTCAAATACCTTGTGGTTGTGCAGACTAATTACTCAGTGAATACTAGATTTTTGAGTCTGATTAACATTAATTATCAACCTAGGGTGCATACATTTTTCAAGGATGTTAGCACTATATATGCATTGTTGATTCATATATCAACTTGTTTTACTAGTTGTAGTACAATGAACTTATGTTGAATTTACCAAATAGTTATACTATGAAACTATTATGACAAAAATACAGAAATACTTCACACTTATAAATCACACATGCATCACACTTTATATAATTATATTAATAATTAAATCTACTTATACACTCTTAACTAAGGAGGGTTAGGATCTTCACTACAACTCCTTTCGAGGGGGCCCTTCCTCATTTAGAATTGAGTTCCAATCCTTCTCCAAGAGATTTGAAAAAGCTTCTTACAGAATCAACTTTCTCATTACTCAAATTTGTATAAATTAAATATTTCTACAAAAGATTATAATGCAATGACTTCTACAATTCTATTAACTATCCAATCTCAATTTCAACTTCACTAACTTCTAATTTGATCTAGGATTTGTCATTAAATATAGAAGACAATTTATTAACTTCTAACCAAAGACACCAAACTAAGAAAAATACAAATACTTTAGAAACCACCCTAGTCAGCCTTGAAGTGGTTAGTAACTAAAGTTACTTGTTTTAGGCGTGACTGGGTTAAAGACAAGGTATACTATTTTGCTATTTTATTTCTTTTTATCTCCTTCCCATTGTCCTTGTCTTTCTCATCTTTGGCAGCACATTCAAATTTCCTTGCATGTAGGGAGTTCATATAGTAACTATGATTCTTTCCAATCATCCATTTAGTTCCCAAGATAGCTAGATGTGTCCTTAATATCCAATCACAAAAATATCTAGTTGTGTACAGTGCCTATAGGAAACCTGTAAGTGGAACCTATAGTTGTTGTGGGCACTCTTCAGTGGCTACAGGTAGCCTATAAGTGAAGTCTATAGTTGTCACGGGAAACCTACAATGGGTACAAGTAGCATTTAGGTGGAGCCTATAATTGTTGTGGGTAATCCTATAGTGGCTATGGGCAGCCTATAGGTAGATCCTATAGTTGATGTGGGAAACATGTAGGTGGAGCCTATAGTTGTGTTGGGTAGTCTTGTAGTGGCTACGGGAAGCCTGTAAGTGGATCCTACAGTTGCTATGAGCACCTGTAGGTGGATCCTATAGTTCTTATGAGAAAATTGTAAGAGTTGTGCCCAAATGAGATCCTACAGTCTTACATTATCCTTCAAGTGCTTGTTAAATAAAGTTAAACAAGTATAATCTTAATCAAGGAAAAAACATCAATAATTCATAACATAACACACACACACACACACACACACACACACACACACACACACACACACACACACACACACACACACACACACACACACACACACACATCAAAAGCACACAAAAAATAAAAAATTCATTCATTCATTTGTAGAGTCATGGATGGTTATGGGGATTTACATAGGAAAATATATATACTAGGAATGGATGAGGCTACAAAATAGAGCAATTGGTGGCCTCATCACACCCCCCTACTTAACCTCTTGCTCAACCTCCAGCAAGTCTTGGCTGCATTTTGAAACCATAAATTTTTTTGAAATCAAGGGGCTCAGTACATCTTGACCTTTCAAAGATATAGAATCCTTTATCATCATCAATGTTCTCCCATCTTTTCTTCTTAGCCTCTCTATCAATTGGGACCTTTTCCTCCCAGTCAGGAATTGGGAACCAAAACAAAGGAGGTTGAAACATTAATCTGAACTATTTTACCCTTCTCTTCCTGATAAGTTCAATATACATGTATACTCTATGTATGACATCCCTAAGGTTTTGGGGGGAGTAAGGTTCCTTTCTTTTTAAATCATTAGAAAGTTTTTCCCATCTATGAAAACAAGAAATAAAAATTTTCTTGTCATCTCCTTCCATAAGACTCAAATACTGATTCTAAACTTCTACTTGTTTCTTGATAACCCATTCTTGTGGAGTACTTGAGTTCATGGAGGAGATCCTTTCTTTTATTACAACATCTAGATCATTTGATTCACCCTTGATCATCAGGGTAGTTTATTTTTCTTTTTTTTATGATAATCTTCCACATGTTTCTTTCTTCTTATTTCATTAAGAATATATGAAGAAAATGCATTCAACTAGACATCCCCTAAGTAGATGTTTGGATTTTAATCTACATTACTAGGTACAATAGATTGGTGGATGTAAAAATCACTTAATTGAGCTTGGAGGTCAAGATCAACATGCCTATATACTTCAAAGAAAGATTTGGAGTCACAAACCATGTAATACTAATCATTATAGATCCTGTCATATTTGAATTTAAACCATCTCTCTTCTAAGTAGACAACATACACCCTATAAGGTGGTCTACACCCCATTAACATTTCAGTGGTTTCATGCATTTTATTAATCTTTTCTTTCATATACTTAATCCTAGTTTTAGCTATTTCCAGTTTTTATTCCAAGTCCACTTGTTCTTTGGTTTCAACATATACTTTAAATCTTTGAAATAACTTATTTTCATCACCACCAAATTTTTCATTGAAAAAATGCAGGAGATCATCAATTTCTACAAGTGTGGAAACTGAAATATCCACATCAATAATTTCTTTTGCAGTAGGAAATGGAAGAGGAAATCTATGGTATAAGGGTACCAAAGCTAGAGCATAATTTGATGTAGGTGCTTTCATGGCCAAGGTAGATGAAGTTGTTATAGGTTCCTCCAGAGAAGCTGTTGTAGGTTCCTCCAATACCTTTCCTCTATCCATAGAAGGTTATACAAACTCCGATACCCCTAGAAGTGTTTCAATGCCTCTTTTTCCTTTTAATTATATCATTTCATTCCTCAGCCTGTATATTTCTTTCATAGCTTATTCCAATCTTTAGAAGTCTTAGGTATGGGGAAATATCTCTTTTTCTACTTCTCTTTCCATAGCTTCTACTTTAATCAATTCCTCTTCTACTGCAAGATGATCTGCCATTCTCAATTCCTCTTTTGTATAGTAAATGTTTTTAAAGAGATCGATGTCTTCCTCAGTGAATATAGATGGCTAGGGTGATTGTTCTTCTTCTTTGACAGATTCCTCATCAGTAGACCATTATTCAATTTCAAACCCATCAAGGGTCTTTCAAAACCTAGGCTTTTTCTTTGGCTTTTCATCCTCACTGATGTCTATTGGTGAGGAGGTTGTAGTTGTCTTACATTTCTTAATTTTTTGAGATCTCCTAGGAGGAGGTCTTCTTGATACAGTGGATTTCTTTTCTGTAGTTTTCATTTTTCTTTCAAGAGGGGTGACTGATGGAACTTGTTCTTCATATGCAGTAGTTGATGGAAGAACTTCCTCTTGTCCTAAAGAAACCATGTTGTAAAGATCAATATGTGGTAAGGAAATAGTGGGAGAAGGAATATGTTGTTATGGACTTCCCTCCTCTATTCCAGGAGGGAGGACTAGTTTCCTTATCTTTCTTCTTCTCATAGCAATTCCAGATGGACCTTTAGTAGCTACGAGTTGATTAGTAACACTAGTGCCCATCGCATCTTCTTGTACAATCTTTTGGGCCTACTCCTTAGGGGATTACTTCTCATTATTACCCTCTTCTTACTAAGGTTCATTATTCCCTAGGTCTAAAAATTGTTCCCAACTTAGATTAGGTTTGAAAGAGTTTATTCCATGTTTAGTTATAAACCATATCAGGCAATGATGGGATAAGGTTATTTTAGTACCCTTATGGTATTCTTTAGACATCCTTTTTATAATGTTCCATAAGTGATTTGGAACATTAATGGTTTTGTCATGCCTCAAATGATTTAAAAATTTAAACTCAAGAGTATAAATTACGGAATACCTTCATTCACAGGTCATATATCTGATGATGTATGAGGTTGTCTCACTCCTAACTGTAGGTAAGCTGAGTCTTTCTACACCACCTTTCTTTAGTACTAGTTTTTCATTTTCCTAACAAAATTGTTGTCTGGCTTCTTGACCATTAGGTTTATCTTGCTAGTTCTCTCATATACTTGGTAGCGTAGTTTCCTAGCTCACCAATTCTTTAGTGACTGGGAATGTGATGCCATATATAGTATCTTAGTTTTCAATAAAGGATCTTAAAAATTACCTAGCAAGGGGTTCTAATAAATACTACAATTTCTCAAAATACGTGATCCAACTAGCTCTGTTGAAAATAACCCAACTAGCTTGGTCTCCCTGAAGTTGCTTATGATCTATGAGCTCTCTCCTCACAATTGACCCTCCTATTTTGCTAAGTTCATCTTTTCTACCAATCCTTTCAACCAGTAATAGGTAATACACTCTATTTGGCTTATAAAAATTTGCCTATAGCAAAGCAGGGGTTTGTTCAACAATGTTGGTTTGTGGTTGCAGGTTGTAGGGTTGCAGGTTGCAAGGTTGTTTTAGTTTTGCATGAATGGGTTTACTCGCAAGGAAAATCAATGGAATTGATTGCTTTTCCTATAGGGTATTATAGATTCATTATGACATTTAGTCCTGCATGTTTGGATCCTATAGTGCATGATATTCTCACCCACAACATCCTCCCCCCCACATGAGTTGTCACATGTCCTCAAGTGATGTAGAGTGAATAGGATGGAAGGGATAGAATGGGGTCATAATTAGGGGTATAAGTGTGGGTTGGAACATCATCATGTAGTTTTAAGTGTGAGTTGAGGGGTATTAATGAATGATGCATTTCATAACTTAATATTCTTTTCAATATCATACATGCTATATTAAAACAATGAATAATTTTCAATGATCAAAATATACGACATAACTTTTTTAATGGTTTACCTAGGGTTACGCTAAGGATATGCATGTGAGTGTTTGCATGCAAGTGATTTAATGCAATGTAATGATTGTGCTTGTAGTTTTAACTAGACTGAAGTGGGCCCCTTTTGATGTAATGATGAGATCACAGGATGTTAGGCTTTAATGGTGCCCTCAGCTCACTTCCATGTGTGTCATGATAGCCTATATGGAATTGGAACAAGGGTCTTAAACTTGGATGAAGATTATTGTTCTCTTACCATAAGGTGGTTATTATAGATTTGGGTGATCCAAATCAAGTGTTGCATGAACATGGAAGGGCATAGCTAAAGGTGTTGTTACTTTGTGATCTTCTGTTGCATGATCCTACATGATTTGTCTCTGTGTTGTCTTACTGCCTATGAATTTTATCCAGTGACTTTGCCTTGTTATCAAGGGTAGGCTTGAGAAATTTTTTGACTTTTCTACTCTAATCCTTCTTCATTCCTCCTCTAGCTTGTCTGCTGTCTTCTATGTATGCTCAAAAGCTCATAGCTAAGGCCATAACTTAGAGTTTAGGAAGAACTATCTTGTATATGCTTAGAGTCATGTTAGGTTATGCCTACATCAACTAGAGATGGTACCTATAGTAGCTACAAGGTTGTGCCCAGTTATGGGAAAAGTGCTTGTAGTAGCTACAAAAGAGCCTATAGCAACTGAAGGAAGTGCCTATAGTAGCTACAAAAGAGCCCATAACAACTGAAGGAGGATGATCAATTTTCTTAGAATAATTGTTTATTTTTCATTTTTTTGTTTTTACCCCTAAATAGCCAGCATGTTGATTTTCTATTTAGGCCCATTTTACAGTTCTGGGCAATGAACAGGTTTGTTTTCTACCTAAAAACTATCAATAATTCCCAAAAAAAGGGTTTTCATTGTTGGGTTTTTTTTACTCTAATTGTTACCTATAGTAGAATGTTTATTCTGCATCCTTACCAAGTCAATAGTGAGGGTGCCTAAACAAGGACCAAGTGAAGGTCTCAATATTCATGCCAGAGGAGGGATAGGATGTCCTCCTCTCCTTCTTCATATGTGTGTTGGTTGGTTTTCCATTTGTCTGGTGAGACATCATGTTAATCTAGTACATCAATGTATCCATTTTGTAATTACATGTTTATGTGCTTGGAAAACTCCTCCGGAGTGAGTGGTTTTTTGTATAATAGTAGTTTGTGGCCATTGACCAGGAGACAAAATCTTATCAAATCAATGGTTTGAAGTTGTACTACTCCATTGTTAAAAACATGTTCAATCTCAAATGGACCAAGCCATTCCCTTGTGATCCTTGTATTTTGAATCAAAAGTAAGGGTCCAATATCCTACATTGAATTGCGTGGTCTTAATGTACCTATCATGCCAGCTAATCCACTAGTGTTGTACAAGTTGTATGGTCTTTAATGCTTATTGTATGTATTCATCTAAGACATTTAGTTGTATAAGCCTTTCTTTATGTGCTTCAGATATATCCATCCCAAGTGCTAGTGTTATTCGTAAGGTTTTATGCTCAAATTCTATTGGCAATACATGTTTATTCCCATAAACCAACTCATATAGGGTGAAGCTTGTAGTAGTCTTCCACGTAATTATATAAGCCCAAACAGCTTCAAGAAGTCTAGCCTTCCAATCCTTACGGGACATACTAATAGTCTTGGTCAAAATATTTTTTAACTCCCTGTTGGTGACTTCCACCTGTCCATTCGACTGTAGATGATATGGAGTTGATTTCTTATGATTAATCTCATATTATTGGACCAAAGTAGTAATTAAACTAGCATTGAATTGGGGTCCCTGATCAGTGACTATTTTTCATGGCACACCATATCTTGTGAATATTTCTTCATAGAGTTAAGTTGCCACCTTCTCATTCCTGGCATGTGTAAGGGTCTTAACCTCCACCCATTTAGTGACATAGTCATACATACAAGGATGTACTCTTTGTTGTTATATTTTGGATCAAAAGGTCCTAAAAAGTCTAGGCCCCATTTTTCAAATGTTTTAAGCACCATTTGAGGTTGCAAAGGCATCTCATCTGAACGTGTAGGGCTCCCCATACACTAACATCTATCATAATAGTAGTATACCTTATTGCATATTTATGAAGTGAGGGCCAATAATATCCTATATTCAAGATTTTTTCTATTTTATGCTTAGATGTAAAGTGCCCTCCATAGGGTTCATCATGGTAGGATTTGAGGATATCTAGAACTTCATCTTCTTTGAGACATCTTTTGATGATGGAGTCAGGCCTAGTATAGAAAAGAAATCTGGACAACCATGAATACCTACCACATTTATGAATCAAATCTTGTCTTTGTTTAGGGAAGAAGTGTTGTGGGAGTAATCTTGTGGCAAGGTAGTTAGAAATATCAACATACCAAGGTGTGGTAAGGGTGAGGAAGAACAGGTGCTCATTTGGAAATGAGTCATCCACTATGGTATCTTTTTTAGGGGATTATATGTTAGGAACCCATGGAAGCACAATTGATTACCATATACAAGCAACTTAAGATGCAAAATTAACCAGAAGTAACAAGTAACTAGAAATCAGAAACAACACAAAATATGAGAGACAATACCCAATTGTATTAATACTCATCCAGAAAAGAATACAATAAAGAAGATGCCACTTCTTCTCCACACCTCTCAGAGGCTTCCCACACCTCAAGTGTACAGTAATTCTTTCCTCAAATCTCTCTCTCTTACGGTCCCAACACACAACTCAAACATAGAGTTGGTGTTCACCTCTAACCAGTCAGTATCCACTACTGCCTGTACACAAGTGCTCCACGCACTCCACAAGTACTCAATGTACTCCAAGTAGATCTCCCATGAACTTGCAACAACCTTCAACTCAAATGATCTTACTTATGGAAGGATCTACCTTGCCTTCCTCTTTGCTCTCTGATGTGTTGTTGTCACCTTTGATCCTTCTACCACCTGCAGATCTCCTTTGACCTTGCACACACACCTGTTACCATGTAGATCTCTCTACACCCTGAAGAACCCTTGTCCTTGCCTCACCAAGTCCTTATGATTCTCCAAACCAGTACCCCAGTGGATCTTCTCCCTAATCTAGCACACCTGCAGACCAACCTGATCATACACACTCGGCACCCCTATGGAACTAGGAGGAACACCCTTGCTCTCTTCACACACAGAAAGAGCTAACTTTGCTCAACTCAAACTAGAACAAATTACAATACAGCCCATGAGTCTCTTAAATAGATCTCATGCAAACAATAATTAGACACCTAATTACAATAATTAGATCCACAGCTCCTAGTCTATAATTGGCTCTTAACATGCAAACACTCAGTTCATTAACAAACTATTTGTGTAACTGACAGTTTCAGAACCACACAGGGGACCGACATCAGTCCCTGTCTACCTGGAGGTGACCGACGTCGGTTGCATACCTGTCCACCACTGGATGACGTCGATCGGCCTAACCGACGTCGGTGACTGTGACACTCAACAACCTCTCAGTAACCTCCTTCCCTATTTACATCAGTGAAGCTTTTAGCTCCACAACCTAACAATCTCCCACTTGGAGATAAACAACTACACTGTACCTGTACCTGTACCCCATCTAATTTGTATCTTGGCTTGTATCCCTCTTCAAGCTCAACCTTGAAGACCACCCACCACACAACCTGTGGTGCACCCCCTGTCATCCAAGTAACCTGTCGCATCCGCATCTACAAACACATGTAGAAAAGAACTTGACCCTACATAGCATGTCGACCTGCTACTAGTCCCTCTCAAATACCTGAGAACCCACTTCCCCGAATTGGCTCCTAACTCTCTAACAGCACCCAGTGCTTGGGCAAACTCAGGTCTATACCAGACCTCATGTGATTTTGGACACTAAACTATCTAGCCCTTGGTGTGCTCCAGTTTTGCATCTTGCATATTAAACCCCACCAACACCTGATTCACATCAACTCCCACTGGAGACAAAATCAACCTGTGATCTTCCATGTCTCTCATGCCAAAGAATTTTGTTGCTCCAAATTCCTCATGACATGCCACTGAACTAACCTTACCCTTAGCTCAGCGAAACCCTGTATGTATGAACCTACTAGCTAGCATACCATCCACATACAGTAATAGGATAATGTCGTGACCATCATCCACCTGGTAAGACAAACACAATGGTTACACTGACACTGACTAAAGCCCTGCTTTGTCATCCATCTGTCAAAACATGTACCACTGTCCTGCAGCTTCCTCAAGACCATATGACCTGGCCTTCTGTCTCACGTGTCTATTCTCTCTATTATTTAACTAAGGTATCCATTCATCTTTTAGTGCTTTCATATCGGCTAGCAACCCTACCAAATCTCTCATTTGGTCCTGCATCCTGTTCATGCCATGCTCCCACTATTTCCTGGATCCTTCCTACTCTATAGTCAGCAACTAGTATAAAGAAGAGGAACAATGAATTTGAGGCTTACTTATACTTTCAGTCCTCCCCATGGGCGTTTGAGACTCCTTGACAGATTGTTGTCTGCCCAAAATCCATCTCAGTGACCGACCTCGGTCACCACACAGTCTGCATCCAATTGACGTCGGTTCCATGCGACTGTCCAGGTCGCTGACACTGGTTATCCTATCGACGTCGGTCTCCACCTGCCCGACACCACCGAGTTCTTTGGTCTGCACATGATCGACGTCGGTGCCTATCTGTTCGACGTTGGTTACTTTTGACCAACGCCGGTACCTGTGTTCGCTTGTGAGTGATGACTTTTTACCCGCGAGCTCTTTTGAATCAAAACCCATGTCCAAACTGCCCTGCTCAGAAGTATCCAGCCCCATCCACTGAACTCTATCCATCATCTCCTCCAAGAACACCAAGGCTTTCTAGTTCTTAAGTTTGTCGAACACATCTGTCTTCTGCTTAAGAACATGCATCTCCTTCTTGCTCATGTGACCAAGCCTACAAAGCCATGTCTTCGCAACAGAAGAAGAATCAATAATACAAGCAAGTAGATAAAGAGTACCTGCTTTCTTACCACCAACTAATTCAAATGCATCTGTTGTGAGAGTTCTTGTGCATCTCTCATCACCCAACTTTCCTGAAGCAATTAGCTGCATCTTCAAGACTGGGACCTGCATGACCTTCTTCAACACCCATGTGTTGGTCGCCTGCAATTTCAGCAACACTTCCCCTTTGCCAATACTCTGACAAGGCTCACCAACCCCTCTACTTGGGGCTGCATGGAAAGAGGCAACAGAATCTATAAACCAAGATTCTACTTTATCCAAGAAACATCTCAAAGCATCCTGTGCAACAACACCTACAACATCTACATCTTTAGTTCCTTCATGCTAATCTGCTACCAACCAACAATATTTCTTTACCTACTCTTTCTTTTCATAACACCGTAATTGACTATTTGTGCTATTCAGTTTCTCCATTCTTAATGTACTTTCTTCTGCCATTGCTCTACTACCACTCAATCAGAAACCCCTGAGAGTAACCTGTAATCAAACACAAACTTGCTCCCTGCAACCTTAGCTCTGATACCAACTGTTAGTGGTATCAAGCTATGAGCCAACAACCTTGCTCTAATACCAACTGTTAAGAACCCATGGAAGCACAATTGATTACCATATACAAGCAACTTAAGATGCAGAATTAATCAGAAGTAACAAGTAACTAGAAATCAGAAACAACACAGAATATGAGAGACAATACCCAATTGTATTAATACTCATCCAAAAAAGAATACAATAAAGAAGATGCCACTTCTTCTCCACACCTCTCAGATACTTCCCACACCTCAAGTGTACAGTAATTCTTTCCTCAAAGCTCTCTCTCTTACGGTCCCAACACACAACTCAAACACAGAGTTGGTGTTCACCTACAACTAGTCAGTATCCACTACTGCCAGTACACAAGTGTTCCACGCACTCCACACGTACTCAATGTACTCCAAGTAGATCTCCCATGAACTTGCAAAAACTTGCAACTCAAATGATCTTACTTATGAAAGGATCTACCTTGCCTTCCTCTTTGCTCTCTGATGTGTTGATGTCACCTTTGATCCTGCTGCCACCTGCAGATCTGCTTTGACCTCGCACACACACCTATTACCATGTAGATCTCTCTACACCCTGAAGAACCCTTGTCCTTGTCTCACCAAGTCCTTATGATTTTCCAAACCAGTACCCCGGTGGATGTTCTCCCTGATCTAGCACACCTGCAGACCAACCTGATCATACACACTCGGCACCCCTGTGGAACTAGGAGGAACACCCTTGCTCTCTTCACACACAGAAGGAGCTAACTTTGCTCAACTCAAACTAGAACAAATTACAATACAACCCATGAGTCTCTTAAATAGATCTCATGCAAACAATAATTAGACACCTAATTACAATAATTAGATCCACAGCTCCTAGTCTATAATTGGCTCTTAACATGCAAACACTCGATTCGTTAACAAACTATTCGTGCAACCGACAGTTTTGAAACCGCACAGGCGACCGACGTAAGTCCCTGTCTGCGTGGAGGTGACCGACGTCGGCTGACTCCTGCCGACGTCGGTTACATTCCTGTCCACCACTGGCCGACGTCGGTCGGCCTAACTGACGCCGGTGACTATGACACTCAGCAACCTCTTAGCAACCTCCTTCCCTGTTTGCATCAGTGAAGCTTTTAGCTCCACAACCTAACATTATAGAGGTGATAAGAAATCAGCCATGACATTGTCCCTACCAAGTTTATCTAGAATAGTGATATCAAATTCTTGTAATAAGAAAAGCCATTCTATCACTCTAACAGGGACAGTTGGTTTTTTTATAAGGTATTGAATGGCTTCATGGTCTGTATGAACAAAGACTTGATACCTTATGATGTAGTGACAAAATTTGTTGATAGTATAGACTACTGCCAAGAACTCTTTTTTAGTAACTATATAATTTAATTCTACTGCCTGTAGGTTCTTGATTACAAAATAGATAGCATACTTGAATGCTCCCTATTTTTGGCCTAACATAGCTCTTAGGGCAGTATCTGAGGTGTTTGTGTGAATATGGAAGGGAAACTTCTAATCAAGACCACATAGAATAGGGGTGGTGGTCAATAATTCATTTAATTATTTGAAGGTTGTATCATAGATAGGAGTCCAGATGAATTCAACATCTTTAGTCAAGCGAGTGAACAACAGTGTTGTTACTTTGCTCAACTTATTGATAAATCTCTTGTAGTAACCAGTATGTCCTAAAAAACACCTAACATCTTTTTATTTTTGAGGAACATGGAGATTTTTTATGATGTTAATTTTTACAGGGTCAACATTAATTCCTTCAACAGATACATGGTGGCCTAAGATAATACCTTATATCATAAGCATGTAGCATTTTGAAGGCTCCAGGAATGGGAAATAATACTAAAAATTATATCATGACAAAAGCCTTTTCACACACCAAAATTGTATTTTTTCAGATTAATTTCACAAAAAGAGGTGAAAAATTTATAAATCGTTTCACGGAGCGGTTACGGGATACAACTGACATTCCCGTGAACCAACTAGTTATTAAAAATAAAACATAACATTAAAGTAAATTCTAACTAAATATTACCTAACTAAACTTTGGATCACAAATTTTCTAACAAACTCCCATTTGATCCAAAGGGGTATAGAAAAAAAAGAGAAATGAACTCTAAGTCATCTAAGTAAACTCTATCATAATTGCAACTGATGTACATCCTAGATTGATCAACTCTGATCATTTCCACACTGCAGTAGAACATGATCACGCATTATCTAACTATATCAATCCTCACATAGAATCTATCCAACAAGTGACTTCCCTCTGTACTATGTATGGCACATCTCAAATTGATGCCCAACAATCATCAACATCTCTCGTAGACCTTTGCTCAGTACTAACAATGCTAGCAACATAATGTTGACTCGTACCACATATCACCGATGATTGATCAAAAAACTAATATGCAATATCTTGTCTCCCTATTAGGTGAGAGGTGAGAAGCTATGCAACAAATAAATTAAGTATAAATCATAGAAATGCTTCATATCAAAGATCATATCATCACTACATCTATGAAAGTAAAGTACACAAGCCAAAAAGTGATACTACATCAAATCCCAATCTTGAGCCTAATAACTTACATAAGATGGCTGTGTCACTATCTTAAAAGATATAGTCATCAACTACGGAGCAAGAAACTTTGCAGTCATCCCATCCATCAAATAAAGATATAAGAAAATAGCCAGAAGAGTGACTGGAGTGATCAACAATGTTTGCTTCTGCCTTTTGTCGATGTCAAGAGGACCTCCTTTTGGAGGGGCACTCTATAGAAAGACGTCCTATGCCACCACAATTGTAGCATATTCTCTCACATCCACTAGAACTAGAGGAATAATAGCCACATGAAGAAGAATGCTTGTGCTTGTGCTTATGTCCATGTGAATGTTTGTGGTGATGCTCATCCTTTGGAGAACCAGAATGATGTCTATGCTTTGAAGAGCCTGAATGATCTCTATATCTAGAATGATGCTTATGCCTAGAAATGTGCCTGTGAGAGTGTTTATATTTCTCTTTGTGTCTTCTGTTGGGCTCATATAATGGATTTTCTATTTTGGTATAGTATGCATCCTCAGTAGGTTTTTCTTTCTTTTTTGCAGCTTTTCACTCATGTTGAGTGAGCAACTCACAAATCAAATCAAATGTAGATTTGCTAAGCTTATCACTAAGCTATAACATCTCTAGAAAGTTTTTATAGCTTGGGCTAAGGCCATTCAAAATAATAAAAATAAAAATTTCATCATCAACTTTCCCACCAATAGTGTCATATTCTTATTTCAAATTCTTAATGTGTGACACATATTCTGAAACATCTTCATCATCAATGAGTTTAGTATTAAGCAACTGTATAAGGAGATCAATTTTCTTGTAAGCAGGTTGTTTATCATACAAGTCTTTTAGATATTTCTATACTTTCCAAGCTTCATATTTAATCACCTCTATGTGAATTATGACTTGTGCACTGCAAGTGAATTTTAACAATGCAAGAGCTCATTTGTCATCTATGTGAAATTTTGCAAGTTTTGTGGCTTCAATGGACAATGTTGGTTGTTTTTCAACGTCCCATAAGTCATTGAAGATTAATGTGTTTTTCATGTTCATTGACCATTCTTTATAATTCTTAAGAGTCAGGCATATAATGTCAGAAATGAGACTCACAATTTTAGCCATGATGCAGAAATGTAAGGAATGCTATCGAGGTTTTGGCTTTACCTTCAAAATAGATTCCATTTTACAAATGAACCTAGGAATTGTGAGAGACTATATGTTCTCTGAGAGTATAAGCATAATGAAACATAAAAAAACTTGCATTGTGAAGGTGTCGGTTTCAACTGAAAATGCACTTGATTACAATACAATGCGTAGTTTATTCAAAATATGTGAAAGACATATTTACACATGTTAGAATAAAAAACTGTTGGAACGGATGCTCTTGAAAATTGTTTTCCATGAAAAATGAGTGGTCATATGAAACATTTGGCCACCGTATGCAAAAGATATGACAATTTTAAATTTCATTCCTCTGTCAGGGTAAGTAGATACCCCCTCAATGCTAATTCAAAAAAAATTGCTAGTTTACGGGAATTAAAATTTCATAGCAAGACATGATGGACCCCTTCTTACTTATACTCATTGGAAAACTATCTAAGTCTATTTTACAGAAAAGTAATTTTGACAAAATAATATGAGAGTGTGTTCAAGATATGGTAGAGACAATCACACTCGATATAAATTTTTCTAGTTTTTAAAGTTAATTCAAATAATCCCTTTGCAAAAAATTATTTTTGGCACTTTTGAAGGTTGAACCCTTGACCTCCCCAACTTCCAAGGGCTTTACAAAAATAGCGTCACCAATTTCTCTACAAACAACTGCGTAATATTATTTGAAGTTATTCTATTTGAACCTTATTATTCTGGTTGTCAAATAAAATAAAATAAATTCCAGCGTGTGAAATTAAATCACTTACTAAAATTCCAGCAAAAAACTTTTCACTGAATTTATTCAGCCCTAAAAGAATCTGAGTTTTTGACTTGGAGGGACCCACCGAGCAATAGGTTTGTAAGAATCTCATTTTTCTTTCTTCGTTGAGACTAAATAAAAGAAACCCTAGTACGCCATTATTTGGCTTTTATGATTTCTGTGTTAATTGATGCATGAAAATTAAAATAATAACCAACTACTTAATGTTGGATGCCATAAAACATTAATTATAATGCCATTGTTTTTTTCTCATCTTTTGTACCATTATTGCTTGGGACACCATTTTCAAAAATTCCGTACAGATCTACGTTGTATTACTGCATGTGTTGGCTGCACTATATTATAGATTTTTTTTTTATCTGACACCTTTGAAGCTGTAACTTTTCCAACAACTAATATTATAGGCAGTGTTATCTTAATATTTTCCACTAAGTCTTTGCTTTATGAAGGAACAATAAAGCACCAAATAACAACTCTATGCCGTATAACTTCTTGTGTTATATCTTTAATTATTGAATTGCAGAAAATGAGCCGCCGTATAGAGAAAATGAAATCAAATAAAAAATAACCAAGTCTTCAAAAGATAGCGTGTCATACCATTCTGTCTTTGTTCACAATTAAAAAATGGTAAAATTTTACCAAATGTTTTGTTGCAGTGGAGATGCATTCTTGTGGGGCTCTTTTCTTACTAGCTTTCTTTTCTCCTCCGTGTCTTCAACCAAAAATGTATTTTTTTCAAATTAATTTCATAAAAAGATATGAAAAGCTTATAAATCTTTTCACAAAGTGGTTACGGGATACAATTGACATTCCTATGAACCAATTAGTTATTAAAAATAAAACATAATATTAAATTAAATTCTAACTAAATATTTTCTAACTAAACTTTGGATCAAAAAATTTCTAACACATTTCTTGTGACTTAAAGACACATGGTACTCTTGACAATGTTGTAGCACTTTCTCCAAGTTGTTCAAGGACTCATCAATTGTTTCTCCATAAACAGTGAAGTCATCTATATAAATTTCTACACATTCATTTGCCATATCTGCAAAGATACTCAAGACAACACTCTAGAATGTTGCAAGAGTGTTACTTATCTCAAAAGGTAATACAATATAAGCATAAGTACCCCAGGGATAGGTGAAGGTGGTCTTCTCCTAGTCCTCAAGAGCAATGTTAATTTGGTTGTAACCACTGAAGCCATCCAGAAAGACAAAATATCTCATCCCTGCTAGTGTGTCCAATACCTGATCAATGAAAGGCAGAGGAAAATGATATTTTTTGGTTGTTGTATTAAGTTCCTTGTAATACATGCATACACACCATTCTCTATTTTTATTTTGTACAATTACCAAAGGTGAAACCTATTCACTATCTGAGATGGGGTATATAAATCTAGTGGTCAGTAGTTTTTGTAATTCCATTTTGACTATTTCTCTAAGAGCTGGATTCATCCTTCATTGTGGTTGTCTAATTGGTTGACACTCTTCTTTGATATAGATATGATGTGTGCATGTTTCTACGCTGATTCTATGCATGCCCTCATAATCCCATGCAAAAGCATGTTGGTTTGCATGCAACACACTGACTAGGTGCTTTTGCTTATTTGACTCTAAGTTGCTATTAATAAGAAATATTTTTCCTGAAGAGATTTCAGTTTGCCGTGAGAGTGCTTTCATCATTTCTATATTTCTAATAGATCTAGTTTGGCTGTAGTTATGAGGTAGTAGCTAGTAGAATATTCCCTGTATAGATGTATTATATTTATCTGCTTCCTAGAAACTAAAAAATGGGCACTCAACACATTACAGGTGGTTGAGATTCATAGAATGATTTTTGTAATTATTATGGAGAAAGTTGGAGAGAATTACATCATCTTCCTGATCATTTAAGGTGTATTCATGGTCTAGGGTGAATACATGAATCTAGGGAGGTTGTTCTACCTCAACTTTTTAAACCCATAACGTATGTTTTGGTGCCAAGGATGGCTATGCTGGGGGATAGAGGACCAACTTCTTAGTGTGGTTTCCATTGGAGATCAACATGTCATTTGATCTGCAGCTGATGAAGGCATCAACTATGGCAAGCCAAGGATGCCCTAAGATAAGAGGATATCCACCCAAATTAGACTTATGTTGTAGCATAATGAAATCTGTAAGATACTCCCAAGAATCTATAGTAATGAAAAGATCTTCAATGATTCTTTTTGGTTTGACTATAGACTTGTCAGCCATTTACAATATTGTAGATGTGGGACGAATATTATTCATTTATAGTTTGTGCATGGTTTTAGTTGTCTTTACATTTATTGCAGCTCCCAAGCCTATCAATCTATTGGACAACTATTGATCATAGATCTAGACTGTTACTACTCAGCATTTTGGATCTGAACATTTTTTTGATAGGGTGTTTCCCAACATAAGGTCTGCCAGTTGGTCAATCACATGCATTGTATTGAGATCCTTCTTCTTCCTCCCAGGCTTACGTAGACATAAGTTTCTAACATCTTTCAAATATATGGGCACACCCTTGATGGCCTGGAAGAGGGAAATTTTAACATAGAGATTTTTGAGTTGTCTTATGAAATCAAATTCAATCTCAATTACATGGTGTTGAAGGGTAAGATGTTATAGAAATGGTGGGGTTGTTTTAGCAATAACTTTATTTGTTGGTTCAGAGAGTTCTTGTGGTGATGAAGGTGGGTTAGCGTGATCTTCTAGAGTTTTTTTATCTAACTCCATTATTATAAGTGGGACTGGAGGTGATATAAATTTCCCTGAATGTAGGTGAACTTCATTGATATTCACCGCATATGTCGAGTACTAGACAAGTTCAGTACTGAAGATTAGTTGAACCAACATATTTACAAGGTTTTGCATGGGTTAGGTAAGGAGCTTATTAGGTTTGGATGTAGCTTCGGTATTGGGCATATGAGCAGGATGCTGTTTTTGTGGAGGTAATCATCCTTGATGGTTTCCCTAGGGCTGATTGGGTTTCTAGTGCTGTTACCACTAGTTTTTGAAGGGTGGGCCTTGGGGTGGTTGCCAAGCTTGTGTCCAAGGTGGGTATGCATTTTTTAGAGGTTGCCAAGAGGTGGTGGGGTAGCTTATCTGAGGTGGCTATCAGCTTGAATTAGGAGATATAGATGCATTTTGTGGAGGTTTCCAAGAGGTGGTGGGATAGCTTGTCTGAAGTGACTACCAAATGGAATTAGGAAGGGGGACATTCATCCATGGACTAGTCCAGTTGGGAGTAGTATTTACAAATTGTGAGTTAAATGAAGTAGAATTTTTAAAAGGTGGATTTTGTCCCATATCTGGATAAGATGGTCATTGAACCCATGGTTTCCTTTGTGCAACATAGAAAACCTGGTCTCCATCTCTTCCTACAGCATGCAAATCTACTATTTTTGGTTCTTCCACTGTGATGTTAGCTACTTTAGCCTGAACCTCATGACACCTACAATCTATCTTCTTCCTCTTATAATCAAGACAATAAATGGTCAAAGCTTGATCCAAGGTTGCTTGTTTCTGCTTGGAGTGTAGGGTATCTAGTTGGGTGGCCAAATGACTAATAATATCCTATTTCATGTCTTGTAATAGGTTACTAACTTCAAATTTTGATAGGCCACTTGCAGCTGTAGTGGAAGCTTATTACCCCTAACTTTGTTTATGGCAAACCTGAAATAGTTCTTA
Organism: Torreya grandis; assembly: GCA_037957365.1. Taxonomy (NCBI): domain Eukaryota; kingdom Viridiplantae; phylum Streptophyta; class Pinopsida; order Cupressales; family Taxaceae; genus Torreya; species Torreya grandis. The sequence goes on from JARHVA010001577.1 coordinate 1,069,536, forward strand.
CTCAATTCCTTGATGTTTACAAATGGTAGATAAGAGATATCTCCCCTATTCATTAGGTCCAAGGCTTCTAGATATTCTTCTCAGACTCATTTTAGAAGTTCTTCTCCTAGTGCACTTTGTTTGAATTTTTATACACTGAACATGAATCATTCAACATAGTCTTCCAAAGATTCATCTCCTTCTTGAGTCATCCTGAAGATGTGATTTATTTTTTAACTTCTTCCTCATCCATAGTTAAGATACTTAACCATAAATTTATTTTTCATAACCTCCCAAGTGAGGATTGAATTACTACTTAGTCCTATAAACCAACGATGTGTTGAGTCCTTGAGGGTGGCTAAAAAAAGTTTCAATTTCTATGTATCTTGCTTGTAGTCATAGCTTCTAAAGAGGATATCAAATTCAAAGAAAAAGGTGTTCGGGTCTTCTAAGAATGTGCCTCTAAAATTGGGCAAGGTTGAGGGCAAGATATTTTTCATTTGTGTTACACATGTTGCATCTGGAATAGGAAATTCAAAAGTAACTATGTCTGGAGTCCCGTTGTTATCCACAAAGTCTCCTCCATTCATGATATATTTTCTTGTGATATGGATATCAAAGGTACTCAGGATCACATCTTCAAATTCTATATCAATCCCTTCATTAGTACGATAGTAAACATTTATCTACTGTTCCACAGTCTTTTTTTTTGATGAGAAATCTGAAGATTCTCCTGAGCTGTCTTGAATTTGTTTAAGAAATTATTGATAGAATACTGTTCTAATGCTACTTTCTAGAGTGTTTGGTTCATAAAGTTTTTCTCCTTCATTTCTCCTTACTAACTCATCTAATGCTTCCTTTACTTATACTTCTTTTTTCAAAGCCAATAGTACTTTTTTTGTAAGTTGCTTCCTTCTTCAAGATCCCTCTAGCTTATGGTATATTTTTCAACAAGATTCTTGGTTGTTGTGGGTACTTGTGGTTCTTTCTTGATAGTAACTTGTGATTTTTTTGGCAAGAATATTCCTTGAGAATCTCTTTCTCTCTGTATAAACGTTGTGCTACACCTTTCAGTTGTCATGTTCCTTTCTACACAAGGTTAGTGTCTTTTTATTTTTTGAGTGTTCTAGGGGGTTGTTTCAGAATAAGCAAAAAGTACAAAAGGAGTGTGAAAATCAAAATAATTGGAATCAAAATTTTACTTCTAGAAAACAATAAAGCTATTTACTAAAAGCGAGAAAATTACTCTAGGAAGTAGAAAATAAAAGTAGAAAAATTATCCTAGAAAACAAGAAATGAAAGCATAAAAATTATTCTAGAAAATAGGAAATGAAAGCAGAAAAATTAAAGGCACACTTTGTAAAAAATAAATCACTCTTTCAAGAAATAAATCCTAAAAACATGAACTAATTAAATTACAAGATTGCAAAGAGGCATTCAAGGCTATGCACCATTTACTTCTATAAACTTAGACATCTAGCATATGACACAGTAATGTCCTGACTCAACTTGCTCGACTGAAACTATATGTCTATAAAATTAGATATCTAGCATAAGACACTACAGTGTCCTCACTCAACTTGCCCAGTTAGGTAGAACAATGTATTAAGTAATCTTAAAAAAATAATGATTGATTTTAAAAAATAATAATTGACACCCTCCCCGACAATGGTGCCAAAATGTTGTGGAGACTAATTACCTAGTGAACACCAGATTCCTGAGTCTGATTAACATTAATTATCAACCCAAGGTGCATACACTTTTAAATAATGTTATCACTATATATGGATTATTGATTCATAAATTAGCTTGTTTTACTAGTTGTAGTACAATGAACTTATGTTGAATTTACTAGATAGTTATACTATGAAACTATTATGACATAAATACAAAAATACTTCACACTTATAAATCACACATGCATCAAACTTTATATAATTAGATTAATAATGAAATTTACTTACACACTCTTAACTAAGGAGGGTTAGGATCTTCACTACAACTCCTTCTGAGGGGGGTCTTCTTCGTTCGAAACTCAGTTCCAATCATTCTCTGGGAGATTTGTAAAAGCTTCTTACAGAATCAATTTTCTCATTACTCAAATCTGTAGCAATTAAAAATTGCCATAGAAGATTAAAATGCAATGACTTCTATAGTTTTATTAACTACCCAATCTCAATTTCAACTTTACTAACTTCTAATCTGATCTAGGTTCTGTCATTAAATACAAAAGATAGTTTATTAACTTCTAACCAAAGACAACAAACTAGAAAAAATACAAATACTTTAGAAACTACCCTAGTCAACCTTCAAGTGGTTAGTAATCGAAGTTACTTATTTTAGGCTTGACTAGATTAAGAACAAGGTATATTATTTTTTTGTTTTATTTCTTTTTGTCTCTTTCCCATTGTCCTTGTCTTTCTCATCTTTGGCAGCACATTCAAATTTCCTTGCATGTAAGGAGTCCGTATAACAACTATGGTTCTTTACAATCATCCATTCAGTTCTCAAGATAGTTGGATGTGTTCTTAATATTCAATCACAATAATAGCTCTGTTTTGTATAATGGCTATGAGCAACCTGTAGATAGAACCTACAATTGTTGTGATCACTCTGTAGTGGCTACAAGCAACTTGTAGGTGAAGCCTACAGTTGTTGTGGGCAACTTGTAGTGGCTACAAGTACCTTGTAGGTGAATCCTAAAATTGTTGATGGCAATCCTATAGTGGCTATGGGCCATCTATAGGTGGATCCTACAGTTGTTATGGGCAACCTGTAGGTGGATCCTACAGTTGCTGTGGGAAGTCTTGTAGTGGCTATGGGTAGCCTGTAGGTGGATCCTATAGTTGCTACGAGGAACCTATAGGTAGAGCCTACAGTTGCTACAGACAGTGTGTAAGAGTTGTGCCTAAACAAGATCCTGTAGTCTTACATTATCCTTGAAATAGTTGTTAAATAAAGTTACACAAGTATAATATTAATCAAAGAAAAAGCATCAATAATTAATAGCCTAGCATATATATATCAAATGTACACATAAAATAAGAAATTCATTCATTCATTTGTAGAGTCATGGATGGTTATGGGGATTTACATAGAAAAAGATATATACAAGGTATGGATGAGGCTAAAAAATAGAGTAATTGGTGGTCTCATCACCTGTGACAATGGACTTATTTGTATACAAATTGAAGGAGATTCTAGATTTTGTATCAACATGGATGAAAAAGCTTTGGGATTTTACCAACCACAATTGGAGGCTAAATCAGTACACCCAACTCAAAATTATAAAATGAAAATATACAATTGTTCAGTACATAGGTGGTTGAAAATATACAATTGTTTAATACACAAGTGATTAAAAATATACAATTAATCAATCACATTCATTTGCTTCATGCTAAACGACATTATGACTATGCTACAAATAAACTAGCTAATCAAGCTTTCCAACCTAAATATAAGGGTAATCACACTATTTATCAAGGAGTTAACTTTCCCTAAAAAAAAATTAAAATTTTACTGCACTTAGAGATATCTAACACCACCTTATTAGACAATGTTTAATATGCACTTACACATGCATAAAGGTTTCACCAATGCGATTTAGCTAGTCAAAGAAAGCAATAAAAAAATAAAGTTATAATTTCTTTATCATTAGGTCTCTATTCCATATCAATATATTCCCCTCATATATGTTGCCTACTTATCCCCTTGGGGATCATCATCTCTGTTTGTTACGTGAGCCCTGCTCTCTTACTATCTTCATTTTTTCTTTACCACCCACTTGTCCTTGTCCAATTCCCTTCCTTGTTGACTTTTATATCTTTTCACTCTCATTTTCAACCCTATTTTCCATATCAACATCCTTTTTCTAAACTTTTACATAAGTTGGAGACTAGTATGACCTATCATTCACTCATTCTCTATTCCAACCTTCTCTGCAGGACTTATGGTCCCTCAGCTACCACTATCTTGGATTCAAATTTTCTGCCCTCCACACCCTTTTTCATCTGTAAGACCTCCAAAATGGCTTCATTCAAGAATAATTTTATATCCCATGTTGAGTGTTGACTCCCCTCTCTACTTAATTTTCCTGGTTAACAATTGTTGTGGACATTTTTTTGTTTCCCCCCTTGTTTCTAATATTATTAACACTTTTCATACCCTAAATCCATTTCTTGTTCTTCCTTTGAATATGTTTTGTTTTTATAATTTCCACATTTTATTCCCTTTCCATGCATGCAAGCACATGAACTCCTTGTGCCACCAACTCTATTTGGTTGTCATTTAAATCTATCCAAACATTGTTTTCTATCAAAGTTCTACTAGTAAAGAGAGTTCAATGGGTATTATGAGGTATAATATAGTAATAATTTCTTTCCAACAAGATGACTAGAAGGAAAATCCATTACCATGGATATTCAGGCAACATAGGGTACTGATTTTCATGAGGATGAGTGAGATTTCAATGACAACAATAATGAGGCATTTTGGTTATTGCTAGAACATCACATTCTTATGAGGATTATAGATGAAGTCTCTCTTCTCTATGTTATTCTACTCCAAATGATGCAACCTTAAATCATGGGTTGAGAAGGAGGATTTAATAGTGAATTCAAATCATTCAACAATTGCTTGAAACATGTCACAAAAATGCATTAGTTTTAGGAAGATTGATAGATTCAATCCACTTATAATAAGGTAAAGTGGATCAAAATCCAACATTCAGGTTTCCAAGGAGAAGCCCTAGATGGCTTGTCTAGTTATATAAAGAATCTAGACCTTCCACAATTACATCTAAGAAAATTTAGGTTAGAACAAGGGTAAAATATATCCTCAAAACTAGGTTTTTGCCTGAGTTTTCATCCATTGTGTATCTAAAAGTTTATCATCCCAGAAATTATACTCAAGATGCTTCTTCTTCACTCAGCTTCTGATGGTCAGACCATTGGTCATGATGATCAGATATTTGATTCCCTTCTAGAATGAAATATTTGTTTCATATTTCTTATCCCCCTGGGGGTTGTTACCTCTTATGTTACATGAGCCCACATCCCCTCTTATCTTTCATTTTCATTAAATCCCACTTTGTCCTTTTCTAGTCTCCTCCTCATCAAATGTTAAATCTTTTCACTGTAGGTTTCAATCCTCCTTTCTAACAGCATCCATTTCCTCTTTTACATAATTCAGAGACTAATGTGTTCTTTCATTCACTTTTTCTACATTCCAACCTTCTCTATATGACCCATGCCCCTCAAATCCCATTATCTTGAATTTGAATTTGTTGTCCTCTCCACCCTTTCTTAACATTAAGACCTTCGAAAAGGCTTCATTTAGGTGTTTGCTTATGCATCCCACATTTGTTGTTGAGTACCCTTCCCACTTTATATTCCTAGTTAACAGATGTTGTGTATAATGATTTATTTTTCTTCCTCCTCTCTTAACATTATTAATAATTTTCATACCCATAATACATCACCTATTTATCTTTTGAATATGATATATTTTGTTAATTGCCACATTTCACCCCCTTTTCATGAGGGTAAGCACGTGAAATCCATGTGCCCTCCAGCTCCATTCAATGGTCTTGATATTGAAAATATATACCCAAACATTGTTTTATGTCTAATTTGTACTAGTAATAGGAGTTCAACAACTATTCCAAGGCATAATAGCAGAAATAATTTTCTATCCAACAAGATGATCGGTATTTACGCAACATATGGTGTTGATTTTTATGAGATTGAGTGGGATTTCAATGACAATGATTAGTTGTGGTTACTTCCAGGGCATCATGTTCTTACTAGGATTAAATATGAAGTGACTCCTCTCTATGTGGTTCTGCTCCAAATGCTACAACCTTCAACCATAGTTTTTATCTTTATGGTAGGGGCAATTTAGAAGTGTATTCAACTTACTAAAAATTTGTTGGTAACATCTCACACAAAATTGCACTAGTTGTGGGAAGATTGATAGATTCAATGCACTAATGATGAGATAAATTGGATTAGAATCTAGCATTAATCGCTCTATTGAGAAGCCCTAGAATGGCTAGTCAAGGTATAACTAGAATACAGACCTTCCATAGTCACAACTAAGAAGATTCAGGTTAGAACAAGGGTAAAGGTCTTTACTCAAACTAGATCTCTTAACTTAACTTTCATCCATCGAGTCTCTTAAAATGTTATCATCATAGATAACATACTCAAGATGCTTTCTTTTCACTCGACTCTTGATGGTTAGAATACCAATCATGGTGGTAAGACACAATGATAGTAAACTCCAATCCAACACAACATTCAAGGTTAAACCAAGAAAATTTAAGAAAAGGGCTTCACTAACCGTATGTTGTAAAGATGTTACTTATAGATGCTTGAAAACTAGGACACCTAGTCCAAGTAAATGTATATGTAGGAATAATACATGAGGGCCATATCTGATCTTCTCTTATGAATTTAGTCGCCCACTTTTTTTTATATTTTTGTCAATACCTTGTGCACCATCCAATAATTTATGATTCAAGTCGTAATTGGGATAGGGAAACCATGGATGGTCCCTCAATCTCAATACATGCCACTATTGATGAAGACACCTAGATTGGGTAATACTGATTTCTCCTCAAAGGGTATTGCTTTAGAAAAAAACTATTTGGGTGTTTATTAAAATTTCTAACTTAATAGTCTATTACTAAAAAAAAGAATTAAAATGTGGTAGTGCATGAATTCTAAAAACAAAGAGGAAAATAGAGTTGCATAAGAATCAAAAAACTTTATTCATAAGTAAAAACTTTGAATGCGATTTGAACTTAAGTCCTCATCAACAAAATGAGTGATTACAAATGTGAAAATACACCTATATTTATCGGTAACTCTCATACATGGAGAGGGGCACCCCCACCAAAATAAATGATGGTTCGGATATTGAGTTTCCCCCTCATTAAAAATAAAGTTAACCTTTACAAATGGTGGTTAACTTGGACAAAAATAAAAATTGACCCTTTGGAATGTCTTGGGAAGTGGTCACCCATTCCAATGGTGCTCTCACCTGGGTGTGCTTAACTTTGGAGTTCTATAGGGGATCTAAAGAAGTGGGGGACAATTTAAAATATATTAAGATAGAATAACATAAAGCACATAAAAAGGGTCATGGAAAGTGAAGTTTTAGAAGGAAGAAGATTCAGGAAAGCTCACAGACCTAAACTGGAAGCACGACCATCAATTAAAGTTTGTTCTTACTGAGGAAGCTCTTCAAAGAGTAAAAAATTATGCCAATAAGTTACGGGCTGCTGAATATGATTTAACTGGAAGTCTCTATTAAGCTTCTCAATCAACGTTTTTAGAACACAATGATTGACTTTAAGTTCTCTGGTATACTAAAAATTATCTAATTTGAGAACAATGGGAAGTATTTTGGAAGCTTTGCACTATGCCCTTAATAGAAAAGGAGGAGAGTATTTATCTTCAAAATTAACTTTGAAAAACAAATGAACTTAGAAATTGAAAGGAGAAGCTCTAGCCCAAAGCATTTGAAAAAATGTGCTTCATATGTGAAAAACCTTTCTTTGTAAATGGTGGTATCATTGGCCACTCATATTGGTGTTTTTGAAATGATCACTCTAGTGGTGACAAAACTCATATTCATAGGATGCAGTCTAATGCATTATATATTAGTTTACTTCTTTGTTTTAGTATAGATGACAAGGATGAGCATAAAAAATATGAATTATTATTTATCCACTTTTTCACTATTCCTAGATCAAGTAGCTACTCCAGAATTGATGTACATCTCTTTACTTCTTTTTGATCTCTATAGTTATAGTTTATTTGGTAAACTCGACTCTTGATTTTTTGTAATTTCCACTTTTCCTTTAGATATTTTGAAACTTTCAAAAAAAAAATCAAATTGATGAACTTTTGCTAATGTGAAAATAAAATCATTTTAATGTCTGCATCTTACGTTTTTTTGATATTTGAATATAGGTTTTTTTCAGAATATATGTTATACCCAATTTGTAAGTTTCAAGTATGTTTGGTTAGTGGGAATGTGGATATTGACTTTTTTCCTTTCTCACTTTTTATGATTGTCAAATTGATAGGGATTATCCTTTTCTAATCTTATGTATGTAACCAAACACATTGTGGCAAATGTTTTTACTAGCATGACCAAACAATTGGACCAAATTGCATGAACTCTTACAGTTTATAAAAATTCATTTCTATATATGTAGCTTTAATATGATGTGTTCACATGTTATATTTTCTTACTTGATGTTTTTGGGAGGGTGGAGTCATTCCTAGTTAGTTTGTTTGGGCAACAAAGGGACATTTGACATTGAGGATTGAAAATATAGATGAAAAGATGGAAGAATAGAAGGAACTATCTAAATCAATCAAGAATGAGGTCTCCTCTTGAAATTCACTTAATGATTTTGTGGAGTTTATTTGTTTAATTTTTAATGGTCATTCCGCTAATGGTTTAGAAGAGAATTATAAATGTCTACAAGGTTCTATGTTTATCAATCTTAGACTTAAATAAGCAAGTATTTGATGTTCATGGAGACCTCTCATAGATTGGTTTTGGCATCGAAGGAATTCGAAAAATGGTTTGTGGTTTGGTGAGTCATCTTACCAATTGCAAATGTTTTCCAACTAATTCAGTAATTTTTAATTATTTTATGGTCATTGTCACACATCCATTTTATTTCAATTTTTGCTAAACTTGTCTAGGAGGAGAAGATTGGTATACTTGATGGTAAATAGGTAACCCAAGCTTTTATTTAGCACCTTTTCATGTACTTTCACTTATGTATGGTTATCCTTTACTTTTTGCCAAAAAATGCCCTAGACCATTTGCACTTTCTTGTATGTGTTGTAACATAGATCTTAGTTCATAATATTACTCCACATAGTTTTTCTAACATGTAGTAATACAAAATCAAAGTAGCTCTTTCATTTTGTATAACTACATTTATTGTCATGATTCAAATAATGTTGTGCACTACACTTTGTGGGTGTACATGTATTCATTTATGTATAACGATGTGTTCTGATATTCTCTCTCAATAATCTATATCTACATCAAAGCATACCCTCCCATCTGGCCATCTATGGATGTGTGTTTATGTATAAACATTCTCACTATACATAGATGCACATCCATAATGTCACAAAGGACATATCACTACTACTAGGGGTGCTATTTTGAGATAAAAGTTAGAGACTAAATTATAACTTCCTCTCTAACTTTCCTTCCTTTTTTTAATTTTTATTTTTTAATATAATGTTTGAATTTTTTTTCACACTTAAGGGAAATAATTGCCCTAATTTTTTTCAGCGTAGCTATAGCCTCTACACGTAAAATGCTGAGATGGTGAGGGTTGAAGCTCAAGCATTTGAATCTAGTGAATCTGGTCATGGTTGCATTGTAATAAGGCATAAGCAGGAAGGGATATACAACCAGTTTTTCTATGATGTGTGTGTTGAGCTAATATTGGAACTCTCAAACAGATCTTGTCTCTTTTATTGTAGTGATTAGTGAACCATAACTTGCATGTCTCTTTCATTATTGTGAACAGTTACAGAGGTGGCCAAGGTAGAGGAATAAATCAATCAACACCTTTGAGAGTTTGTTGCAGGGCATATTCAGTTGTTTGTTATAGTTGACGTTAATGGAGAATGGACCATATGTAGGGGACTTTGTATCCCCCTTTTTTGCTCTGAATGGATATACATACCCTTTCTAAAGTATGATATGGTTGTAGAGACATAACATGCAACAGGTTTGCAGATATCATATCAATAGATTGAGATGAGTGTGTGCATGATGAAGGGCAGAGAAGACATTGTGTGAAGTTGTATGTGGCATGGCATGCATATGGAATTTGACCCATGGTTTATGATTTTTAAACTAATGATGTTTTTTCAAGACTATGATAGGGTTTCAACAATGGTTTAGCCATGAATCTCATGGATCTCATTTTTTAAAATCAGATTCTGCAATCATGGAGATCCAAATCGAATGTCATTTAAGACAATAGTAGAGGAAAATAATGTCGATGATGAAGATGAATATGACCTCAACCTGAAGGGTTATATTATTAACGAATCTCATGGATCTCATTGTTTTAAATCAGATTCTGCATCATGGAGACTCAAATTGAATGTCATTCAAGACAATAATAGAGGAAAATAATGTCGATGATGAAGATGAATATGACCTCAACCTGCAGGGTTATATTATTATTATTCCAACATTAGCTATTGTAATGGTAGTAGGGTCTTCGTATCCACCAATCTCTTCACAAAAATCCCTCTTAAACTGAAAACACTTCTTCCAGAGAAGATAGTAAAACATATTACATGCAGAATGGGTGTGGTTTGTAACCAGAGAGAATTATTGATCAAGCATGTTGGGGTTAGGATGAATATGAATATTGAACTGAGGAGCTGATAAAAATAGAGGATGATGAAAGTGCATATAATGAAAAATATGGAGTGGAAGAAGAGCTTCTAGTTGACAATAAGGATGCTAAAAAAACATGTACCCATTGCCCCTAAAGTTTCAGGAAAGGGTGTGTCCAAAGTGAGTATTCAATTCCATAGGTGCATTTGGACGTTATTCTATCACTGTAACCAAAAAATCCAAGACTAAAAACACCAATGTGTTAACCAAGTCTTCCTATACTAAAAGGAGCATGTACAAGTTTTGGGGTGTCTTAGTTGGATTCAATGCTCATTTTTATGTAGATTGTGATTTATTTGGGTGACTAAAAGTTGTGTTCAGTTGGATTTTAATGAGAGTGAAAACTATTGTGAAACATGATCATGACTGATGTTCTATGGTGGTTTGTGATGCATGAAATTTAGCTTCACTGCCACTTTTCCTGTCACCTATGTAAGTACTGTGTTCATCATATTCCTTTGAGTCAACTGAAAACTGATCAATATAGATTCATTGCTAACATATATACTACAAATAGTTAGTAATATTGAACAAATTAAATGCTTATATATTTATTATTGTATTTGCAAATTATAGGACAACTTTCTAGGACAATAAGAGCTTATGTGTATCCAAGAGTACTCTATGTTTCCATATGTGTGTACCTTATTCACCTGTGTTCTTGGGCTACTTTATGGAGCCCCATTTTGTTAAACCCCACAGCACTTTTTTGCTCACAATCAATGGTGTAGGCTTTGTTTTGGATATATTTGTCTTGTGTCTTTTCTGGTATTTGCTTCTTCTTTGCCTCTAAGAAGAAGAAGGTAAGTCATTATGCCATCTATGAGATTTTGATTTTAAAGGTGGTTACTACATTCTATACACTTTTGGACACCATTAATGTTTTATTAGATTCCAAGCATGAACATAAAAATGTAGTTGCAATTTTTCTGCCACAGATTCCTTTAATTTATTCTTGCAGGTGAAAACAATGTGGTTGAGCGTAGCAATGATGATGGTTTTCATCATCCTGGTTGCAGTTATAATTTGTGTGTTGCACACACACAGTCCCAGACAATTAGTGGTTGGCATTTTACATGTGATAATTTTACATCTTTATGTATGCTTCCCCATTAGCTGGTATGGCAGATCTTCACTCTTATCCTCTGGAAGAACATGGCTAGTAATGATATTGTTGTAGAAAAGTATAAATTCAACATAAATCTTATTGTTAGGGTTCATGATAAAGTTGATTATTTGTCGTACTTCATAATTTCTCTCTCTAAATTATAAAAGACAAAGAAAGTTGAGTTGAGTGATGACAGGTTAACTTCTTTTAACGCTATATTGTGCCAGTCCTTGGAGTCAAAACCTATAAGGTAAGGATCTTAAGACTACGGGGCATTGGGAGCTATCATATTAAAAAAAAATCTTATACTGTTATAATTGTTGGAGAAATTTTATGGAAAATAAATATATTGGTTTATGAGAATGCAACCTATCTTTACCATGGGACGCCTTTGAGCAGTAATACTATCCATTTTATTTTATTCTTTTCCATATGAAATCATTGTTTCTACCATCTTAAAAAGGCGTAATGGCTAGAAAATCTTTAAATCAAAAATTAAAATCGGTCATATAGGTTAGTTGCTTATTGTGGAATCATTGGTGACTTACTAACTGATCCAATTTATTTGTTTAATGAAAACATGGTTTATTACATTCACTCTATAAATGTACATATTAAATATTTCTGTTTGTGGGCTAAATATATCTTACACTATATGCCTAAAAGGATCAAGCTCTAACTGGAACCAAAATAGTGTGATGTGTATGAAAAACGTGACACTAAAATAGAATAGAATGCATGCAAAGCAATGCACATGATATGCACAGAATATTAAATCTTCATATATGATATCAAAGAGCTTTGATGCTCAACTCATACACACATAAATATACAAGCTTGTATTGTTAAAAAGGCATTAAGACAAATTCTTGTAGAGATTCGTAGATCTATTTTTCATACATTCCATTCATCTGAAAAATAGATTATATATAGAGATTTTTAACAAAAATAGAGCATTAGGTTAGCTTCACCTAGAATACTCTAGAAAAAACTAGAAAGAAAGAGAAAACATTAATTGAATTAGGTGGTTCGTATACAACTAGCAGCTAGAAGATTTTTTTAAGAAAATAATACAAGTTGACGGTGGTTGTAGCTTGAGGTGAGATGGCAGAGGAGATTAAATAGACCGCTGACTTGGAATCCACGTCTGCCAACAATGTCCAGTTTTTGGTTTCATATAATTTCCTAATATGATAGGTAACCCTGATATCTATTCAAATAAACTTACCATGCATGACTATGCATTTTTGTACTCATTTTTCCCTCTATTTTTTTTTACAGAAGCTTATTTACATATATTTCAGCACTTGTATTCATATTAATGCTTACATGGGGTGATTTATGGTATCTATTTCATGTTTCTTGTTCTCTCTCTCTCTCTCTATATATATATATATATATATTCTTAGGTCATTCAATCAATCTTAGCATGATCTTAAAAACATTAATTTTACTATGGTAGCTTTGGATCTGATTCATTCCTCTTCACCAATTAGTATATCCTCTTTACATAATTATAACAATCTGATTATATATTTCATTTAAATGGATGAATTATGAAAATAATAGACATTCATTGGGATTTATCTAAAGATTTATAATTTGGAACAAATATTACTTGTCAATGGCGGGATTTTGCAGATTATCAGCCCTAGTGATTCTCATAATATGTTCTTTTGCATGTCATTCCAAGTCTCAAAGACAGATCTCATATATATTGTTCTCAAGAAGAGATTGAAACAATTCATGTTACATGAAGTGTTAAATTATATGTTGGCTATTTATTTGTGTAGGCTTATGTAGTTTACATGGGGTCTTTCGTTGTTGCTAAAAAAACACCATCTCAAATTCTCTCATCTAAACACTACATTGGATTATGATGTTAATAGGTAACCATGCTACTCATTGGATTCTGCTATATATTTTTTTCTCAATTAGCATTCAATGTTAAAGCCTAACTTAAGATTTATTTTTTTGTTGTTATCAAGCTATTGTGTAGTTTCAAGGTGGCTAAGCAGTCCTTGCTCTATTTTTACACTTACTCCATCAATGGCTTCTTTATAGTTCTGTCCAAGCATGAAGCTAAAGTAGTTGCTTTGTATGTTTTTTTCCCTATCTTTTATCTTTATCAAAATTTAGAAAACATTAAGAATGCTACAAATATTGTATCTCTCTAAACTATTAGGAACCTTGAGTTAATGCTTGTATAATGTCACTTTAGTTATAAAAGTTTCCTTTAACGTTTAGGACATATAAGTTCCTAGGTCTAGGAAATATATTTGTTAATATATATAAGTCTTGTAAGTTTTTATGGTTATGTTACATGTAATAATACCTAAGGTCAACAAGATTGTTGCATTTTACATTAAAATGTACGATTTTTTTTAAAAAAAAATTTAGATATTGGTGTATGTTTGATGGAGTATAGGGTTTGTGTAGTTTATTCTCCTAATTTACACTTACCACGGTTTTAGAAAAATAATATTTGTAATCAGTGGAAATGGTTTATAGTGTGAACCAGTCATTTTTCATTGTTGTGTAGCAATGGCAGGAGTTGTTTCCTATCTCCAAGCAGGATGCACAAATTGCATACAACAAGACCATGAGATTTTTTGGGTTTGGAGGCATACTATGTGGATAGTAGTCTAGAATCCAGATTTCATGCTCTATATTGTTGCAATCAGAGAATGAGACACAGAGACACCAAAGTTGGTAGATGAGATGATTTTAGGGTGATGACCGTGCTCTATATTGTTGCAATTACAACAAAGTGTTAAAAATACAAGGGCTCAAAATATTTAGGAGTGCAATTGCTTAGGGATGATGGAGATAGTTTATGGCAATATTGGCATTGTCTATTTATGATTAACCAAAAATATGGAACTATTATAGATAGGCATTTACTTTAGTTAGCACAACCTTTGCCTCGCTTTATTTTTGAACAAATTGTGAAGGAGTATGGCTTGAATGTATAACTGTCTTCTTACCAAAGATGTAGTGCCTCTATTGGAACACAAATTGAAATTCACACAATGCCCATACCTACAAATATTGTATGCTCTTAGAATGGTAGGTGATTGGATGCTCATTCAGAGTGAAGGCTTCATCCTTATCAAACAACAGTTGAAGGTTAGTAGCTCAAGAAATGGTTTAGAGAGACTTTGATTGAGTTGGTCAAATGATTTTCATTGTGCATTTGTGAACTTGAAGTTTGATTTTTCATTTCCATGTAGAATATGGTGTAGAAGCCAAGTAATTATAGATAAGTCAAGTACAAGTTCAGAGTAGAAGTTGGTAAGCCTAAAGAAGTGGTGAACCTTCTGAAGGGACTCAATAGTAGGCTAGTTGTGGATATCTAGTATCATCTTTGGACTAAATTATACACAATTATCATCCACAATGTACCCAAGATAATTTTATTTGCTTAAGTTTAAGAAACACTTCTCTAGATTGGAAAAAACATTTTCTTTGTGATGGGTGTCAAGCACCTATCTGATTTCCTAAATTTCTTTCCCTACATCCTACTATGGATGAAAATATCATCCAATGAGAAAATAATGAATTGGGTTGTGAATGGATAGAATATGTCATCTATTAGGTTCATAAATGTGATGGGAGCATTGGTGAGGCTATAAGGCAAATTAGCCATTCAAAGAGACATTCATTGAGAATTGAATGTAGTCTTCAAAATGTTTAATAGGTTGATTGAATCAATATAAGACTCAGAGTCTAAATCAATCCCAAGAAATCTTATCATATGAAACTGATGGATTCCTCGAAATGTGCTACATTTGGAAGAGGTGATCTTGGAATGAGGTTGATGGAATGTTTCACATGGAAATGGAGTGGAACTCCAAAGGGTAACTCAAATGGAATGTGTTGTGGCAGTTTTGTTCTTTCTTGTTACATTGATG